>CM061038.1:9583812-10183812 GCA_030763125.1 Hippophae gyantsensis | reverse complement strand
GGATATCGAACCCACAAGGAATGGCGTTACTAAGTACCGAAATTGACTAACCCTAATTTTATTTGAAAATCGAATTGTTGAAATTGTTTTAAAAGCAAATTAACATAAAACTAAACGCAAATAACAAAATTTAATGTTGTTCACAAATGATTAAAAACGCTAAGGCATTTAATTTTGCTAAATCAATTCAATCCGATTTCAAGTCATGTTATATGAGAATCAAAGCTAAAAGTGATGGTTGAAAAACCCAAATTTACCTAATAGTCTCTCTTGAGTTATATTAGAATTACTTATCTATGAAAACCAACTATATTTCTATGAAGATTTAATCACAAACAAGCACATTACGATTTATGGAATTTCTAGAATAACCACATACATCATGCATTAGTTCTCACACTCGCATTCAACATACGATATTTATCACAAGAAACATTCATTACATATCTCCTCTCGGTCTCAATATAATGCAACTAATCATCTAAATCTTGGCCAGAAATATAAAAGCATTAAGCATGGAAATAAATACTCAACTTGAAAACAATGAACTCATATAACAATAACAAAAGAAATCAGATTTCCTTGATTCAACTACATCATAGCCTTAGCAAAAACAAATTAGTTCATAATAGAAATAAGAACAACCATTATTTCAATTGAATCCATGAATAACAAAATTGAATAAATTGTAGAATATAAAAGCTAAGGAGAAGAGATGAAAAACTCTATAAGATGAAGACTTGGTAGCAACAATGGTGAAGATCCTTCAAGTTTCTCCAAACTTTCTCTCCAAAATTTCTTTCTCTCCTCCAAAAATGTCTTTGAACTCCACTTTCTACCGTCCCCCTCTTTCTCCATCATATTGTATATATAGATCTAGGGTTTGGGGGGCAATTTTGGAACAAAACAACATAAAAAATGTGTTTTTGGATGAAGCTCGCCAGCGGCGAGATTTCTGGAAAAGTTACGATTTTTGTTCCGCTAAATCTCACCGGCGGTGAGATCAATGTGGCCGGCGGCGAGATGAAGTTGGCCAGGGTTGAGATTTATTTGGCCGATAGCGAGATTGCTTTGCCAAAACCCGTGCTCCCTGCATGATTTTCAACATATTCTCTATAAGGTTTTTGCCGGCGGCGAAATTCCAAATTTTGAAATTTTGTTTTCTTTTTATTTGCACTCAATCCCGTTCATTGAAATTTGTCCCAAACTTCTCCAAAATTATTATTTTACTTGAAATTGCACATTAAACACGAAATACCCATGAAATGACATTTGTGGATTAAATAATCAAATAAACGCAATTTTCACACAAATATCAACATTTAAATCATAACAAAAATGCAATAATTTGACTCTTATCAACAACCCCCAACTAGCTTCTTGCTAGTCTCTAGCAAGAAAAGCGATCTATGAATAAATTCAAAGGAGACATTAAAAGAAAAATTCAAAGAAAATTTATTCTATTTACAACATTACATTAAGCGTATGCAATAAGCCTTTAAACCCCTAGGAGGCCCTAGTATGATGAGTTGTAGTCTCGTGAGGGCTTCCAGTGATGATACCCACAAACATCTTACCTATAACTATCCTAACTCAAAACCATAAAATCACATAACACTTAATTTGCACAAATGTCTCAAAAATTGTAAATAACGCACAACACATAGAATAATTAAATATCACCTAAGCTTTAAGAAATCTCAAATGCCAATTTCACTTTTATTATTGACTCTTAAACATCCATCAAATCACAAACCAATAGCCATAATGCCCGGATAATATTATGCACAACATCCACAAACAAAAAGGTGAAATCTCAAACTCCATAGGCTCACTTTTCAAACCTCTCTCCACTAATGAAGGAAAATACACCACTTCGGATCAATAGGACTTTATGCGGCTTGTAATGTTAGGCTTAGGTATTTGGTTAAGAAAGAACGGGAAGTGTCTAAATAAAAATAAGGGCACTTATTAGATTAAACATAACCAATTAAGTAAAAAAGTAACATCATTTAACCCAAATTGTTTCTTCCGATCATAACCCATTTTTTCAAAAATAAACAAAATTCTTCCTCAATCTTTCTCCTCAGTATATCCATCACTAACACTCTTTTATTTATTAGAATGTGAAGGCTTTCTTCTTCTTCTTTTTTTTTTCTTTTGCATCCTTACTTCAATTGCTCTTGAAAAGCCAACCACTTTCTTCCCATATATGTGGAAGATTTCTCCAATGGCTCTTGAAAAACCAACCACTTTCTTCCAATATATGTGGAAATTGTTTTTTTTATCCTTACTCCAATTGCTCTTGAAAATACATAATCCCCAACCAATTTCTTCCAATATATGTGAAAGATTTCTCCAATTGCTCTTGAAAAGTTTGTGTTCAAAATTAAGTGCTCTTAACAAATAAGGTAGGAATTATATATATATATTTTTGGCTCAATAAAATGTAGGTTATATAAGGCAAAAAGAAAGAAAAGTAAGGCTAACAATATATTTAAATAGGCTCAAAGAGGTTACTAGTGATATAAGGATAACAAGGTAGGCTTAAAATGGCACAATCGATCCAAAAATGGCCTACATTATATCCTAAACAGTACAATTCCAAATTATTTCGCCTCAAGAGGTTTTCAAATGAGTTATAGAGTTTGTTGATATCACAAAAATGTCCATGAAAAATTTGCACATAAGACTTCTCTAAGCATTTAGACTAATCAACCAAATCATACCACATACCAAAAGAGTCACCAACTAGGTAAAATCAACATTTGAAATTATCTTTAAACTGAAGCAAAATTTAATGTCTTCTAAAAGCTACTTGTTATCACAATCACATTATTATCATCAACGTGCAAATTAAAACAAGTAAAATGCAAATGAAAATAAAATAAAATAAAATAAAAAATAATAATAAAATAATAAAAATAAGACAATAAATAAATAAAAGAAATTAAATCAAAATGTAGAAAAATAAATGGAAAATCAAAATTAAACACAACTAAACACACAAACAAAACTACTAAAAATGAAGGGAAGAAAAGATTTACCATTTACCGCACCCCCAACCAAAACCTTACATTGCCCTCAATGTAAGAAAGGAAAGAGAGATCTCCTCTCCGCCGGCGGTGAAACTGCCCTCGCCGGCGGTGAACGTAAGATTCTTTTTTCTTAGATGGGATGGCATTGGATTTAGCTCAATCTTGTTGGCTCCATTCTTTACCACTGAGTTTGGAGTTTCATTTGTTCCCAACTCCTTAAATGTTTCATCACTGCACAAATATTCATTAGGTGCTGTCAGGAATTTGGAACATTGTCTCATCCCCTCGTCTTCCTCCTCAATTTTTGCAGATTTCACAAGGCAAGCTTCCAGTGGTAGCAATGGAGTTCTCTCCTCAAAAGTTTCCGAGATTAACCCGTCAAGAGTGTTAATTTGAAAACAAGCATGTACGTCACTTGGAAATTTTATTTCTTCAAAAACATCAAATTTCACTTGTTCATCTTGCACCCGTAGAATGAGCTTTCCTTGCTGAACATCAATCAATGTTCTTCCAGTTGCAAGGAACGGTCTCCCCAATATCAACGGTATCTCTCTATCTTCCTCCATGTTAAGCACCACGAAATCTACAAGGAAAATAAATTTGTCGACTTTAATTAAAACATCCTCAATTACCCCTAGAGGATATTTCACCGATCGATCCGCTAATTGTAAAGAGATTGAAGTGGGCTTCACTTCTCCCAGGCCTAGTTTCCTGAAAACAGAAAGTGGCATCAAATTAATGCTTGCTCCTAAATCACATAGGACTTTATCAAAATTGCAAATTCCTATAGTACAAGGTATAGTAAAACTCCCTAGGTCTTTCAATTTCTGTGGCAGTTTTCTTTGAAGAACTGCACTGCACTCCTCATTTAGCATGACAGTTTCATAATCTCCTAGCTTCCTCTTCTTTGATAGAATTTCCTTCATGAATTTTGCATACTTGGGCATTTGTTCCAACATCTCTGCAAAAGGAATGTTAATATGCAATTTCTTAAAAATATCTAGAAATTTATCAAATTGATTATCAAGCTTTTTCTTATTCAATCTTTGAGAATATGGGATAGGAGGCTCATATTTTGCATATGGGGAAGGTTGAATATCTTGGGATCTTGATGGATTTTCTTTAGATTCTTCCATCTTTTTCTCTGATTTCCTCTGCCATTCAAGTTCTTTACCACTTCTCAATATGATAGCCTTTGCATGCTCTGTGGGATTTATTGTGTCACTAGGCAGTGATCCTTGAGACCTTTCTACAATCTGCTTTGAAAGCTGCCCCAGTTGGTTTTGGATGTCCCTGTTGATTGCCTCTTGATTTCTAAAATTTTCTCTTGTCTCATCAATAAACTTTCCCAAAATTTCTTCCAAATTTGTTTGTTTCTTCTCTTGGGGTTGGTAGGAAGATGATGACGGTTTGAATCCCCCTTGGTTATTTCCCCATGAAAAATTTGTATGATTCCTCCAACCTGGATTGTAGGTGTTCGAATATGGGTTATGTTGAGGTTTTTGGAAATTTGAAACATAATTTGCTTGCTCAGAATTTGGTAAAGAAAATGGATTTCCAACTTGGCACTCGATACTAGCATGATTTCCACCACATAAATCACATTGTGCAGTTGGTTTGGATTCGAATTTGGATGACAAAGAATCCATCTTTCTTGAAAGAATAGCAACTTGAGCCGACAAAGCATTCACTGAATCAATTTCATGCACTACTGCTGGTCTTTTTGCAATTACCCACTCTGAGTGCCACTGATTGTTGTTTTCTGCCATAATCTCTAACAACTCATGAGCATCCTTTGGTGTTTTTCCCAATAAAGACCCTCCAGCTACAGCATCAATCATTGCACGATAGTTTGAAACCAACCCATTATAAAATGTAGAGACTTGCAGCCAAATTGGTATACCATGATGTGGGCACTTCTTCAACATTTCTTTAAATCTTTCCCAAGCTTCATACAATGATTCTTGGTCATACTGTGTAAAAGATGTGATTTCATTCCTCAATTTTGCCGTCTTAGTAGGAGGAAAGAACTTGGACAAGAATTTCTGAACCAATTCATTCCATGTTGTAATTGATCCCGGTGGTAATGAGTTTAGCCATTCCTTGGCTTTATCCCTAAGTGAAAAAGGAAAAACTCTCAATCTTATAGCATCTTCGGACACACCATTTATCTTGTAAAGATCAAACACCTCCAGAAAGTAAGCAATATGTGCATTTGGATCATCCTTTGACATTCCCCCAAACTGATTTGTTTGAACCATTTGGATAAAGGATGGTCTTATCTCAAAGTTATTGGCTTGAACAGTTGCCTCCTTATACCCGAAGTAGTTCCAGCAACATTAGGCACAACATAATCCCTCAAAGCTCTACGATTTCCACCTCCCTTAACAAATGGTGGATCCATGGCTGATTGTCTATTAGGAGCTGAAGTTTAACGTCTTCTCTCTCGGTTTAGACGCCTATATGTTCTATCAATCTCCAGATCAAATGGAATAAGGTTAAGGCTTCTTGTACGTCTCATACAAAAATCCTACAACCAGAAAATCAACTAGCACAAAAACAACACAAAGTTACTTTTTTTATGATAAATAAAATAAAACAGCAAAACAAACAAAATTAAAAATGAAACAATGATAAAGCAAATTAACTTCAAATTAAAACTAAGATTGGGTAGTATCGATATTAATAAAATCAAACCACTCCCCGGCAATGGCGCCAAAAACTTAATGCTTATTTTCGCAAGTATGCGAATCGTTCAAGTAATAAAGTGTACAAAAGTACGGATATCGAACCCAAAAGGAATGGCATTACTAAGTACAGAAATTGACTAACCCTAATTTTATTTGAAAACCGAATTGTTGAAATTGTTTTAAAAGCAAATTAACATAAAACTAAACGCAAATAACAAAATTGAATGTTGTTCACAAATGGTTAAAAACGCTAAGGCATTTGATTTCGCTAAATCAATTCAATCCGATTTCAAGTCATGTTATATGAGAATCCAAGCTAAAAGTGATGGTTGAAAAACCCAAATTTACCTAATACTCTTTCTCGAGTTATATTAGAATTACTTATCTATGAAAACCAACTATATTTCTATGAAGATTTAATCACAAACAAGCACATTACGATTTATGGAATTTCTAGAATAACCACATACATCATGCATTAGTTCTCACACTCGCATTCAACATACAGTATTTATCACAAGAAGCATTCATTACATATCTCCTCTTGGTCTCAATATAATGCAACAAATCATCTAAATCTTGGCCAAAAATTTAAAAGCATTAAGCATGAAAATAAATACTCAACTTGAAAACAATGAACTCATATAACAATAACAAAAGAAATCAGATTTTCTTGATTCAACTACATCATAGCCTTAGCAAAAACAAATTAGTTCATAATAGAAATAAGAACAATCATTATTTCAATTGAATCCATGAATAACAAAACTGAATAAATTGCAGAATATAAAAGCTAAGGAGAAGAGATGAAAAACTCTAGAAGATGAAGACTTGGTAGCAACAATGGTGAAGATCCTTCAAGTTTCTCCAAACTTTCTCTCCAAAATTTCTTTCTCTTCTCCAAAAATTTCTTTGAACTCCACTTTCTACCGTCCCCCTCTTTCTCCATCATATTGTATATATAGATCTAGGGTTTGGGGGGCAATTTTGGAACAAAACAACATAAAAAATGTGTTTTCGGACGAAGCTCGCCGGCGGCGACATTATTCTCGATGCGGAGAGATTTCAGGAAAAGTTACGATTTTTGTTCTGCTAAATCTCACCGGCAGTGAGATCAATGTGGCCGGCGGCGAGATGCACTTGGCTGGCAGCGAGGTGAAGTTGGCCGGTGGCGAGATGAAGTTGGCCGGCGGCGAGATTGCTTTGCCAAAACCCGTGCTCCCTACATGATTTTCAACGTATTCTCTGTAAGGTTTTTGCCAGCGGAGAAATTCCAAATTTTGAAATTTTGTTTTGTTTTTATTTGCACTCAATCCCGTTCATCGAAATTTGTCCCAAACTTCTCGAAAATTATGATTTTACCTGAAATTGCACTTTAAATACGAAATACCCATGAAATGACATTTATGGATTAAATAATCAAATAAACGTAATTTTCACACAAATATCAACATTTAAATCATAATAAAAATGCAATAGTTTGACTCTTATCAATGATCGGCAGCACTACTATTTCTATTGCATAGGTGGTGGTTCTGTTGAACCCTACCAGAGAGAGTTTCACCTTAACAATATAAAATTCCTTCACTTCTAAAGCCTTGTAGTGGTCAGAAAAATAAGACCAACCGAGATTATTGTGTCAATCATTATCTGATAGACATCACAAGATCCTATCCTCAAGGTAATTACTAAAATATCTTCTTGAAGGGATGAATGAGGTCTCATCCTTTTTGTTGAAAATGATCTCTATAGCAGGTCTCGCTTTATCCAAGGCATACACATGGGGGCCTTACGTAGCTCTCTTGCAAACCTTTTTCATGAGTTATTTGACACCCAATTAATCCTAGGCCCTCTATGTATAGTGTGTAGATCTGATGTTGGGCTTATTGTGGTGCTCTCTTCCAATGCTCGATAGGTTAATTGGTTTTAGCACCTCTTACCTATTTTGATGGTATCCTCATTCCCTATTTAATGCAACAAGGTCCTTT
This sequence comes from Hippophae gyantsensis, assembly GCA_030763125.1. Classification (NCBI taxonomy): domain Eukaryota; kingdom Viridiplantae; phylum Streptophyta; class Magnoliopsida; order Rosales; family Elaeagnaceae; genus Hippophae; species Hippophae gyantsensis. The sequence continues at coordinate 10,176,096 of CM061038.1, read as the reverse complement.
AGATATCCCCTCACAAATAACTCTTATATCTCCTTTTTAAGGTGTTTATAGTCTCTTATTTCGTGGCCCATATCTTTATAGAAGACATACCATTTAGATGCATCTCTAAGCTAGGATTTCATCTTCAGAGGCCATCTAATATTAGGTTCCTCCTCTATCCTCAGTACTACATGGGCTAGATCCACTCTCAAATAAGAGCTTCTAAAAGAAGAGATTGACCTCTCCTAAGGGCCCATATTTTTCGACCATTGTCCACATTCCTTGTTATTTGTTGTAAAGAATTTTTTTCTATTGTTTTGATGTGCCCTATCTTGGCTTATCCTCGTCTTCTATTTATTTGGTACCACCTCTATGCTAGTTTGATGGCCTTTAACCAGACTTAACTCTATCTTGAGATTGACAAACTTTCTCGCCTGTTTGTATGCTTCCTCCAGAGTGGGAGCAAATTTTTTTTAGTTCTACGAAAAAATCAGAATTTTTCAAGAGACCTCACCTAAAGGTTCTATAGCAATAGAGATGGGACAATCGAAGGTTTCCAGTTTCTCTTCCCTGAACCATTTCATGTTATTTTCCATGGACTCACCTCTTTCTTCAATGATTGAGAAGAAGTGATGCGATTATTTTCTCAAGGGCTTGTTGCTAGCATAATTTGTGATGAATATTCTGAAAATTATGAAAAGTAGGTGATGGAGCGAGCTTCCAAGTTATTGAACCATACTAAGCACCTTCACAGAGGGTGGTAGCGAACAATTTATACATAATGGCATCTATCTTTCCCTGAGTGAGGTTCATATGGGTCATGGCTATTTTGAAGTGTTATACATGTGTCATAGGGACTTTGTTCCAAAATAATCAAGAGTATTTGAGAACATTAAACTTGGTTGGCAATTCATCATTTGCTATCTCGTCAGCAAATAAGGACACATATAATTGCTCACAATCCCTATCTACATGATAAGGGACTTGCCCTTATCATGCCTCTCATTGGCCACCTTTAAAGCCTAATCTTGTTTTTATAGGCCTCTTCCAATGCTTGAAACTAAGCCTTCCAATTTTTTCTTTCTTGAATCCACTACTCGTCGCTAGGTCTCGCTGAGATAGAAAGAAGATTCCCTTTGACCTTCTACTCAACCTGGGTATGTTTGGGCAAGACATGCTCTAGTATATTTCTATCAATTGGGTAGGTGGTTTTATCATCAGAGGCCCCTTCTCCTGACTTGGAGCACAGTGACTTATTTTCTCTCTATGTCTCCTTGAGCTCTCTCCTTAAATTAAGGAGTTAACGAGCTAAATCTTGATGAATATTAGCCTCTGTTCTGGTCTTATTATGCATTTGTGAAGTGTTCCCCTATGTTTCCATTGCTTCTTCGTTTGCTAGCCTTAAAATTCCTTCAACACGGGTTCCTACCATGGTGTTATAGAATAGGTGATTATGAGTTTCTAGCATAATTTATGGGTGGAGTATGTTTTATCTCCCAAGCTTCTCTCAAATCTCGAGATGAATCTTGTAAAATATGGGATAAAAAATTTAAGCTCGACCTTAAAATCTGAGCCCCACGATGAGTGCCAAAATGTTGGGATTTTTCCAAATTTTAGAAAAATAACATAGATATAAGCTAGAGTAAATGATGGAATGTGTGGGTTTCTTGGGGTATCCATATATCTATAGGGCTTTACATGTACATGTGTCGATTACATAGGATAGACATATGAGAATATGTTAGAAAGGACATAAAAGTAAAAGTACACTTATAGATCGGGGTCAACCACCCAAGGCTCAATCAAGTGTACGACCCATATACACAATGGAGGTTAAGACTATCCTTTGAGCTCGTGTTGTGCTTGGAAAATCTCTTGCCTTGGGCCATCGTATGGCTTAGGCTGTCATATGCCTCGAGCTGTCACTTGGCCAATCCATACATCCAAACAAGTATTCCTAGATATTTTCTTATATATCTTCTTCGTTTTCAAATATGATTTATTTAATTATTGTTATTTATTTGTACTTCTTTTAATTTTTCTTCCTTAAAATATTAAAACATAAAAAAATTGTTTTTTTTTCGTTTTAAAAATTAGTTTCTAATAATATAATGTCTTTGGGAATGATATTTTCTTATCATTATATTACTTACTGCTATACATTATTTGCATATTCATTGAACACAATAAATGTGTCGATTAAGTTTTTGGCACCATTACCAGGAATTATAAATATTAGAAATTAATTTTTTATTTTATTTTATTTTAGTTATTTTTCTTAATTTATTCTTTTATTTTACTTCTACTTTTAATTTATTTAGTTTATTTAGTTATTTAATTTTATTTACTTAATTTTATTAGTTAATTTCTTTTCTTTATTTTTAAATTTTAATTAATTTATTTTTAATTTAAACACATCTTTTAGTGCTATTAGAAGCATAGTTGAGAAAATGTCTAGCAATAATTATCAATGGAAAATAGATATAATGATTACCACAAGAAAATTAGCCATAATGCATAAAGTAAATGATATCACAACGCTTATAGCATAAGTATCATCTTTGGTTAATCTTCTGAAGGTTCAAAACTCGTCAACGAGTATAAACCAGATCCAAGATTTAAAAGTGTCTTATGTGTTTTGTGGTCCATTTGTTTGATAATTTTCCAGATAATCATGAATCAATATTTTATGTGGGTAATGTGAACCGACACAATAATCCATACTCAAACACATATAACCCAAGATAGAGACAACATCCCAATTTCTCTTGGAATAACAACAATCAAAGTGGTAATCAATTCAACCATCAATCATTTCCACCACCAGGTTTTTAACAACCACAACAATCTCAAGCCCAAGATAATAAGCCACCCATTAAAGACAATACAAATCCATTAATGGGAACGATGAAAGACTTCATCCAATCATTTAATACAAAAAATGTCCACTCAAGAGGCTTCAATTTGGAATTTAGAGACTTAAATGGGAAAACTTGCCCAGGCTATAAGCCAAAGGCCTCAAGGTAATATTCAAAGTGACACAATTGTAAACCCATGAAGATAAGGTAATGACCATTGCAACAACATAGCCTTGAGGAGTAGTAAAACTTAAGAGAAATATAAGACTTAAAAGGATAAGAAGGACCATGAGACTAAAAAAGATAAGGAGGAATCAGAAACTAACAACGATGGGAAGGAATTAGTGGATAAAGAGAGTAATGGAAAAAAAATAATTCAGCCAAAAAAAGCAACCTCTACAAACCCACTATTCCTTTCCTTCAAAGACTACAAAATAAAAAGTTACATACCCAGTTTTCAAAAATTTTGGATGTCTTCAAGAAGCTGCATATAAACATATCATTTGTAGATGCACTTGAACAAATGCCTTCTTATGCCAAATTTCAGAAGGATATACTGTCTAAGAAAAAGAGGCTTGGAGATAATGAAAGAATAACCTTAACCGAAGGTTGTAGTTCCATCCTTGCTAAAAAAACTACCCTAAAAACTGAAAGATCTAGGTAGCTTTGACATTCCTTGACAATTGGGAACATCCACTTTGAGAAAGCATTATGTGACTTAGGTTTAAGTATTAACCTTATGTCATTATCAGTCTTCTAGAGATTGCGGGTTGGTAAATCCAAACCCACTTTAATAACATTACAAATGGTAGATAGATCAATTAAGATACCTCGAGGTGTGGTAAAAGATGTGCTAGTAAAAGTAGACAAAACCATCTTACCACTGGATTTCATTGTACTAGACAAGGAAGAGGACCATAACATTCCTATGACACTAGGTCATCCATTCTTAGAAATTGAAAGAGCACTCATTGATGTATAAAAATGTGAACTTACAATGAGAATGGAAGATGAAGAAGTAACATTTAAAGTTTTTAAAGCATCTAAACCCCCTGATATTGATAATGCTAATGAATGTTTTAAGATAAATGTTACTGATTATGAGGATAACTTAAAATAATCTATTGAGTTGCTCATACTTAAGACTGTTACACATTATGTTATGAACAAGGGCATAAACTCACCAGAAAAGAACTCAACCTATTTTAACTTTGAAAGTATGGAATCAAAGGTTGATAGTATAAACTATGTGACCTTTTGGGAGGACACACCTCTCATGTGTGTATAAAATGAATTTATGGAAAATTTTGAGATATGATCTAAGCTTAAACCATCTATTTAAAGGGCACCAAGTTTAGACCTCACACTTTTACCCTCTCATGCCCAATCAATTGAGCAAGCGAAAGATTCCAATAGAGAGGTGAAAAAGATGTTGGAAATACATAAGTTGGATGAGTTACAGTGGAGTGCTTTTAATAATGCCAAAAAGTACAAAAAAAAACAAAAATATGGCATGATAAGATAATTAAGCACTATATTTCTAAACCAGAATATAAAGTATTATTAAACAAATCAAGACTCAAAATGTCTCCATGCAAACTCAAAAGTAAATGGACACAAATGGATGTACCTTAGGTGTTGATATGATCATCTAGTCAAGGACGTTAAACGTAATGCTAGTTGGGAGGCAACCCAACGTTATTTACTCATATTTTCATTGTTTTTTTTTGTAGATGAATAAATATGGAGAGCAATAGTGCAACAAGATTGAGCATTTCAACTACAAATGTGGTGTGCCAAGGGTAAAGGAGTTTTCTATCCTTTTACCTTTTTTATATTTATATGTGCACATTGGGGACAATGTGCAATTTAAGTTAGGGGAGGAAACTTCATTCTCTACTTTAATATTTATTATGCATTTTAAATTTTTAGGGAATTTTTTTAGGATGTTTTTAATCATGATTTGGGTAGATATTGATAAATATATGGAAACTAAATACATGCATGCTTGATATAAAACTTATGAACTCAATGATAAAAATTGGTTTTCATGATTAGGATAAGGAATGTAACATATTTGTTAAGATACTTACATTAATCATGTGATACACTTGCTAGTTTTGATTGGATTGATCCAATTTTTTATGCATATGTTCATGATTGATTTTGGTGTTCTTATTGAGAGAAAATTATTGGTGAGTTGTACGAGTTGATGAGATCTAACATGTTTTAGAAGATATTTGATCATCCTTTAAGGCAAAATCCTAAATAGTATTTAGAAAAAGAGATGATTTAGGTCTTTTTTTCAATTGAGCTTTTCAAGCTAACCATTGTTAATGTCTTTAGTCACACATTTGAGCCCAAGAAAGAATCTTTCATATCTTTAAGCCACATTTTATGCCTAATCAATAAGCATTACCTGTACCCATGCATATTTAGCTTGTATAAAAAATAAAAAATGCAACCATGTGTTATGCTATAGAGTGAGGTGAAATGTAATGCACCCTATGAAAAAAAATAAGAAAAACTCACAATCCAATTATCCTTCTAAAGAAAAAAAATTGAAATAAGTTTGGGGGTGTTGTGAAGTTAAAAAAAGACGTTGAATAAAAGAATATGAAAATAATGATAAGAAATGAAGCACTAAAATGTCAAGTTAAAGCTCAATTGTAGTTTAAAAAGTACGTGATGAACAAAAAAAGTCATGGTGTGGAAAGAGCCTAAATTTCTTCATTTATTGACCCCCACCTAAGCCTTAAATTACAAGCATGTAAAGTCCTTATTGATCTTTAGCTAAGTGCATATTTTATATTAGTAGAGAGGGATGTGAAAAATATACTTATGAGACTTGTTCTACGATTGCGTTGATTAGAATGCTCATATATATTGATTTCATGAGGGCACTGGATGATATCATGAGCCACACACACACACAAATTAATTCATCAAAAACCTTGCATATCCTTGTATTGATGGAATGTTGATCGATGAATATGTGAACCTCATTGTCATAAAATTGTACAACTTTTGATAGGATAGTTTTCACTAAATATGCATGTACTAATATATATATACACACACTACCCATATCATTTTATTTAGTTAGACTTGACTTACCTTGAGGACAAGGAAAGTGTTAAGTTTAGGGGTGTGATGACTCTATAAAAGTAGAGTCATCAATACACTTTTTTTACTTAATATTTTCTTGTTTTATTCAATAAGTAGTATGTTTCAAGTTACAAATATTAAAATATGAACTTTCTAGTGAAAAAGACTGAAAATATAATTTTTGAAATTTTTTGGGATTATTTTGGAATTTTTATGGATTTTTGTGAATTTTTAATGTAGGACTAATCAGAAGCTTTAATATGGATGACACATATGCAGAGTAGTTGACGAAGTAAGATATATGGGTGATAAGTAAGCAGAGAGGTCGAATCGTAGATCTCCGTGTATGCAGTGTGACGTAGCGCCACGTCACGTGTCAACATAGTGTTCATTTTGAGTGTATAGCGCAGTCAAACCATTACGACACACTTCATCATGCTATTTGTCACCGCTTTCCACCAGTGCATCATGCCATCCATAACACTGAATCAAAGATCATCACATGGCACCTACTCAACATTTTTTACCTAAACTGGTCTTTCTGTGCCACTCGTTAAGATTTTATTCGGTCTATAAATTCATTGTGCCACATGTCAAGTCTCTATTCAATAGTGCTATTAATTTTGCTTGTTTTGATGTTAACCCTTGATTTGAAGTTGATATGATGGTCCAGATTCCATCTGAGCTATATTTAACCCCCTAATCACCCCCACAAATCCTAATGACCCATAATTAACATCATTTTTATCAGTTTTTAGAGCTAAGAAGAAAGAAAAATCCAGAATAATTCAAAAGGAGATACAATTTTGGTGGAGATTCTAGAGGATATTGATATTAAAATTCAAGAGATTGATTTTATTTCTTCTTATACTTCTTTCTTTATCAAATTTTATGTCTTTTTTATGAAAAATATGAGTTTTATGGACAAAATTATGTCTAACTAATTTATTAATCTAGGAGTCTTATGAACCCAATTTTCCCCATATAATAATTTAATATTTTACCCCAGTTATGATTTCAATTTAATTATATTATTTAATTTGGTTTTTATGCTATTAATTATTTACCCACCAATTGATCTATAGAGACAATTAGATATATTTGAGAGAATTATTGAATTATTTGTCTTGATTAAATGATATGTATAGTTTCTGGGCAGAGATGTATGATTCTTATGTATGCGATCTATAATTGATGAATTTAATTATTATGCAATTTAATTGACATGAGAGTGGTGATTAAGTTAATTACTATATGATGTTTAGTTTACTTGAGAGAGGAAAACATGCTAGGTTAGATTTAATTGATCACGTAATTAATTGATAATTATATTGGAGAATTTTAATGATTCACATGTTTCGAAAATTGAGAGATTAAATATTCCTAGATATTTTCTCATATATCTTCTTAGTTTTCAAATAAGATTTATTTAATTATTGTTATTTATTTTTAGTTCTTTTAATTTTGCTTCCTTAAAATATAAAAACACAAAAAAATTGATTTTTTTTGTTTTAAAAATTGGTTTCTAATAACATAATCTTTGTGGAAACGATCTTTTCTTATCATTATATTACTTATTACGATACGTATACTTACATATTCATCGTATAAAATTTATATTTTGATCAGTAGGGCTCCTTCCTCAAGGGCTTGTTGCAGGCATAATTGGTGATGAACATCTTGGCAAATTGTTAAAAAAAGGTTATGGTGTGGGGTGCCAGATTTTTGAACCACTTCTGTGTACCATCATAAAGGGTAGCAGTAAACAACTTACACATCATGACATCTCATTTGACATAGTAAGGCTTACAAGGGCCATAACCATTTTGAAATGTTGCACATGAGTTACCAGATCTATGGTACCTTGGTAGTCTAGACACTTGGGAGCATTAAACTTGGCTGGGGGCTCATCGTGCTCTATTTCATCAGAAAATGGGAAGACACAAAGTTGTTCACAATCTTTATCCACATCATACGGTACCTTACCCTTGTCTCGCCCTTCATTGGCCTTTTTTAGGGTTTGGTATATTTTCTATTAGCCTTATTCAGTGCTCGGAATCGTGCCTCCCAACTTTCACGCTCTTACAGCAACTGCTCGTTACTAGGTCCCATCGAGCTAGAGGAAGAGTCAACCTCAATTGTGTTTTCACACTTGGTAAGATTATGCACAATATGTTCTGGCCTGATTCTACCAACTAGGTTAGCAACTCGACCTTCAAGGGCTACCGGGTTTGACTATGATCGGTAATGTCTTGTTCTCTAGCCTGGTTTCCTCGAGCTATCTTTTAAACTAAAGGAGTTGGCACGATAGCTCTTGGTAAGGATCAGCCTCCCTTTTGGGCTAATTACGAACTAGCAAGTTATGGTCCTGAGTTGATATTGCCTTCTCGTTTGCTATTCTCAATCGCTCTTCAACTCGTGTTCCTACCATGGTGATTTGTGATTCTAGAAAACTATCCTTACACACTAAGTCAAATACCCTTGCACACTAAGTCTTTTTTCTTGAAACTTGAGGTGAATCCTTGAAGATATGAGGTCAAAAATCAAAGCTTGATCTTTGAATATGAGCACCAAGGTAGGGGCCAAAATGTTGGGGATGGTCTGATTTGCAGAGAGAGAGAGACTAGAAAGAAGTTAGAGAGTTTTTATGGGTTGTGTGGAATCCTTATGGAGTCCATGTATATATAAAACATTGCATATACACGTGTCGATTACATAGAACGTACATATCATAGCTTCTCAGAGGGGTATAAGAGTAAAACAAAGTACATATAAAGCTTGAGATCGACCACTCCTTAGCTCAGCCTAGAGGTCAATCTTCCAACACTAGGGCTCCCACGCATATGCAAGTCTATGCTACCGGTGTCATTGTGGCACTGACACAAGTAGTTTCTCATAATATGACCTCGTCCGATGGATCAAGCTACCAGTTAAGTCAAACTATTAAATAGATAGGATTTCGAGTCAATCCATATGTTCAAACAATGGACATAAAAGTACTATTTTTATTATTATAAATTTTAAAAGTATATTTTTGTTATTTTTCTTAAAAATAATTCTCTACATTGTGGTGATCAAACATGTCCATTTTTTTATACAATAATATACTTAAGTCTAGTAGTTATTTTTCAATTTTTATTTTATTTTTTAATTGTATATGACAAAAAAATAACATAAATAATTGTTAAATTTCATTATTGATATTTTACTTCTAAATTTTTTGCATTAAATTAACATTTTGAAGAGTAAAAAGACTCGTGGATACATAATAAAAGAAACTATATTTTAAAAAAAATGAGCTAGTGGATCTCTAGTACTATTTTTAAAAAATTGGTCGATTGGAAAGAAACTAATGAATTTAAGTGTACTAATGAAAATAATTAATAAACTACTACGATATTTATCTTAAAAGAAAAAATATGCGCTAAAAATTAGGTTAAAACTAGGGGAGAAAACACCTCTAAAAATCTTAACTATAAAAAAAACACACTTTTTTTTAGAAACAAAAAAAAATACGCTTAAGTATTATAAATACTGATTAAAAAATATACTGTTTATGTCCTCTAGTATAAGAAAAGTACTTTTACGTCTTATAGGCTTTTAATTATAAAAGTAAAATTATCTTTCGAGTAAAATATATATATATAAAAGACATAATGCCCTCATCTAACTGTTCACTTAATTGTATATGAAAATAAAATTAATAAAATAAAAAAATTAGAAAAAATAATACTAAAGTTTATAATAATAAAAATAGTATTATAATAATATTAAATAATATCTAATTAAAAATCGTTTAATATTAAAAAAATGATCATAGTGTAATTTGAACGACATTTAAAATAATATAATGTACAAGTGTTATTTTAATAGTAAATAAAATAGACATAAAATGTGTTATTTTTGTAGTTACAAACTTTAAAGATTCACTAAAAATAATTCTCTAAATGGTGGTGATCATGGGCACCAAAACTCAACCAACCCAAGTAACAAATCGGAGTTACACTTGACTTCATATTTAGAGGTCATTATAGTATTAAAAATACCAACTTTATTTCAGATAGTTAATTTCATATTTATAGGCAAAAGATTAATACAATACTAATATGATTTGGAATGGATGGGGTTATTATTATATCAATCTGATATCGATATGGTAATCTTTTTTACTAATATTAATTTAACATATATAAGTTATTTTTTGTGAATTCATGATATTATATTCTTATTTTGAATTTAATTACATATAGTTCTTTGGTTGGAACAAGTCGTGTTATGATATGCAAATTTTTGATGATTTATGAGAAAAATGGACATAACACATTGTTCAAATTATAACATCACAAGAAGAATCAAGGGAATAATTTGATGATCTTGAATAACATATGACAACACCATGATAATTTTTATAATACTTTAATTTCTCTATTCCCATATCTCTGAAGTTTGGATGCTTATTTGACTAGTTATTTTTTGACCAAACTCCGTCTCATGTCTCATGCCTAGTTTCCTGGTCATTATGATGGTGATTCTAAGCAAACCAAGCTTCATCTACTTGAAATAAAATGAGAATATCACAAAATTCATGACAAAAGAGACATTATTTTATTTGTAATTTATATATATATATATATATATATGTATGTATGTATGTATGTATGTATGTATGTATGTATGTATGTATGTATGTATGTATGTATGTATGTATTGTATATAAATTTTTTTTTGTAATAAATTTAATTTTTAAGTAATTAATTAATATTTAATTTTTTAATTACTTGTATTATTTAAACTTTGTTAAACAAATTTTGGTTTTTTTTCTACTATTATGTGATCGAATACAGGTTCTGAATATAGTAGAAATTGAGTAAAATTTATAAAAAAAATACATAATCGGTTCAGAGTGTGAACCAAATTTAAACTTAAAATTGGTTCAAAGTGTAAACTAATTTTAAATTTTAAGTCTTAACATTTAAAGTCTATTATTAATCGACTTTAATACTTGATTTTGGCATAGTGTCAAGCATGTCTATTACTTTAATTATAAAGTAATATACTTAGATTTAGTAGTTATTTTTAATTTTAATTTTATTTTTTAATTATTATTATTGTTAAATTTCATTATCGGTGATTTTAAGGTCCTAAATTGACTTGAAAATATAATTTTTGTTTTGGGGTCTAAACTTCGTTTACATTTGGTTCAAATTTTTATATATAATATAAATTAGTATTAATTAAATTGAAATGTATACATAATTTATAAAGTTTAAATACTATACTTAGTTTTTAGGATAAAAACCACCATGGGTACCTCTTTTCATTTAAAAGGTAGACTTTGATCCCTTTTATCATGAAATGGATATTTTAGTCGAAATTTTCACCGTTCCGTTTGGAATAGAATAGAACTAGTACGTATTCAGTAGATGATGTTTTAAGAAATTGATACCAAAAATAACGCACTTAATTAGCGCCAACTCCTCCATTATTAAGCATTTTGCCCCTCCAATTAATTATTATTAATTAGTTTTTCATTCTTATTAGTTATTTATTTAATTGGTTTTTGGTCTCAATTTTTCTGTCTCTCAACTCATTGTACCGGATAGTCATTGAAGGAGAAGGAGCTTTTGGCATTGATCATCATCTTCATAGCCATTTTTTCAAAAGCTTGCTCGAAAACAACAAACTTATCGTACGTGATTTTCTCTTAAAAACTCAAATTTGATTTTAAGGATTTGTTCTTACGTATAGAATATTGAGGCTTTTGTTTTTGGATAGATTTTTTGTTTCTCTTGTTAATTGTTTATAATTCAAAAATAAATTTCAAAAAATAAGGATATAGTTAGAAAACTATCTAAAAAATTTAGTTAAATTTGTAACTTTTCTATATTTGAGTTTGAGTTTGAGTTGTTATTAAATTGAGAAACTATTATTCAAATATTAGGTAGTTTATATTTAAATAAAATATTTTTAAAAAATTAAAAAGAAACATTTAAACATTTTCTAAAAACAATGGTATTTTTCAAGGTATTATTAATCAAAACTTCTATTCAAAAAATACTTTTAGCAAATACATATCTTTTACCAAATACATATCTTATGTTTTCTATCTTTTTTATTTTCAAAACTAAAAAAAAAAAAATTGTTTTCAAATCTTAAACCGAACGAACCTTCCTTTTTCCCATATTGTTTTTGTCGTTTTCTTTTCGCTAAAATTTATTAATTCATTAAATCTCCAATTTACCATTTCCACTTGATAAGTGAGTGCTTGAGATTTATCATTCAAAGAGTAAAATTTAGAATAATAAATTTTCATGATAAATAAGAAATTAAAGTATCTTTTAAGAAAAAGTGCCCAAATAGTATCATAACTTTTCAAAAGATATACTTTTCCATCATAAATATTGACTAATATCGTTCTAGTACTTTAACTTTTTTTAGAAACTTCTAGTACTTTGACTTTTGGAAAATGTACTCATAAATAGTGGCGTAGCTCAATAATAAATTAGACCGGTCTTCAATTCAGACAAGATTTTTAGAAAGAAAAAAAAATTAATTAATATATATATTTTATTATGTCAGTCTAATTTTTCAACAAAAACACAGTCCATCTTGATAAATAAAATCTCTTTTTTTTTTTACATTTTATCCACCCTAATGTCACGTCCCGCTCAAAATGCCCCGCAAAATCCAAAATAAATGGTGCTTGCTTAAAGGACCTAGACTTTTCTACATGAGAAGGTTCTAGAGTGGCCTAGAGATGTCTAGAAAGGGCTAGAGTTGGATAGACTCAACTCAAGCTTGAAGACACTAGAATGTTCTAGAGCACGCTGGAGAGTGCTAGAATGGGCTGGAATATTCTAGAACGTGCTGGATGGTACGGGAAGGATGTGGAAGCCGCTGGAAGCTTGCGGAACATCCCGGAACGTGCATGAAGAAACTAGACAAACCTAGAAGACTCTAGAGTTGGCTAGAAGGTCCTAGAGCCTTATGACACATTGTACATAAATCTAGAACACCCTTGTACATTCTAGACTAGGAAGACTCTAGAAAGTGGTGGCATACTCTTAAGCTTGGAAGCCACACTATAAATAGACCAATTGGTCTTCATTTGCATTCAACTTGGAAATTCCTAACCATCTTGGAAATCTTGGGAAATTGTAACATAAACTCTCTCTAGAGCAATACAAAGCATTCTTTGCAAACTCTCTTTCTAATCTCTTTGGAGAATTCGTTCGGGAAAGGCAGGCTTAGTGCAACGGAACGTGCTAAGTGCCGCACGATCGCTATTGAAAATTTAAGGTCGTGATAGTTGGTATCAAAGCTTTAGGTTGAAGCAATCTTACTCTTGGCATAATGAAGAACGTTGCTCCATCTACACCAAGCGTTGATGTTCCACCTATGGAACGTGGACGTGAAGAAGTTCGGAAACCATCAAAGGAATCTCGAGCTAAGTCGAAAGACATGCTTTCTAGCTTGGAAGCACGAGTGGGAAGTGCGCAGGACAGCTTAGGGGAGCTGTTCGACCGGGTGGACAACTTAGAGGAGCGTTGCAATGGCTTGGAGGCCGAGGATGTGGAAATCCATGCAGCGGTTAAGATGTCCCTCAACGAGCTAGACGGTGGGTTAAGGCAAGAGATTGATGGGCTAAAAGCCGAACTTGCCAAGGTAAGAGATCTTGTCCAAAGAGAACTTGCTAATGTTTTGCTTAGAATGGAGGACATGAGTGGCGATCTAGCTCTATGTAAGCGGGCTATGGCCGCGGGAACTAGCACAGCCACCGTCATTGAGGCTAAGAGGGTAGATGTTCCCAAGCCCAAGACCTTCAATGGCGTTAGGAACGCTAGGGAAGTTGAGAACTTCCTATGGGGGCTTGAACAATACTTTGAGGCTACTGGCATAACGGACCATGCCAGCAAGATCCGAACTGCAGCCATGTATTTATCCGACACTGCGATGTTGTGGTGGAGACGGAGGCATGGAGATGTGCAACGAGGGGTTTGCACAATTGATACCTTTGATGACTTCAAAAGGGAGTTCAAGATGCAGTTCTTCCCCGTAAATGCTGAAGAGGAAGCTAGAGGACGATTGCGGCGGTTAAAGCAAACGGGTAGTATAAGGGACTACGTGAAGGAGTTCACAACCCTGTTGCTTGAAGTTCCTGACACATCTGACAAGGATGCCCTATTCTTGTTCATGGATGGGCTTCAATCGTGGGCTAACCTTGAGCTCAAGCGACGTGGTGTCCAAGACTTGTCTTCGGCCATTGCGACTGCGGAAAGCTTTATTGATTACTCCACAAACAAAGAGAGCTCCAAAGCCACAGATAAGAAGTTTGTTGGAGGAAAGAGTGGGGGAAGCCATGGTAAAGGTCAGGGACCTAAGAACCACAAAGACAGCTCCTCATTCAAGCCACGAGACAAGGGGAAGGAGAAGGAGGATCAGAATGCCTCGAAGCCCCGTGTAACGTGCTTCATATGCGACGGACCGCATTGGGCACGAGAATGTCCGAAGAGGAAGGCCTTGAGTGCCTTAGTTGCTTCCACTCATGAGCAGGATGGAGGCGAGTCGGACGAAGGTGCAAAGATGGGTTCTTTGCGCCTACTTGGTGCATTGCAGAGCGCCCCAAAGACCCCTAAAGGTTTGATGTACGTGGATGCCACCATCAATGGGAAGGTCGCCAAAGCATTGGTCGACACAGGTGCATCACACAACTTTGTTTCAGTGGAAGAAGCAAAGAGACTCGGCTTGAAGGTTGTCAACGGAGGGGGATTTCTCAAAGCAGTTAACTCGGCAGCACTACCATTGCATGGAGTTGCTCGCGGAGTTAAGGTCAGCCTTGGTGCTTGGACTGGCCAGGTGGACTTGTCAGTGGCGCCTATGGACGACTTCTCGGTTGTATTCGGCATGGAGTTCTTGGACCAGGTAAGAGCTTTCTTGGTGCCATGTTCAAACTCTATGTGCATCATGGATGGTGCGAAGGCATGTGTGGTACCGACGGAGAGGACCACTAGACTTACTACCCAAGCTCTCTCGGCGCTTCAATTCAAGAAGGGGTTGAAGAGGGATGAAGAGAGTTACTTGGCCATCCTAAAGGAATACGACGATGAAGAGGCGTCACCAAAGCCAAGCTTGCCGACGGAAGTGCAAGCTGTCCTAAACAAGTTCAAGGATGTAATGCCGGAAGCATTACCCAAACAGTTACCTCCAAGGAGGGAGGTAGACCATGAAATAGAATTAGAACCTGGCACTAGGCCACCAGCAATGAGCCCCTACAGAATGGCGAACTCAGAGTTAGCAGAATTGCGGAAGCAACTCGATGAATTGCTGGATGCTGGCTTCATAAGACCCTCTAAAGCCCCATTTGGTGCCCCGGTTCTCTTTCAAAGGAAGAAGGATGGCTCACTACGGATGTGCATTGACTATCGGGCTTTAAATAAGATCACAGTCAAGAACAAGTATCCTATCCCTCTTATTGCCGATTTGTTCGATCAATTAGGGAATGCTAGATACTTCACAAAACTGGACTTGCGGTCGGGTTATTACCAGGTACGCATAGCCAAAGGGGATGAGCCCAAGACTACATGTGTAACCAGGTATGGTGCTTATGAGTTCCTTGTTATGCCATTTGGTCTTACTAATGCACCTGCCACCTTCTGCACTCTTATGAACAAGATTTTCCATCCCTACCTCGATCGGTTCGTGGTAGTATATCTTGACGACATTGTGATTTATAGCCGGACTTTGGAAGAACATCTAGAGCATTTGAAGAAGGTGTTCGAGGTCCTAAGGGAAAATGAGCTATACGTCAAGAAGGAGAAATGTTCCTTTGCCCAAGATGAGGTGATGTTCTTGGGACATAGGATAAAGGATGGGAAATTGATGATGGATGGAGTTAAGGTGAAAGCCATCCAAGAATGGGAACCTCCTGCCAAGGTTCCCGAGTTAAGATCTTTCCTTGGACTGGTAAACTATTATCGAAGGTTTATCAAGTCCTACTCAGCGAGAGCAGCCCCACTCACTAACCTGCTCAAAAAGAACAAGGCTTGGGAATGGACAAGTGAATGCCAAGCCTCATTCGAAGACTTAAAGAAGGCCGTTAGTGAAGAACCGGTGCTTTGCCTACCAGACCCCTCCAAGACATACGAGCTGCACACAGATGCTTCAGACTTTGCCATTGGTGGAGTATTGATGCAGGAAGGGCGTCCGATAGCTTATGAGAGCCGCAAACTGAATGACACTGAACGCCGCTACACCGTGCAAGAGAAAGAAATGACAGCTATCATTCATTGCCTAAGGGTGTGGCGACACTACTTATTGGGTTCTCATTTTGTTATCATGACGGACAATGTTGCAACAAGCTACTTCCAGACTCAAAAGAAGTTGAGTCCCAAGCAAGCTCGATGGCAAGATTTCTTGGCGGAGTTTGACTATAGGTTGGAGTACAAGCCCGGTAAGGCCAATGTGGTGGCTGATGCGCTGAGCCGTAAGACAGAATTAGCAGCTTTGAGTAGGCCAAGTAGTCCTTTGCTGGAAAGGATCAAAGAAGGGTTGGAGCATGATACCCTTGCTCAAAACCTCCTTGCCCTCATCAAGGAAGGAAAGACGAGACGATTTTGGCTGAGTGACGGACTACTCTATGCCAAGTAGAATCGAATCTTCGTGCCAAAATGGGGGAGCTTAAGGAAAGAGCTTATCAAGGAGTGCCATGATTCGTTATGGGCTGGACACCCAGGAATGAGGCGCACCCTTGCTTTGATCAAGTCTATCTACTATTGGCCTTAACTTCGGGATGATGTCGAAGCTTATGTAAGAACTTGTCTCGTATGCCAACAAGACAAGATAGAGCAGCATGCACCCGAAGGCTTGCTAGAACCGCTGCCTATTCCAGAGAGACCATGGGAGAGTGTCTCTATGGATTTCATCACTTGCTTGCCAAAATCAGAGGGCTTTGGCAGCATTATTGTGGTGATTGATCGCTTCAGCAAATACGCAACATTCATACCTGCCTCGACGGACTGCACGGCAGATGAGACGGCACGATTGTTCCTCAAACATGTTGTGAAGCATTGGGGGATTCCATCCAATATCGTGAGTGATCGAGACCCACGATTTACTGGCAAGTTTTGGACGGAACTATTCAAGTTGTTGGGATCAGACTTGAATTTCTCCACAAGCTTTCACCCCCAAAGTGACGGACAAACAGAGCGTGCCAACGCGTTGCTGGAGTTATATCTTAGGCACTTTGTTAGTGCCAACCAACATGATTGGGCGAAATTGTTGGATGTAGCCCAATTCTCTTATAACTTACAACAGAGCGAGTCTACCTCGAAGAGTCCCTTTGAGATTGTCATGGGACAGCAACCCATGACTCCTCATGCCTTGGCCACGAGTTATGAAGGGAAGAGTCCTGCTGCCTTCAAATTTGCCAAGGCATGGCATGAACAAGCTGAGTTGGCCCGAGCCTATTTGAACAAGGCGTCTAAAAAGATGAAGAAATGGGCTGACAAGAAAAGGAGGATGGTGGAGTATCTGGAAGGAGATTTGGTCCTGGTTAAACTATTACCCCAACAATTCAAATCTCTACGGAAGGTTCATAAGGGGTTAGTTCGGAAGTACGAAGGGCCATTTCCAGTCCTTAAACAAGTCGGTAAGGTGTCGTACAAGCTACAACTCCCTCTGAAGCTTAAAATATATCCTGTTTTTCATGTAAGCATGCTAAAACCTTATCATGGAGACAAGGAAGATATGAGTCGAGGAGAATCCAAGAGGGCGCCATCGCAAGGGTAACCTCCTTTGACAAGGAAGTGGACTCAATCTTGGCGGATCACCCGATCCGGCGTAGGTGTACCAAGTTATCGGGAATACTTGGTCAAATGGAAGAACGCTCCGAATGAAGAAACAAGCTGGGAACCTGAGGAATCCTTGTGGCAATTCAAAGATGACATCGAGAGGTTCAAGCTTGAAGGCGCGACGAGGGCGTCGCGAACTTGAGTGGGGGAGGGTGTCACGTCCCGCTCAGAATGCCCCGCGAAATCCAAAATAAATGGTGCTTGCCTAAAGGACCTAGACTTTTCTACATGAGAAGGTTCTAGAGTGGCCTAGAGATGTCTAGAAAGGGCTAGAGTTGGATGGACTCAACTCAAGCTTGAAGACACTAGAATGTTCTAGAGCACGCTGGAGAGTGCTAGAATGGGCTGGAATATTCTAGAACGTGCTGGATGGTTCGGGAAGGATGTGGAAGCCACCGAAGCTCATGAACATCCGGAACGTGCATGAAGAAACTAGACAAACCTAGAAGACTCTAGAGTTGGCTAGAAGGTCCTAGAGCCTTATGGCACATTGTACATAAATCTAGAACACCCTTGTACATTCTAGACTAGGAAGACTCTAGAAAGTGGTGGCATACTCTTAAGCTTGGAAGCCACACTATAAATAGACCAATTGGTCTTCATTTGCATTCAACTTGGAAATTCCTAACCATCTTGGAAATCTTGGGAAATTGTAACATAAACTCTCTCTAGAGCAATACAAAGCATTCTTTGTAAACTCTCTTTCTAATCTCTTTGGAGAATTCGTTCGGGAAAGGCAGGCTTAGTGCAACGGAACGTGCTAAGTGCCGCACGATCGCTATTGAAAATTTAAGGTCGTGACACTAATCTCTCTTTTTATTCTCATATACCTGTTTTTTTCTTTCAGTAAACAAAATATTGCACAACCTATTTTTCCTTCTGACCTTATCGCCTATTTTTTTCGTCTGGTTTTACCGCCTGATTTCGCCTCCTAGTTTTACAAGTTTAGAAAAATAAAAACAAATTCTAGTTCAAGAATTTGAGTAATCAAAAGAAACTAGGAAGAGGTAACCATTAGAGGTGAAATGCTAAACAAATTTTTGGATTGTGAAAAACTTATTGAAGACAAGAGAAGACAAGGTAGAGAAGACTAGGTTATATAGAAGAAGATTCTATGCTATCATATTTAAAAACAATTGATTTTATATAACTCTTTAACACTTATGTTTTATAGGATACACCTACAACTTCAACATCAAAAACTATGGTGATAAAGCCTTTTAATCCTCCAAATGTTATTCATTATACATAAAGAATAATTGCACTTGTTATTGAAAAATTTGTTAAGTTTGTGCTTGTCATCGTTGTGGTAAAAAATGCCATATTATGCCCAAATATAAATTTTTGATAAATATTTCTAAATTTAATAATATTTTTCATGCTTTATAGAGTATGACTCATAACTATCATTCATTATTCATGCTACATCATATTTTATAATGATGAAAATTATAATAATATGTTCAAAAATTCTACAATAAAACATGAAATTGTTAATTTAAAGAGACATATAAAATTCAATATTTGCAATTATAAGACTAATGACCATCATCCTATCATGCATGCTGTATTTTTATTTAGGATGAATAAGAAATCTAAATTTAAGTCCAAGAATATGCCTATGACATCTAAGACTATTAATTCCAAACCCAAAAATATAGAGAAATTAACCAAAATTTAAGAAAATTTGGGTTAAGAAAGATAATATGTTTTCGATCATATAATCGTCTTTGTTTCACTTAGGAATTATAATTCTATGCTTAATTGACCCTAGGTGAAATCTTTAGTTTAATTTTTTTTCTTTAGTTTCCCGAAACAAAAAAAATGTAAAGTAGATATGCTTTAACATAAACATGAACATTACATACTCTATTTATATTTATTTTGATAGGCTATACATTATACAATGAACATTTTGGCTTGTGCATTTACATATTTTCATATTTGGTGATCGATATTGACATAAACCTATTCATATACTCACTAGATATATAAGTATCTCATGATAGAATTTTATAATTAATTATGTGAGATTTTAAGGCATAAGATAACTTAGACTGTGAAAATTAAAGTTAAACTCTATCTTTCGCTATATAAAATACTGATATAGAAAAATATCTAGTTTTGAGAGGACCACTTGATAATTAGTGTGAAAATCATCATACTTGATATACTTGCTTGTGCATATTTCCTTAAAAAATGATGGTAATAATATTAAAGGAAAAAAGAAAAATAAAAGCTTTTGTATGCACAAAAAGAAAGAGCCACAATTGGTTATACAAAATAATAATAATAACCAATCTCTTACAAAATATTAATACATGACGGGAATACAAAAAGAAGAAGATTAAAGTTCTCTTTTGTTAAGAATATTTTATTTTGTACAAGTATGAATTTAACTACAATTCTTTTATAATAGGTGATACTCATTTTTTTGAATATTTCATAACTAATCATAAATAAACAAATTCACGTCCTCTTCAACACATATTTTACTTTTGGTTATTGCCAATATATCACCATATTTATTAGTATGTTCATGTATCTTACCTACATATATTTATATTGTCAATTGATAGTCACATTTTGAAAAAAATTAATTTAATCATTTATGTATACTGTTATAGTCATGTTAAGCTAAGTTTACTACTCTCAATTCAATATATATCAATTTTTATAATTTTTTTATTAATTCATTTAGAGAAGTTGCAATACCTAGGGGGAGTTTATTCATTTTAAAAAAACATATTGTTTTTAGCTCTCTCTTTTGAGCTTTTAAGAATGTGTACTCCTCATTTTCTGTCATTAAATACAATGCTTTCTTTCTTAACTTATTGTCTTTATTTCGTGATTATATTATTTTTCGGATGACAAAAAGGGGGAGAAAAATTAGAACCTTAAATAAAAAATCTACAAAAAATAGAGAGCTAATTTGGGGGAGAGCACTTTGGAGATATTATACATAAGAGAGTAATGCTTTTAGTTTTTATGTAATGATGACTAGCTTATGAATATTCTTCACCTTTTATATTGTTATATTACACTAAACTACTGAATGAGTCTTTCCGAACAAGTTGTTCGGTTGTTTTTATTTGTTTTTTTAGTGTTCATGTGAGCTTTCAAGAATCAAGCGAAGAAGGTTCCACTAGATCATAGGATAGTACCACTATATAAAATTAAAATTTTCTATGAGTGTTATGTCGTGACAAAGAGGTTTGTCACATGAATATTTAAAGGGGGATATTGTTAGGTTTATGTTAATATTGACGATATTCTTGAAACAAAATCTATAATTGTAATTTTAGTTTTTAGGTGTATCATAGAAAAATATTTAAAACTGTAGAAACTATCGCACCTCAATAATCACATATTAGGTATATTTCTATTCTCGTGCACATTATATTGTATATTAGACACAATATGAAAAATATAAATTTGAACCACTCGATTGATCGAGTAATAAATATGATAAATAATATATTAATATATCATTATATCAATGGAAGGATATACTCTATCAATCCACTTTTTTTTGAATTATCGATTAAATGTATTATGGATTGATAAAATGGATATTCGATTAATCAACTAATGCATTTGATCGATAAAGCAGCCAGTTATTTGATTTTAAAAATATATTTCTAATACAAAGTGGATTTTTTTATAATATTGTCCTTATTTCGTAAAAGTATTTTAACTAACTTTATGGACAATATGGTAACTCCACTTTAACCTAATGTGCTTCAAAATATTCTTTAAATATAAACCTAAGCACACATTTGAAACCAATCACACAAAGCTTAATTATGCTTATTCTCTTCATCTTTTTCTCTCTCTTGTTTTGCTAAAAGTTTTCAAGTAGGTTTTTCATTAAGTTAATTTATCAAACATTTGTTGATGTGTTTGATGGTTTAACAAGTCTACAATAATAATAATGTTATTGTGCTTTTCATTTATTGTTCTAGATTTGCTAGTTGTTTCTGATTTATCTAATATATTGTTTAAATCAACTAGTTAAGGTTTTTCATTATTGAATATGATCTAGGATACACACTTACACTTGTATTTATGTGCTAATCTTTTAGGTGACAACAGTACGTGTTTGATTAACTTGTGGGATTTGAGTTTGTCGGAACGTTGGTCTGGATCTAAACACCTATCTTATTGAGACTATGATCAAAGTAGTGGCTTGTTAGTAAGTTACTTGGGGGAATTACCTGGGTGTGAGTTTGAGTCCTATCTTTGTAAATGAATACTTATTTTTCATAATGGATAGTTAGGTGGTTCGGTCGTCCGATAGATAGATGGTTTTCTTCTTTGGTTATTAATGTGTCCTAGGTTTTTTTCCTCTAATATTCTTATGCGTTGATATTTTTATTTTTGTATTGTTTTATGTACACATGATTAGTTGTTTTTTCACTTACAAAAGTTTAATTTACCATACTTTTGTTGACTAGTTATTTAAATCTATAACGAAATGAATCTCGTATGGATATTAAATATTCTTGCTAATAATGTGCGGGGGGAAATTCGCAAAGAAATTGGAGATGTTCCAAAGAATTTGAAAATGCTAAATTTTGTATTCTTATTTATGAGGCACTTAATGAATCTCGTATGGAATAAATAGACATCATTCTAAGATTTGTTGATTGTAGTGACTTTATACGAGAATGCTTCTTTGATATTATACAAATTGATGAAACTACTACTATAATGTTGTAGAAGAGATTTGTAAATCTCTTTTTACATACAGTCTTGAAGTCAAAAATATGATTATACTAGTAATATGTGGGGAGCTTGGTTAGGATTACAATCATTGTTTAAGAAAGAGTATGCATCCGTATATTATGTTCAATGTTTTTCTCATCAATTGCAATTAGCATTAGTTGTAGCATTTATAGATGTTTACGATGTTTGGACTTTTTCAAAGTTTATGTCGATTATTAATCTTGTTAGTGCTTCTTTGAATCGTTGCTCTGAATTGAGATTTGATCCAAAAATTAAATTGGAAGAGTTGTTTGCATCCAAAGAACTTGAAACTTCTATAGGTGTTAATCAGATCCACACTTTACAAAAACCTGAAGCTACAAGATGGAACTCTCATTTTGATTCTATTAATAAGTTGATTTACATATTTGGTGCAACTTACACTGTTTTTAAAAATATAATTCAAAATGAGAACAATAGTATCATGAGTGGGTGGCTAAGGGGCTATTCAAAGTGATGAGAAAATTTGAGTTTGTGTTTATCTTGTTTTTGATGGATTAGACTATGGGAATTACTGATCTTTTATGCAAGGCATCATCGCTAGAATGCCAAGTTAATTTGAATGCATTGACATTAGTGTCATCAATAACAAAATTCCTTCAAGAGCTTAGAGAAAAAGGTTAAGTTGATTTTCTGCAAGATGTCACATCATTTTATGAAAAACATAACATTGATGTTCTAGATATGAGTGCTTCATACAAGGATGGTACACGATGCCAATAATAAAATTCTATCACAATCTTTCATTAGTTCCATTTTGACATATTTAATGTTGTGATTAATTTTCAATTGACAAAGATAGGTAAAAAGCTTTCCTAATCAAACAATAGAACTTCTTACACTTATTATGTTTTTTGATCCTAGTGATTCATTCAAATAATTTAATATTGATGATATTTGAAATCTTATTAAGAATTTTTATCCTACTTTTTCACACAAAAAGATCTTGAAGATTTAAAGAGATAATTGACATTGTTATCAATCATCCAAAGTTTCAAAGTATGTCATATCTTTCTAAATTATGTGAACAGTCAACCAAATCAAAGAATCAAAAATTTATATCATGATTGATAAATTGATCCATTTGCTATTGATTTTTCCTATTACAACTGTAACTATAGAATGTGCATTTTCAATAATGAAACTTATCAAGACATCACTTTGAAATAAAATGGATGAGAAATTTCTTGTAGATTGTATGACTTTGTACATTAAAAAAGAATATGCTAAAAATATTAACTCTAATGTTATTATTGATGAACTTTATGTTTTGAAGTATCATAGGCCACAACTTAAATAATGTTTTTTTGTTGTGTTTTGTCTTACTTAGAAAAAGTATTATATATGTAAGACATATATTTTGAAACAAAAATTTATCTTCTATTATTAATTTTTTTTAATTTACATTTATTATTATTGAAATATTTTATAAGTGTATATTAACCTTCCTCACAAAAGAATTATAACTATACCACTTTTTTGAAGTATCATGGCCTCACTTATTTAAAGGATGAAGTAATCTTTTCATTATTTTTGAAAACATGTAGTGTAGTTTAAAAATTTTTAAGTTAGAAATATTAAGTCCCATATTTTATGAAAGTTAATCACTTTAGTTCAATTTACATTCATCTATAAAAATTTAAATAATTCATTTAGGTCTATATCACCTAATCCATATGAAAAAATGTATGTAACTAATGAAATAATCAATTTAATTTAACTCATAATATGTAAAAATTTAACAGATTCATCCACGAACATATTATCTAATTCGTGTAAAAAATGTAAAAACTTTCTCTCATGTTAATTGCATGATACAAGTCATGTAACAAATATGTGTCAATTCAATTAATTTTAACATCTATTTATAATATCTCAGTAATAATTAGGCTAAATTAATCAACTCATTTAAATTATAAAATATAATGTAATAATTATGTGTCAATTCAATTAATTTTAACATCTAATAATTAGATTAAATTGATCAACTCACTTAAATTATAAGATATAATGTGCTTGATCTAATAATTATGAAACTAACATGTATTTTATCAAGTGATAATAAAACTTATATCATCTTTTTTCTTTATTTAAAAGTGTCTATTACATTTATTCATGTGAATGAAATACTTATTCAAGAATTCTATTAAATATGATTTTTTTTCTTCTTTCAAAAACATTAAAATTAACTCACTAGGATTCAAGTAATTGTTCTAGGAATTGAAATGATACAAATAAATTCTAAGAATATAATTTCAAATTGTATAATTATTATCTAATTAATTAATTAATTAAGATAATTATTAGTTGGAGAATATTTCTTTAATATTTTTTTTTAAATTCAAACTTATTTTACAATGTGTTGATTGAACCCCTTTTGATCCGTCAATGATTACATAAATCCATCAGGGTGATATGCGTACCTGTTGCGAAAGTTCACTCTAATAAATATTAAGTTAACTCTTTAATTTTTATAATAATATTAAAAATAAAAATCATCTTTAAATTGTAAGAAATTTTTTATTCTTAATAACTGATAATTAATTCTTAAAATTATTCAAAATTAATTTAAAATTATTATAATTATTAATATAATTATAAGGTGATATTTGGTTGGAGTGAATGGAAAAGAATCAGAATTGATTCTTTCAATATTTGTGTTTGGTTGAACTGAATGAAGGGTACAGAATATAACCAATTATTATAGGAGAAAGAATCATAATTCGTTCTCCCCTTTAGGAATCATGATTCTATTCCTATCTTAATTTTTTTTTCAATTTTACCCTCACTCTAAATATAACCCTAAACTCAAATCCTAAATCCAAAAACTCAAAACTCAAAACCCAAAACCCAAAACCCAAAACCCAAAACCCAAAACCCAAAACTCAAATCCTAAAACCCTAACCCCTAAATTCAAATCCTAAAACCCTAAATTCAAATCCTAAAACCTTAAACCCTAAAACCTAAATCCCGAAACCTTAAATCCCAAATCCCAAAACCATAAACCCTAAACCCCAAAACTCAAAACCTTAAACCTTAAACCCTAAATTCTAAATCTTAAAACCCTAAACCCTAAATCCAAAATCCCAAATTCTAAAACCCTAAATCCTTTTTAGAAAAATAATAATTTTAACCCTAAACCTTAACCCACAAATATAGCCATAAATCCTAAACCCCAAATCTTAAATCCTTAAACCTTAAATACCAAATCCTAACCCTCAAAACCCTAAACCCTATTTAGAAAAATAATAATTTTAATAATATATTTTCTTTTTAATTAAGTAATAATTATTTAGAAAAATAATGATTTTAATAATGTATTTTGTCTGACGAAAAAATAGTAATCAAATGACATTATTTGAACTTTACTGAATGTAGGGGTATTAAGGTAATTTATAGTTTTTTCCATTCCATTCTAGTGCCAAACCAAACATTGTAATCTTGATTCTGAGCTTGATTCTAGTGATCAAACCAAACAATATTGTTTCCTTTCCATTCTATTCCATTTCGATTTTGATTTTATTCTGCGAACCAAACGCCACCTAAGATAACTCACTCGTGCCATTCTTATAAGAAACAGTAACATTATAAACAAAATCTTTGTAATGTTATCAGTCGATAATGAAATCAACTTATCCTAATAGAAACCGATATCATCTCCGATGTAAATCACAATGAAACCACAAAAATAATGTTCAATAAAAATTTTAGTATGACACAATATTTTATTATTTAAAATGTAAAGACAACATGAAAACAAATGAAACAAAATATTTGATAAAAGTGAAAAAACATTGATGTATTGAAGAATTTTGGATCACGCATATTTTGTAGCAATTTTTTTAAAATGTAACAAATTAAGATAAAAATTTATTATCAAATGTATTGGTAAAAAATTAATAAAAAAATTAAAATTTAAAATCATTACTAAACACCCTCTAAATACATATTTACACACTCATGCACACTAATGGAAAGGATTGGATCATGATATTTACACACTTACAAAAAGCAAATATCATTATATTGATTGCGATTCAATTGGTAAAATAAAATTATATTAGAAACTTAAATTTAAAATTATGAAATATTTCATCATGAAAACAGTTTTTATGAACAATTTTTTCAAACAATTTTAAAATTAGTACTTTTGAAATTGTCCAAGGAAGGGGTAAGAGGTCAAAGAAAATAAAAAATGTTAAAAAAGGTTTTCAAAAAATAAATTTTCAATTTTATAAAAAAATTGTAGAATTATAAAATATATTTCTTTTAAAAAATAGCTGTGAAGTCTTGTTTAATTTTTTTAAACGTCAATAGGTATACGAGAGAGAAAAGACAATTAACATAAAATTAAATATTTATATATCCATTTGGTTAATAATTTGGATAAGATGTTAAAGTTTATTTTATAACTTTTAATTTATTAATTAATTTTTAATATTTTTAAATTTGATAAATTTAACTAAAAATTTCAATTTTCATCAAGTTAATTAAGGATATTATATTTAAATATAATTAATTAAAATATTGAAAAATAAATTATAAATTTTATCACAAATTAAGATAAGGATAAATCATATATTTTAAAATATGTTAGAGATAAAATAAAATATAAAGTCAAGTTAAGTAATAGTAAACCATAATCATTAAATTGATTTGATGAAAATTAAAATTAGATTTATCAAATGAATAAATTGTATAAATTAGAATGGTTGGGATCAAAATATAATATCTTAAATATATTAAAAATAAAATAAATAGATAAACCAAATAAACCTATAAAAAATGATAAAATAAAATAACTAACAAAATACATAAGTTATCAAACAAATTAAAATATCAAATAAATGCACCATCACATACTCTCATTTGTATTATTGGTGATTTAGTGCTCCATACATTGGTATAAAAGATAAGGGATTAAAAGTATTTAGTACCTTTCTATTAAAAAGGTATATTTTAGTATTTGTTTTAAGAGACATTTTAATCTCTTTTATTATAAAATAAATACTTTGATCCAAATTTTACTATTTCGTTTGAAACATAAAAACATGTATTATGTATGTGTGTTTTAAAAAATATATATTTTGTGTTAATTTATCAAAGAGGACACATTTGATTCAATTCTTTAGTAACCCAACATTTTCCCGCTCTTACCATTATTATTAAATTTTTTTTTGTTTTCTTTAATTAGTTTTCTAGATAATAAAAGCAAAACCATGTCTATTGTGTATAAGAATTTTAAATTTTGATAGCACAATTAAAATATTATAAATACATTTAATATTATATGATATGTTGTATTTACTCATTTAATTCAACTATAATTTATAAATATAATATATTATTATATTTGTTATTAATTTTTTAATGTTGTTTAGACTTTGGACTACTTATGAGGTTTGGATTTTATTATTACTAATTGGACTGAATTGTTGGTCCATTCTCCTTGCTAAGCACGTGAACCCTAAAGGGCATTCTTGTCTTTTCACAATTGAATATAAATAACCTTTTGATGGTACGAGGGAGGCAATGCGTTTCATTGTTTCTCTTAGGGTTTCCTCTCTAGTTTTTTTGGCTCCTTTGGTTTCACGAGAGCGCTGTTTCTCTTCATTTCCATTTCTCTTTTGTTCTCTCAGTAATACCTCGTATATTCTCTGTATGATTATCAGAGAATTATTGGTTACATGTTTTAAGGGTTGCTTTCCTCTGATTTGGTGTTAGGTTTTACCTCTGTAATCATTTTCTTATTCTTCTTCTCTGTACAAACATTGTTTCACACTACTACAAAAGTGATCATTTCAGTCAAGATTTAAAGTCAGTTTTTGGTTGAAAACTGACTTATAATGAATTTATAGTCGGTTCTCACTGAAAAACTGACGCTACACACATGAATATTTTCTTTTCTTTTCTTTTCTTTCTTCCCTAAACAGAAACTATTCCAAGTGCTGTATAACTGTCAAAAACCCAAAACCTCCTCAACTCTTTCTCATTTTTCTGGTCAACTACGACCACCAATTCCAATGCCGGTTAGTGGGTTTTCTTCCTCTCTAACTTATCTTCTAGATCCCCTATTTTTTTTGAGCAAAATACTTAAATTGTTTATACCCATTTCTCACTTACAAAACACAATTTTTTCTTCATTTCTTTCATTTTGTCACTTCATTTACTCTTGTAAGTATTTCTATTAATCCTATGCACTTATTATTCATATTTTTTTGTATATTATGTGTTATTATTTATGTGTATTAATTTTTGTATTATATATGCAAGTTTTGTATTATAACATCAGGAGAAGAATATGATGATCTTGAATAACATAGGACAACACCATGATAATTTTTCTGCTATTAATTAATATTTAATTTTTCAATTATTTGTATTATTTAAACTATTTGTTAAACTAATTTTGGTTTTTTTTGCTATTATGTAGTGATCAAATATAGGTTTTAATTTGAGTATAATAGAAAATGAGTAATTTTTGTAAAAACAAAAATTAAAAATTTAAAGTCGATTTACGCGTTGAACCGACTTTATATTTTTAAGTCATCGTATTTATAATAAATTCACCGAATCGACTTTAAAATTCATTTTTGGCATAGTGTCATTTATTGGATATGACTACAATCCTTTCCATCATATTTGGCCTTGTAGAGTAGGGGCCAAACCACTTGACATCTAGTATCCTATGTTTCTTGATTTTTAGTCCTTAAAGCTTTTTCCTTTGATTCAACTTTCACTGAATCTTGCAATATAGTGGTTTATAGTGAGTTGTGAGTGTAAAATCATACAAGATGGTATTATAGTGAAGCTTTCATGTTGTTTGAATTTTGATTTGCTATCAGAGTGTATCGAACTCATAAAGTCCTTATGTATGGCTTTGAAGGTTGTGTTCTTGAGTGATTTCGTAACCCTAGGGTTTTTTGGGTCCATTGAAGAATGTCTCTTTGATTTTCTCATATTAAAAAGAGGGTTTTCTAATATCTTTTCTTTTTCCTTTAATATGTTTTATTATTTCACTTACTTTTTCTACTCTATATAAGATTTTTGGTTTTAATGGCATAAGTGACTATATTTTATAGAAACATAAAATGAAAGCACTATTGGTTCTTCAAGAAGTGCATGGTGCTATATATGTGGAAGATTTTATTGAAAAGGCATCTTACGGTGATAAGAAAAAGATTGAGAAAAAGGCTTATGCTTTTATTTTTGTTACACCTCTTTGATAAAATTCTTAGAGAAGTTTCTAAGGAAACTACATCTAAGAAGGTATTGATTCCATATATCTTGATAAATCCTATATGGAAAAGTTCATTTGAAACACTATTTTTACTATTTTAAAATGGATTTGTCAAAAGATCTTGAATAGAATCTTGATGATTTCAAAAAATTCATCACTCAATTTGATGACATTGATCATAAAGTTGAGGATGAGCGTTAATCAATTATCTTGTTACACTCCCTTCATGATAAATTTAAAGATGTTAAATTTGGTATTATTTGTGAAAGATATAATTTGATTAATGATCTTCTTGTTGCTAATTTAAGGTCAAAAGATTTTGAATTAAAGATAAGAGTAATATCAGTGACGGGCTTTATGTTAGGGATAAGTTTGAAAAAAGGGAAAAGCGTTCAAGCAAGGGTAAAAATAAGTCTAGTTCTAATTCTAAGTCTAAGAAACATGTTAAGTGTTATTTTAGTAAGAAAGAAGGTCATTATAGGAATGAATGTCCCATTAGGAAAGGTAAGAAGTTGACAAGTCTGAATTAGGTATTGATAGTAAGTCTAACCTTAGTCTTTGAAGGGTATGAGAGTTCTGAAGTGCAAGTTGTAAGCTCCATTAGGTCCAAGGCAGATTGGGTCTAAGGTTTAGGTTGTTTTTTTCACGTGACTCCTTTTAGGCACTAGTTTAGTGATTTGAAAGAATTTGATGGTGGTAGAATTCTTTTAGGTGATGATCATAAATGTGAAGTAAAGGGTATAAGCTCAAGTAAATGGTATAGGCTTAGTTAAACTTTCCTTGTTAGATGGGATTGTTATAGTCATAAATAATGTTAGATGTTTTCTTGATCATAAGAGAAATTTGATTTCATTAGGTACCTTAGATGCCATTGGTTACTCTATTAAGATTAGTAATGGTGTTATGAAAGTTATAAAAATCTCTTTCATTATTTTAAGCTAATAGAGTTGATGGTTTGTATTTGTTGCAAGGCTCTACATTAGATCTTAGTGAAAAGGTTAGTGTAGCACAATCCTTATATAGTGTAATGCTTTGGCATAAGAGGTTAGGGCATGTAAGTGAAAAGGGTCTAAATGAAATATCTAACAATGGTGTCTTAGGTAGTGAACGTTTAGGACTTTTGAAGTCTTGTGAACATTGTGTTTTTGGTAAACAAACTAGAGTTAAGTTTTCTAAAGGTCAACATACTACTGTTGTCTCTTTTAGAGAACATAAAACGTGCAAGTATACACGGTCACAAGTAATAAGATTTGTAAGTAAAGGATCGTTCCCACAGAGATTTGTTACTATAGTTTGTTGAGTACTAAAATTATTTCTCTCTAATTTTATCCAAAACAATCGTTAGTTGGAACAAGTTAAAGAAAAGAGTTTAATAACAAAATAAAAGAAATATAGGATTGTAATTTTTCACCAAATTAATCCACTCAATCATATTATTTTCTCTTGATTTATATTTTTTAGTACATTTAATTTGTCAACCGAAAACTTCTAATTTTATCCATACATCTCTTCCGAGCTCCGTATAAACACACCTCGTTAAATTAATTCACTAAATTAATTCACTATATTCCTATGAGAATTAAATTTACCACGATTCATTAAGTTCTAAGTTCTCAAATGGGCACACATACAATTAGGGTATATTCCTATCCTTCATCATACATGTCATTCTATCCACGAGCAATATACACAAAAATGCCTCTTCCAAGTTTATTTAAGTGCCATGGATCAATTTGATAAAATTCATAAATAATCAAAAAGCATTAAAAATAGATAGAATAAACAAATCAAATGTCTTATAAATCTTTCAAAAATAATTAAATTCAAACTTCTTAAATTTAGATAAAATGCAACCCTAAGAAAATTAAATTACTTCATAATAAAGAAAAATTAATATTATAGCAGTCAAGGAATATCAGTTACAGAACATTAAGAAAATTAAAACTTCACTTAGAACAAATATTTGGCACACACGGAACACAACAGAAGCTAAAAATGGCTTCTGCGTGTTCCACAGCCAACCCCTAATCTCTCCAAAAATTCCAAACTCTCAAAACTTCAAAAAACTCTCATACTATCCCCTATTTATAACATCAAAATTTTTTAAAAATATTAATTTAGAAATATATTTTTTAATACACGTGGGGACAGAGAGATATGACAAAAATAATAAAATATTTCGCATGGGGGACAAAACTAGTATCGAAAACGCGTTAAAATCTGAGTGGGAGAGAGCTGCGCGTTTTTTATTTTGTTTTCAATACACGCTACCACGTGTCGCGATCTGATTTGCTGAAAAATATAGTGGGACACATGGCAGCCCTCAATTGGTGAGAGGAAAACGAGTACATGTATATGCGCCGCACGAAAGCATGGCGCGCGGGGACATGTGGCAGACAACGACGCGGTTGGAAACGTGCGCTGTTTCCGTGCTTTTGGTTTACTCGATACATGACACGTGTCTTCTTCTCATTAGATGCAGGAATATTGGAGACACATGGCAGACTATATATGGCTGAAGGAAACGATCGTAAGTGGTTCCGCGCACGGGATCATGCCCTTTGGCAGACGCGTAACAGACACGTGGGTCCCACACTGCACGCCGGCCTGCGCGGTAGGTGGGCCCCACTAGCACGCCGAGCCGCGCAAACCCTGAAATCTGTGTTTGCTCTCTTTTGTGGCGCTTGTAATCCACGCGCCTCATCGTATCCGTTGATTGTCTGATCGAACGGTTGGTGTTGCCGGAAAATAATGTTGCGCGTGACTTCCTTTTCCTGCACAGAATATAAATTTCCTTAATTGCATTTTGACCCATAAATTTAATTCAAATTACATTTTAATCTTTCTTTAATTACAATTAAGCCCTTTTTTAATTTAAATTAAATTTTAAACTTTAATAATTAAAATTAAGCCCAATTTTAATTTAAATTATATTTTAGACTATTGTAAAATGCAATTAAGAACTCTTTTATTTGAAATTATATTTTTGGAAACAAATTTGCAATTAAGTTCGTTTTCAATTCAAATTATTTAATTTTCTTAAAAATAATCTCCTTAACAAATAAACATTAAATACTAAATAATTTAACTAAAATTAACTAAAAATATAAAAAACATAGCAATTATAATTAATAAAATAGATGAAAATAACTATATAAAATACAGTTATCAACTACCACACATGTACTTGGTTACTTTCACTCTAATTTGTGGAGGCATACTCATATTGATAAGTGCTCAAAATAATACATTATGATTTTATGCATGTTTAGTGATTATATAGTTTTGTATTTGCTTGTTTTACTTTCATTTTATACAAATCTATCTTTTTGAAATCACGGATACATTTTGTTGTTTTTAAGGTATTTCTTGTATTAAAAAATTTCAACTTGAAAGAATTATACTTGAAGCACCATTATAACTTAGAAGATAAAAAGAAAACATTTATAAAATATTACCTATGTCTAAAAATTGAAAAAATAAATTATAAGGAATTTAGGTTTATAAAGTGATGCAGTTTGAAATGTGCTACGGGGAAAACACTCAAATGATAAAAGGATCACAAGTTGAAATTTCATGATAATAGAAGACAAGTATAGCTTTATGCTCAACCTTGCAATGTAATGAGCTGCTCGAGCATAGATTTTTAGAAAGCATGGTGAAGAGTATTGGAAGGTGAAATGGTGAATAGATAGATTTTTACTATTAAAATGTTTTATTTTCAACAAAAAGATAGAAGTCCTAGATAAAAGGCTCTTTAAGGATAGGTAACCATAGATAAAAAATATATAAGAATTAACAATACATCCAAGAAGTATGAAATGTATTGCAATTTTAAGAAAAAATAACTCACAGAGTAGAAAGAAAAAGAATGTAGATTAACTTGAAGCGATTTACATCAGATGATGATAAAATAAGACTCGATATATGGTGAATAAATTTCCCAAAAGATCGTACAACCGTATGGTATATCCAAGTCAATTATGCCATATCAAGATCCAAAATTCATTCTCTCATTTATAGAATTGTTACAAGGAGCTTTGCAAATGAAATTGTTGCATAATATAAACTAAGGAATAGTTCAAAAGGATTATTCAAATATTAGAAGACATGCTACAAACATGTATCATCAAGTTGAGGAGAAATCAAATCAAACAATCTATAGGATTGATTTTGCCTACAACAACAACCATTATACAAGAATTGGAATAACTACAAATGAAACCTTATACAGATAACCATATAGACTTTCAAGGAAATGAACAACAAACAAGAGATTATGAGAGAAATGCATAGGTTAAAAAACTTTACTGTACATCTTGGGAACACAAAAATGAATCATGATTTAAAAAGGACCTATAAGTGGAAAAGAGTGAAGAAAGATATTGCTTAATTCATAACCAATTATGTGATATGTGGGACCACTTCAACTACTTCCAGTGCTAGAATGGAAAAAGGGATGACATAATTATGGACTTCATACATGGATTACCACGTACTTTTCAAGGTCATGATTCCATTTAGGTGTTTATTGATTTTCTTATAAAGACTACTTATTTTATTCCTGTCAAAATTCAATACTCGATGAATGCTTTGAGTAAGTTGTACATATGTGAGATTTCACAATTGCTTGGCATCCAAAATTTGATTGTATCAGATCAAGATCCAAAGTTTACAACACGATTATGGAGATGCGTATAAGAGGCTTTGTGGTACAAAGTTGCTTCATAGCATGGATTATCATATTGAAATAGATGGAAAATCTGAAAGGGGTGTCTAGATGATAGAAGACATGTTATGAGCTTGTGTGATGGAATTCAAGGGAAACTAGAATGAATACCTACCCATGGTTGCATTTGCCTACAATAATTGCTATCATACCAATATTGGGATGGCCCTTATGAAACCTTGTATAAATGATCGTTTCAATCTCTAATGTGTTGGATGAAATGCAAATATTTTAGTACAATGAGAATTGATCTTATATAAGAAATAACTTAAAGGATTGGTATTGCACAAGATAGACTTTGAATAGCTCAGAATCGGTACAAGGGTTATGCAAATCGTGGATGATGACCATTGAACATTGAAGAGGAATGCATCTTTCTCAAGGTTCAACCTCGTAAATGGGTAACTCATTTTGGAATAAAAAGGATTGACAATGTAGCATATCAGTCATAACTATGCTTAGGATTGTCATAGTTGGAATACTATGCTAGGTTAGATAGAACTTCTATTGCAGGAAAACATATCATATGAAGAACCCATGGAAATAATTAATTTACAAGTTAGGAATTTTAAAAGAAGAACAATATTATGACGAAAATGAAATTTTGAAGTCCATGTGAGCTATCGAACTTAAAATTTCAAGGATGAAATTTTCTTTAAGGGGGTATGAACGTAAAATCCCATAAATTTATTATATGTACTTAAAGTGTCTTAAAAATAATATTGGACAATATATTAAAGTTTAAGGATATATCGGTAAATAATTGAGTGAAAAATCTGATAGAACATGAAAAATTGGGAAATCTCTATGAACCTTTCCAATACCTCGTTACCACCTCGCCAATACCTTGCTATACCTCACCACCACCTCACCATACCTCGCCACCACTATTGGCGAGCTCTTTCACGAGCTCCTTGGTGAGCTTCTCAAATGGTCTATAAAAATGGGGCGACTTCCACCATTTCTTACACCCATTTCTTCTTTTCTCTCCCTCTCTCACTAGAATTCACTTTCTCTCAGATTTTCAGTTCTTTTTGGCACATTTTTAGGGCATTTTAGGGATGAAATATCAAATAATTCTTATCGAGAAGGTTGGTGGTAGAATAATTTTTCAGGTAGGGGTTCTTACTCTAGCTTTTTAAATTTATATATGGTTTTTATAAATGAATTGTCATGCATAATATATTATGGATAAAAGTTGAAAATCAAATTTCATTATTTTATCATTAATGTTATAATGTTATAAATGTTTTTTAAAATGACATACTTGTCATAAATATTTTATTATACATACATTGAAAGGGTTTTATAAATTAACGAGTATCAAAAGTTGACATGAAATGAAAATTGAAAATATGATATGGCACTCGAGAATTTTATACATGCATCATGATAATGTTTTATGTGTGTGGAATACACTTGTACATTGTCTCACGAAGTATGGTACCTATGGGCTACTAGTTGTAGTAGATAGTGTTTGACAAACTATAGGTACACGTTGCATACACATGTATCTTTGGAATTTTTATCTATGGTGTCTACATGGAACCATGGATTATTGTGGTCATGATATGTGACTATGGATTTGTTGCTTGCACATGGACCTCGGAGTTGGACCCCCTATTATGTTTTCCATCTACTGTGGATTCGTTGACTACACATGGGCCTCGAAGTTGGAATCCCTCGTTATATTTAGATCAACCTACCCATAGATAAGGGCTTATATGATGTAATTTGACAGATACATGCACCTAATGTATTGTGATCATACATGGGGTCAAAGGTGGATCCATATGCGTCTAGGAGTTGAATAGTACATGTGCCTATGTAATTGGATAACCAATACATATAGGGTTTCATTTCATGCATTGGATTTATATCATAGCATATTTTATATTATATGAGCATGCATTGGGATACCTATTTTATACTTTTCTTTGGTTTCCTTGGAAGTAAGGTGGTATAGATATACTCAGGTTTTATGATAAAAATCTCTCCACCCCTTATATCGATATTGATTACCATTCATGAAATTTTATTAATAAAAACATGCATCATGGATAAATGTTCATTAAAATAATATTTAAAGTAGATTCATAAGCTATGTTTAGCTCACACCCACTATTCCCTTTATACCCAGCTAAGTTACTTGAGATAATCAAGATGAATATAAGATGATCGTGATTAGAGGATTTTGACATTACAAAATTTGACTTAATACCTTATTTCTTTTATTGGTTATTATAAATTTATGATTAAGTAGGCTGATACTACTTTGATGACTTTTTAATTGACTTTATAAATGTCTTAGATTTAGATTTATGGCTTTACTATGAATTTTTCGTTTTGAATAGAAAATCTCTAAAGGGTACTTGAATTGGTTATTAAATTGGTTTTTAAATGATATTTTAAATTTAATTTTACTAAAAATATTTCTTTAAATATAATTTAAAATTTACCCCTTCTATCTTACGTACCCATTTTCTAGTTGTGACAATAAATCCAGACTATTACTTCTCTTTTTTATGTATAAATAATGCCTTCAGTCAGGTCACTATTCATTATTAATCAAACTAGAAATTTCATACTTAAGAATAATTGTATGAAAGTCAATTTTTCTTGCGATTCAAATAGGTAATCAAGACTGAGATGAGGGATAGAGACACCAACCCATGGAATCTTTTCGTGAGCTCTATACCAATTAGGTCAACCAAGCCTCACATGCTCAATTCAACACATAACAAAAACAACTAATAGTAAGGAAGAACAAATTACGGTAAACACACTTGTGATAGTGTGCCTCACAAGCTTCTGTCTAGGCTAGCAGCATGCATAAACATATCAAACAACATAGCATGCAAAATAGTCATACATATTGAAAAGTCATATAGGATATCCAATAAATTTAAGACCCTATATGTGGGAAAATATTTGGGAAATAATGATTATACTCTCACATAGAAAACCATAACAAAGAATCCGACCCTTGGTACACTTATAGGGTAAGGAGATACAGACTCCTTAAAGACTCATGCCAACCTCACATGTAGCTAGAAGGTAGAAGTAATATAAATTAATCACAAACAATCAGTAACAAGTAGTAGATATGTTATACAGTAATAAAAAAATGTGATAAATATTAAAAGCTTTCTAATTAGAGTTTAAACTTTAGTATGTAGAAATATACACCATTTTAACTATGATTGTACTAGCCACACATTAAAGCATGCATAACATCAGATGTTATGAGGTAAATACATATAGAAATCCTACCTATATGGTAACATCCTCGGCTTGCTTAGGGAAACCACTCAATACAAAAAAATTCATTAAGAAATAAAATAATTACAATCCTAACATAAAATAAAACCCCTAATACCTTTATCAGTTGGTACCTTTGTCCAAAATTCCTATTGCTACCCTCATTCGTTACATCCATAATGACTTGGTTTGATGCACAAACTTGGCTCTTTGCCAAAGCCAACACCACCTAAGTGATGTTATCAAAAACTAAAGATTAGTAATGTGGAGTGACGGGAACGATTAACTTTGAGGGCATTCTTAATCATGAACCATAGAAATCACCATGGAAAATTTTTACCACAAACCACAAATCATCTATGTGTGCCACACAATCACCCATGTATTGCACAGAACAAACAATTTCTAAACTTAATCTCACAGTTGTGTCTTACATAGAAAAAAAAAGTCTTGAGCTTAACACTCAAGCACCCTATTTTTCCTACAACACTCAGCTGGCACACATCACACAGCCACACAAGCTCCTCACATAAATCCCACTTGCAAACACTACCTTAAGTATTCATCACTCAAGAGCACGATTTTACCCACAAAGTCACAAATCACTAATACCTAACAAAACTCAAGGTAATAGTGATCTGACAATAGAAAAAAAAGATGTCAATTTGATAGAGCTATGTTACAATTTTTTGGATTAAAAACCATAAGAAGGAGTATTTATAGAAGTTACACTTTGGTTGGACCACCTTTCTACAATGCTCGCCACAGACTATGCCAGCCACCTCGCCAAGGGTATGGCTAGGGCTCTTATGGAGGGGTGTGTCAAGGTGCCAAAAATTGCTAAGTTATTTCCATATATGTCCACATCCGAAATGAACCAAAAACATGAGCGAAAACATTGGCAAGCAAGCATGTATACTATGAAAATCAACCCCATGATGTGTGTAAATGTGCTTTCAATCATAGTGTTTCTAATTAAGTGCGTGTGTGCATTACTAATCCACATAACATTGATTAAAATAAACAGACTTTATGTTTTGCATATGGGAAGCCAACACAGACACAATTCATCACATGACTGATACAAACCACTAAATGCCTTCGGTTGGATTACCAATTAATAAGATTAAATTATGCTTAATGTCTATGGAATTAAAAAACCATTTATACTTTTGGTAGGGTTACCAATTTAAACTCCTAT
This sequence comes from Hippophae gyantsensis, assembly GCA_030763125.1. Classification (NCBI taxonomy): domain Eukaryota; kingdom Viridiplantae; phylum Streptophyta; class Magnoliopsida; order Rosales; family Elaeagnaceae; genus Hippophae; species Hippophae gyantsensis. The sequence goes on along the minus strand of CM061038.1, from coordinate 10,137,104 downwards.
TAGATCGAGATCATGTATCTGAAACCTAATTTTTTATCATTTAAATTTATTATGAAAAATATGTCGTCAATATATTATTCAATAATAAACTTGGATCATTTGAATTTTTGCTCTGTGTCTAAAATGTTATTTGATGTATGCATGTGGTCTATTGGATTAATCTATCAAAATCTCATGTCTACAATTATCATAAATATGCCAATGGAATCACTGAACAATGTTCTTTATCTTCTTTGATTTCCATTTTATCCTATGTAAATATTAAATTCCACATCACCTTCTGTATCAAGGATCCATTCAAAGATGCTCTAAACAAGTAGCATATAGAGCAAAGAAGAAGAAAGCAGTTATGGATGCAGTTCATAAGAGTGAAAACCCCATATCATAATAATAAAATAATTTTCTCTAGATATGGAACTCTCTTCTTATATAACTTTCTTTCAAAATATTCTAGTTGGTACAAGATATTAGTTTAAATTATAGTTATACAAATTTCTTCTTTATTTCCTTCAATTTTTCTTTTCTGAAATTTCTTTGTGTGATTTTGCTAGTTAATTTTCATCAATTAGACCTTCTATTTCTCTTTGCTTGGTACTTTGTTTGTCAATGAAATGAATATGATAAATTAATCTTTGTAATATATATATATATATCATAGGTGATACGTTAAAATTAAGGGCAAACACTTTGTTAAACTTAGAGAGTATGATGCGAAATAGTCATTATATATGCCTAATATTTTGTTTTTTATTTTTCACAGTTTGTAAAACAAAAGTCTTACATGAGGAATGATTGAGATGTGTGTAAGATTTAATTGTTATCATTTCTTAAATCAAGGATTGAGAGATAATAGCAACTACGATAATTAATTACGTGGATATTTCAGTTTTAATAACTTACTAACCTCAAACTTTTGTGCATCAGCTATGTTGAAAGCAATAGATAGCATGCAGAATCTACTGTTTCTTTCTTAAATTTCGACAATTGCAGGTATAGCTTTATAAGATAATTGATTAAGTACTTAGGTTAATAAAATTCAATGCTTGATTATATTTCAACAAAATTTTACTTGCTTGCTTTGACATATGGTAACGTATTAATTGTATTATTTATGCATTTTGACAATCTCGAGCCTTGGGTATGATTCACTCTCATGTACCATCTGTTCTAAATAGTGCTGCTTCTCAGGTGAAGTAGTTTCATGGGTTGAATAACTATTAATGCCTGGCTTAGTAGTATTAAAAAAATATGCATAGAAGAAAATCATTCATTAAGGTTGTTTTTTCCTTCATCAGATCCAGACGGTGATCCGTAGCAGCAGTGGAAGCAAAACATCTCTTTCAGAGGGCGTTAAGATATCTGTTATATATGTTCGTTTTAAGGCACAGCAAGTGAGGTATTTTCTTTGATGTCCTTCTAACCTATCAGTATTTTATTTATTTATTTTCATGATTTCTATGTTCAAATGTATTCAATACATTTTTTTATTTGTTAAAACATGCCATTGTATCATATGTAATTTAGATTTTTTTTTAAATATGAAGGATATGCATCATTAGAAGTTTCTAATTTTTAGTTTCATTACCATGCAAGACAATTGAAAGTTGATAGCATGAGTGGAAAGACATTAGTTATTTAACTAGAGGTTCGAATTATCTCATTAGTATCCTTGGTGCGTGCATTCGCAATTAGCATGTGACAAGGTTACTCTTGCAGCATCTCATCTACATTGGATATGCCTTTAAATTTTTTGGTCTCAAACTGTTTTCTATTGTACATAAAAGATGTTTATATTGTAGCAAGAAATTTTAGGTCTGAGTGTAACATCAAAGTGGTGCAACGCAATGGTGAACGATGGTGATAGTTCGGTTTCATCAAAACCGTACGTCGGTTATGAAACCATACGAGGTTTTTCATGGAAGAAACCTTTATAAAGGCATCGGGTCCTCTCACTACTCACTGATTCATTCATATACACTATCAAAACGCCGAGAGTAAGTGTGAGAAACTAATGAGAGCATCAAATCAAAAATCCATTGGAATTCCTGTGTAAGTGCTAAAATTTGATCAATAGCAGGAGGTATGTTTTCAATCCATTTTTGTTTCCGCTGTATTTAAATTTTGTGTTCATATGGTTTCCTGAACATTTATGGATTGAATTATGATTTTATATTTGGTATCAAAGCCATTATTTAAAACATCCATGTTTTGCTTTGTTTCACGAGGAACTGAGATTTTGGGTTTTTTATTTTGCTTGTTTTTGATGCATATGAAAATTATAAATTGTTTCAATAATGATTTTAGAGTGATTTTGTGAATTTAAACTTGAAAAACAATGAAGAAAATAAATCCAATTTATCATTGGTATTAATTTGAATCATTAATTAACCTTTTATTTAAAATAACGTTTTTTATTCAAACTGAGACCATGAATCACTCGGAAGTCAAATTTTGAGAATTTTGATAAAAAGAATGCTAGATTTCGTCGCTGAAATAGTGAGATACTGTAGGGTATCCGTTAAGGTCAAAACCGGGTCGAGTTGACCCGATTGGAGGTTGAAGATGACCCTAAAAAAATCAGAAACGATGTAAGACAATTGAAAGTTGATAGCATGAGTGGAAAGACATTAGTTATTTAACTAGAGGTTTGAATTATCTCATTAGTATCCTTGGTGTGTGCATTCACAATTAGCATGTGACAAGGTTACTCTTGCAGCATCTCATCTACATTGGATATGCCTTTAAATATTTTGGTCTCAAACTGTTTTCTATTGTACATAAAAGATGTTTATATTGTAGCAAGAAATTTTAGGTCTGAGTGTAACATCAAAGTGGTGCAACGCAATGGTGAACGGTGGTGATAGTTCGGTTTCATCGAAACCGTACGTCGGTTACGAAACCATACGAGGTTTTTCATGGAAGAACCTTTATAAAGGCATTAGGTCCTCTCACTACTCATTGATTCATTCATATACACTATCAAAACATAGAGAGTAAGTGTGAGAAACTAATGAGAGCATCAAATCAAAAATTCATTAAAATTCCTATGTAAGTGCTAAAATTTGATCAATAGCAGGAGGTATGTTTTCAATCCATTTTTGTTTCTACTGTATTTAAATTTTGTGTTCATATGGTTTCCTAAACATTTATGGATTGAATTATGATCTTATATTTGGTATCAAAGCCATTTTTGAAAACATCCCTGTTTTGCTTTGTTTCACGAGGAACTGAGATTTTGGGTTTTTTATTTTGCTTGTTTTTGATGCATATGGAAATTATAAATTGTTTCAATAATGATTTTAGAGTGATTTTGTGAATTTAAACTTGAAAAACAATGAAGAAAATAAATTCAATTTACCATTGGTATTAATTTGAATCATTAATTAACCTTTTTTATTTAAAATAACGTTTTTTATTTAAACTGAGACCATGAATCACTCGGAAGTCAAATTTTGATAAAAAGAATGCCAGATTTCATCGTCGAAATAGTGAGATACTACAGGGTATCCGTTAAGGTCAAAACCGGGTCGAGTTAACCCGATTAGAGGTTGAAGATGACCCTAAAAAAAATCAGAAACGATGCTTTGGGAAGGACTCAATCCGTGGTCTCAACCTGAGGCATAAACGCCCATACCACTGGGGTGCAATGATTGTTGTATTTTATATTGAATCAGACTTAATATTATACATATTTAGAGTTAATTTAAAAAAAATCAATTTTTCTCGGGAATCAAACCCAAGTTTCATGGCTGAGTATGTAGCATGCTGTCCACTGGACCAGAATACATTTTATTTTTTATATCTTTCTGGCATATTTTTATATGCATTTGAAATTCAATTTTTATTAAAAAAAAATTGAAATAATTTTAAAGTGATTAATTATTTAACTTAGGTGTGTCATGTGTAGAATATTTATTATACATGTGAAATTTATTTAAATAATTTTTGGGCACATTAAAATTTATTTAAATACATTATGCTTAAATTATTTGTTTTGGTATTTGTATGTATAAATTTTGTAATTAATTATACATATAAAAAAATTTGGTTAAATAATTTATGCATAATGAAATTAATTATTAATAACTCTTTATTAATTTAAATAGTGCTTATATTATTTATTTTTGCTTGTATAATTTATTGTCATATATGCAATCTTAAGATAGATAATATTTGTACATTTGAAATTAAATTATTATTGCTTATGGTTTTATGCAATAATTGAGCCTAAGGATTTAACTAATATTTAAGTGATTCATATAGTTTAATTAAATAGGGAGTAGTCACAACATCTTTAATTTATTAAAACTATAATAAATTTTATTTAGAATCACATTTATAAAATAAATATTAATTGTAATTAATCATATGTGATATAATAAATCTTATCACACAGAAAATTTTATTATATTTTTGTGTGATTAATTATGATAAAATATCAAATTATATTTTCTGATTTACCCACAATGATTAAGAAAAGGAACATAATTTGATAGTTTTATCGTAAAGTTAAGATAAATCTAATTAAATTAGAATTTTAGTCTACAGACAAGTTTTATGTCACTAAATTCATATTTTTCATGATTTACATTGGTAAAGAATGACTATAATTTAGGTCTCAATTTTTAATAAGCATATAATCTTTTAATTGCAACTTTTCAACCTATAAATTTCTCTTATATTTGATGTGACATTTCCTATCTAAAAGGGGATAATTATAAAATATGAAAGGAAAAAATTCTCCTTCGTCTAGGGTGGATAGATATTGATTATGCTATTAGGAAAAACGAACCACCTAAAATTACTCAAACCAGCACTCCAGAGAATATCATGCTTTGTGAACAATGTGAGCGATCTAATTACCTTAGCATGATGTTCATTAAGACTAAAATCTCTGCTGGTATTCGTGGTTCTGTTGATTAGCATAACAATGTTCAAGACTTGATAAAGGCCATTGATGATCAGTTCGTCACTTCAGAAAAGGCTTTAGCAAGCACCTTTATTATGAAGTTCTCTTCTTTAAGACTCACTAGTGTGAAAGGTGTGGGCAAGCACATTATGCAAATGAGGGACATTGCAGCTCAACTTAAACATCTCAAGGTTGAGATGTTAGAATCCTTCCTGGTGTACTATCCTTAACACTCTTCCACATCAGTACAGGCCATTCAAAAATTTGTACAATACATATAAGGATAAATGGTCAATCAATGAACTAATGACCATGTGTGTTCAAGAGGAAGGGAGGCTTGTTATGAAATTTGGTGAAAGTACAATGTTGGCTACAACGTACGGGAAAGACAAATATCAATACAAGCATAAAGAAAAAGGGATAATTCCACCTTAGGTTGATATCAAGAAAGAAGCCAAGTGTTTCTTCTGTAAAAAGGAAGGGACACATGAAGAAGGATTGTATTAAATTACAGAAATGGCTTGAGAATAAAGCTAATCCAACCTCATTTGTTTGTTATGAATCTAATATGGTTAATGTTAATATTAACACTTGATGGATTGATTATGGATCTACAATCCATGTTGCAAACTCCGTACAAGGTATATGAAATCTAAGGAAGCTAGTGGGAAGTGAGCAATACATCTTATCCGGTAACAAGATGGGCTCATATGTGGAGGCTGTAGGGACATGCAGTTTGATTTTAAGTAGTGGTTTTATTTTAGAATTAGAAAATACCTTTTATGTTCCAAGTTTCTCTAGAAACTTGATTTCAATTTCAAGACTTGTACCTTTTGGTTATTCCTTTCACTTTTTAGAAACATCTTTCAATTTATTTAATAAATCTGATTGTGTTGGGAATAATATTTTGTCTGATGGTCTTTACTGCATTAATTTATGAAATAATTCCACTCATAATTCTATGCATGTTCAAGCTGGCACTAAAAGGTGTATTATTGACGAGGACTCTTCTACATTGGCATAAGAGATTAGGACATATCTTCATAGATCAAATTAAAAGATTAGTGAAAGATGGGGTACTTAGTACTCTAGATTTTACTAACTTTGATACATATGTGGACTGCATTAAGGGAAAGTAGACTAATAAGTCAAAGAAAGGTACCAATAGGAGTTCCAACATATTAGAAATCATATATACTGATATATGTTGTCTAAACATGGACATTCAAGGTCATAAATATTTTATCACCTTTTTTGATGATTTTTCTCGATATATGTATCTCTACATGCTTCATAATAAGAGCGAAGCATTAGATGCCTTCCAGAGCTTTAAGGTTGAAGTAGAGAAACAATATGAAAAGAAAATAAAGATCGTGAGATTAGATAGAGGTGGTGAATATTATGGTAGATACACTGAGAATGGACAAGTGCCTAGTCCGTTTGCTAAGTTTCTTCAAGAATATGGGATAGTTTCCCAATACACTATGCCTGGTTCACTAGACCAAAATGGTGTAGTAGAAAGGAGAAACCGAACATTATTGGACATGGTGTGGAGTATACTTAGCAACTCCAATCTTCCTAAATCCTTATGGATTGAAGATTTAAAGACAGTTGTGTATATATTAAACCGAGTTCCAACTAAGGCTGTCTCAAAGACTCCATTTGAATTATGGAAAGGTTGGAAACTGAGCTTACGATATATGCGCATTTGGGGATGCCAGTCTGAAGTGAGGATTTATAATCCATAAGAAAAGAAGTTGGACTCAAGGACCATAAATGGGTATTTCATTGAATATGCTGAAAGGTCTAAGGGATATAGGTTTTATTGTCCATCTCATAGCATTGGGTTTATGGAATTAAGAAATGAAAAATTTCTTGAGAGTTACTTGATTAGTAGGAGCGATCAATCCCAGGGCATTGGTCTTGAGAAAGATCATTCAGATGCTCAATGTGCCACTTCAAGTAATGGACTGATCGTTATTGTTAACAAAATGCCTCGAGTACAAACGCTTGTTGAAGAACCAGTCTTAAAAGTACCACAAGTTGTTGATCCTAATCCAGTAGATGTTGAAGTTCAACAGATGCCTGCAGCTGTTGAACAAGCAGCTGAACAACATGATCCTACTTCTCATGAGAATATTGATGCAATATTAAGAAGATCTATTAGAGTAAGGAAATCAGCAATTCCTAGTGATTATGTTATGTATCTACAAGAATATGACTATAATGTTGGAACCGAAAATGGTCTTGAGACGTTTTCACAGGCCATGAGTTCTGAGGTTTCGAACTTATGGTACAATGCCATGAAAGAAACGATGGATTCTATGGCGTTTAATCGATCTTGGGATTTCGTCAAGTTTATTGATGGTGTGAAAGCCATTGGATGTAAATGGGTCTTCAAGACAAATAAAGACTCATAAGGCAATATTGAGAGACATGAGGCAAGACTTGTTGCCAAAGGATTCACTCAAAGGGAGGGAATCGACTAGACGAAGACATTTTCTCCTATATCTAAGAAAGATTCACTTCATGTGATCATGGCATTGGTTGCCCATTTTGATTTGGATTTGCATCAAATGGATGTTAAAATGGATTTCCTTAATGGTAACCTAGAGGAAGAGGTTTACATGAAACAACTTGAAGGATTCTTCTCTAGTGATGATGAACATTTGGTTTGTAAGCTTAATAAATCTATATATGGATTAAAGAAAGCTTCCCGTCAATAGTATTTGAAATTCCATAACGTCATCATTTCATTTGGTTTTGAAGAGAACGTCATGGATCCATGTATATACCAGAAGGTTAGTGGTAGTAAGATTTGTTTTGGTGCTATATGTGGATGATATTTTGCTTGCAGCTAATGATAAGGGTTTACTACACGAGGTAAAACAATTCATCTCTAAAATTTTTTATATGAAAGATATGGGTAAGGCTTCTTATGTCATTGGCATTAAGATCTATAGCGATAGACTTCGAGGCATCTTGGATTTATCTCAGGAAACTTATATCAATAAAGTTTTAGAGAGATTTCAAATAAAAGATTGCTCACCAAGTCTTGTTCCTATTGTGAAGGGCGATAATTTCAATTTGAACCAATGCCCAAAGAATGATTTTGAAAGAGAATAGATGAAAACCATTCCATATGCTTCAATCGTTGGAAGCCTGATGTATGCTCAGGTCTGTACCAAACCTAAGTTTGTATTTGTTGTTGGGATGCTAAGGAGATATTAGAGTAACCCAGGTGTTGACCACTGGAAATCTGTAAAGAAAATAATGAGGTACCTACAAGGAACCAAGGATTATATGCTCATGTATAGATGAATCGATGATCTGGAAGTAATTGGCTACTCCGATATGGACTTCGCTAGCTGTTTTGATTCACAAAAATCAACATCTGGTTACATTTTCATGCTTGCCAGTGAAGCCGTGTCTTAGAGGAGTGCGAAGCAGTCCTTGACTGCTACTTCCACAATGGAGGCCAAGTTCGTGTCATGTTTTGAGGCCACATCACATGGTGTATGGTTGAAGAGTTTCATTTCCAGGTTTAAAGTAGTTGACTCTATTTCTAGGCCATTAAGATTGTACTGTGACAATTCAGCTGCTGTGTTTATGGCTAACAACAACAAAAGCGGTAGTCGTAGTAAGCACATCGACATTAAATACTTGGCTATAAGAGAACGTGTTAAGAAAAAGAAAGTGGTCATTGAGCACGTTAGCACCGAGTTGATGATTGCTGATCCTTTGACTAAAGGTATGTCACCAATGAAATTTAAAGACCATGTAGAGAAAATGAGAATTGGTTCCACTTTGTAAATGTATATATATATACAATTTATTAATGAAACTCTTATATATTGTGATATTTTCTCATACTCATGTGCACCTTAATTTATTTGAGAAAATATATATTTTATTGGACCAAGAATAAATATAGGATTTATTCATTAAGTTTCGTTACCATATAAAGTATAATACTTGAGAAACTAAATACATTGTAATACATGGAAGATAATACTCGCTCTTAGAAGACCCCTCGCTATGATTCATGTATTTTGTTACTCAGGAGAATTTTACTTAATGTTTGCACCAAGTGAGAGAATGTAACATCAAAGTGGTGCAACGCAATGGTGAATGGTGGTGACGATTCGGTTTCGTCGAAACCATACGTCGATTACAAAACCATACAAGGTTCTTCATGGAAGAACCTTTATAAAGGCATCGGGTTCTCTCACTACTCATTGATTCATTCATATACATTATCAAAACGCAGAGAGTAAGTATGAGAAACTAATGAGAGCATCAAATTGTATGAGAAATTAATGAGAACATCAAATCAAAAATCTATTGAAATTCTTGTATAAGTGTTAAAATTTGATCAATGATAAAAGGTATGTTTTCAATTCATTTTTGTTTCTGCTCTAATTAAATTTTAAATTCATATGGTTTTCTGAACGTTTCTGGATTGAATTATGATCTTACATTGAGAAGATTTATTTTATCTACTAGTGTAGCGTTTATTATCTCACTTTTAATTGTGACTTTACTATCGGTTATTGTGACTAGTGACTATGTAAATGTATCCCAATTTTAATTTATTTTTGCATATTTTAAATGAGACTTTGTCGACAAATTTGGAGATGAAAATGATTTTCTAAAAAAAAATTTATTGGAGGAAATTGTTTTCACCGAAAAACTTTGTCTAGAATGACCATCCTGACAAAAAAAATTTGCTACAATTTATTTTGTCAGGAAATACACTTTCTTCGATAAATATTTTTTTGGGGAAAAATGTTTTCTTCGAAACATACTTGGTCAGGAAAATAACATTGACTTTGTGGAAAAAAAAAACTTTTATATGATGAGACTACTAGAATGACCATCCTGACAAAAAATATTTGCCGTGGAAAATTTTTGGCGACGAATGTAGGGGTTTTCTATCGAAGTGGTTTATCGTTGAAAACAATTTTTCTTGAATTGTGGTTGCCTTGTAAAAAATCCCAAAATCAATTTTAAAAAGCCTAGATGGATTTATATAGAAGACTTGTAGATGCATACATAACTTTTTGGGATGTACATAGAAAAGTATCAAGCCCCTAAACACTGTCATTTTGGCGTCTTTCCAGCCCTCTTTCTCCCAAAACTCACGAGGTTTGCTTTTTTTGCTCCTAACAAGCAGATTTGACTTGATCTAACACTCCAAAATATCTCTAAAATATCTCTAGGTTAATATCTGACATATTTATATTGTTTTAAGTCTAATTTAAACATAATTTTATCCAAAAATTGAGAGAAATAACCCCAAAGGAAATTATCCAAAAATTGAGAGAAATAACCCAAAGGAGACAACAACTTTCCAAAGAATAATTGTATCATTGTTTAACATTCTACCAAGGACTTTTAAGAGGAAGATCAACTTGGGTGATTGTTTATTTAATGGTATTTTATTCTTTAGGTTTTATGTGTATTTTATTAAATCGATTAGTCATTTTGTCATTAAATTCTTGATTTTAGATTTTATTATAATAAATTTAATTTGTTTATGGGTTTTTAGCTTTATTTCCATGATTATATTGAATTTTAAGTGGATTATTATTTGAATAAAAATTGAGATTATTTATTATTCATGGTTCTTGATATCTTTAATTGTAAATTATTGATTAATTAAATCTTTATTTATGATTAAAGTGAATATTTATGAATTAAGTTATTAAAAAACTATTTGTGCCTAATTATGCTCTATTGAACAAGAATCTAAATTAATTATATGATTATTGTATTAGTTTAAATGATTTGTATTTTTTGTGTTATTTTTAATTAATTAATTATCTTGATCAAATTAGTTACTTTATTGCAAATGAAATTTCCATTTATTATTGGGATTTCTAATTTAATGAAATAATTAATAATCTTACCTTGGTAATATTTTTTCCATATAACAATATGATTAATTAATTAACCTATATTAAGGAAATAAATTTGTTAATTGTATTTGAGAATCACCGTGATTATTGAGGTTTTCTATATTTAATAGAAAAATTAATAATTTCAATTTTATTATATTTTTTCTGTATGTTTTTCATGTAATAATATGGTTAGTTATTTAGCATATATCAAGAGAATGAGTTTGTTAATTGTAATTGAGAATCATCATGATCTTGGGATTTTCTATACTTAGTGGGAAAATTAATATTATGGACTTTTTGATTAATTCAATCTATAATTGGTTAGCTAGTTAAATGATCTTGTTTTGTTATCAACTTTAATTTGTGCAAAAGATTCATTTTTTTATTTAGTCACTTAATCAGTTATTTTATTTTATTTTTAATTTCTTAATAATTTGTGTAGAGTATTAAGGTTTATTTTATTAATATATCTTTTTTAAAAAAATAAGTAAAAAGTTCCAAAGCATTGCAATGTCATATTTGTGATTTATGCACCTACAAGCATTTATAATTTGCAGTATCACCTATTCAACATGTAATTACTCTTTCTAAGGATTAATGTCTTAGCACTTGAGAAGGAATAAGGATGTAAATTTTGTCCGACTTGATCAAAAGCTCAAATGAACCAAACTAATCTCACCTTACTCAAAGCTCAATTAGGTCTTAATAAGTTTAGTTTGATTTTACCCAAATAATTTTAAGATGGGGTTTAGGGTCAAATATTTATACTACAAACTTAACTTGAACTCAAACAGAAGTGCAACTTAAGTTTAAATTTTATAAAATATATATGCATTTGTATATTGTATCATTATTTTATATTTTATTGTATCATTTAAACTCAAGTATTAACTTATGTCAATTCAAAGTTAAAAACATTCAAGTTTGAACCTACTTGAATCTTTTAAGGTTGGGCTTTACCCCTAAAATTCCCAGCTCGAATCTAAACTAAACCCAAATTTTTGGGCTTTCACTAGCCTAATCTTATTGAATTTACATTCTTAAAGGGGAAGTTAAAATGTGGTAGGTGTAATATGCATCAGTAATTGCCAGTTTGATGTATGTCATGTTATACACTAGGCTTGACATCTATTATGTCATTGGAATAGTTTTTCGATATCAATCGAATCCAAAATTAGATCACTAGTTTGTGATCAAATGCGTACTTAAGCATCTTCGAAATAGAAAAATTGTATGCTAGTATATTAAGGTAGTGATCCATTGATGTCAATAAAGAATTGGATAGTTGGACTATGGTCAAATATGTTCTCAAGTATCTTTAAAAAAAAGAATTATATGCTAGTCTATTATGGTAGTGATTTGATCCCCACATGATACACAAACTCAAATTTCACATATATAAGGATTCTCAAAAATCTATATTTGTTTTAGTGTACACTCGTGGTGGTGGAGCCATCATTTCGAGAAGCATAGAGAAAATCTACATAGCCAATTCCAAAAATGGAAGTTGAATACATGGATGTTTGTGAAGTAGCAAAGGAAGGCATTTGACTCCATTAGTTCTTGAATGATTTAGAAATTGTTTCAAATATGGATAAGTTATTCATACTTTTTCGTGATAACAATGACGTGGTGGCTAGTGGCTAATTCAAAAAAAACCTAGAAGCCATAATAGAGGAGAGTATATAGAACATAAGTATCATTATTTTTGGAAGATTTTTTGTCAAGGAGATATCGTAGTAAAAAAGATATCATAAAAAAACATGATGACCCGTTTACGAAAACTTTGCTAGGAAAGAGCTTTAAGGGTCACTTAGAAGGCATGTGATTATAGGATATATCCCATTGGCTTTAGAGCTAATAGGATATTTTTAGGATAGGATCCCAAACATGCAAATGTGATTTATATTTATTTTATGAAAATTAGAACAAATAAAATATTTATTTTGTCATTCATATTATTGTTCATTTCGTAAATAAAATATAAAATTTTGATTATTCATATCTTCCTAAATTCAATATATAGGAATATATGCAAGAGGATTGAGTTTAAGTGAAATAACCTGAATGTTCGTGACAAATGATTGAAGTTGGGATTTTTATATTGCATTACTAGTATAACCCATTTCATATAGAATGGAGTGACCCTAATTCGGGGTAAAGGATGTGGAGACATCTAGTTGAGGTACGTAATGCATTGGTAGATTTATAGGAATGGAAAATATATGTTAAAAATGCTATAAAGATCCATTTAACTTATAGTAGTTTCAACATATCAATTGATTATCATTTGTGCATTGATCTTAATATAGGTGTTATAATTTCCCACTTTATGTAGCGCCTTGATATTGACTAACTCAGCGATGCTTGTATTAGTGGAGTAATATGTTTGTATCTTGGTGTGATGTTGTTACCTTTGGCTGAGAGGTTATCTCACAATATGAGGAACCTATTCTCTATCTATTTTAGATGATAGATAATAGTTTCCTTATTTGGTAATTTGGATATTTGTTCAATTGTGTAAAATCTCGTAATATGACCACTGATAGTTGTTCAATATAAATTGTAGGTATTTAAAAAAAGATGTAACTAGTAAGGTAAAATGGAAACATTCTTCTGGTTCTAAATGTAAACTAGCTATAGAGGATAAATAGTTATATCAATAGATTACTCAAAATTAGGGACTTGAGTAAATAACATGTGTATGTTTCAAGGCTTCCATTCAAGGCTTTTAGTGGAGTAAGTATGGGATTTATGGGATTGATATTTTAATTAAGATATTAATTAAATATCAAGTCTTATTCAGTTTGAACTAATAGTTTCATTTTATCCCAAAGTCCTCTTCGTAACAATGACCAAATGATGTGTTTTGATGGATAAATAGTTAATTGAGAATTAATTATTTGATTAAAATATATAATTGTATATGTTGACAATTTATGAACATAATAAATGTCAAATTTAACATAGTGGGAAAAATGATAATTTAGCTATCCAAATATTTATTCAAGTTATATAGTTAATTTGAGTATTATTTAGTTTGATTAAACAATAACTTAATTAATTAATAAAAATAAAAATATCTAAAAACATACAAGGTAGGTATGTATGTTCTTGTTGGACAAGTAAGAATATTTTAATAATTTCCTTAATTGAGATTATTTATGGAATAAATATAAACATTTAATATAATTAAATTTGGATTAAAATTGACACTCCAATGCAGAATGTGATCCCAATATTGTGAGGAGAGTGGCAAGAGATAGTATGAGAATATGATTTCTAATAGCACACAAGTTGGTTGTGTTTAAGATTTATTAAGTTGAATGAAATTAAGAATTATATTCCTAATCAACTAATGATTGTTACAATCACCCAACCATTATATGTGCACTATGTATGCCCATTTATAAAAAGAATGAGATAAGTGATTTTTTTCCTATACACTCTATTAAGAGCAAACAAATTTGTGAGATTTTTGTGTTATAGAAATATTACAAATAAATTTCATAGGTGACGCCATATTGACCTTTGGGGAAAGGTTGATTTTTTTCTTGGTTAAGTTGGTCTATAATAATGCCCACACATCCCGTTTGTGAATCATTGAGAGTAGCTCTTAGAAGATTGTGGTATCGATCTTAATAACTCATATGTTGATTCTTACTAATCTTTATTGAATTAAATTATTAATGTTAAAGTTGGTTTCTGCTTGTTGTGTTCTTTGGACATGTAGACTTGTAAATCACTAGAAAATCACATCAAAGGGTACAACACATGTGCGTGTTGTATCCATACTGATACTTAAGTCAGTTTCTAAGAGAAAGGCTAAGATCAGAGGAAATTTGAGAGAGTTTGTAGTATGAGTGTATGCATACCTTTTTTGGTTATGAGGACCTATTTAAAGGTTTTGGCAGATGGTGAAATAGTCTGTAACCTGATACTCAACCAAAGTAAAGAGTTACAGACTCCTAAAGGACTCACTCCCACAAGCAGCAAAAAAAAAACAAAAATATAACAACAATAAATAAAGAACACAATCTATCAGAATACTTTATTCAACAAATATAAAATTTAGTAGGCATAAGTATGAATATAAATAAAGCGTTCTAATTAGAGTTTAAATCTTAAAATGTGGTAATATGCACTATTCAAATTGAAATTATACTAGCACAATAACAGAGCATACATAACACACGATATAATGAGGTAAACTCATATAGAAATTGTTTTTATATGATAACATCCTAGGGTTGCTTATGACAATCACTCAACAACAAACAATCCACTAAGTAATAAAAAATTACAACTTTGATAGAAATAAAACCATATATACCTCTATCAACTGAGACCTCTGTTCGAATCGCTTATTATTGCCCTTGCTTTCTACCTCTGTAATAACCTGGTTTGACATATGAACCTAGCTCTCCTCTAAAGCCAATACCACCCAATGTGGTGTGATCATAAACCAAAGATTAGTAATGTGTTATATGAATAATCAATATAATCACCCTCGAACACAAACACTCAATAATCACTATAGAGCCACTTTCCTCCACAAACCATAAATTTCCTATGTGGGACACACAATCAATCCACGTAACGCACACAGCTAAAAATTTGATAAAATCAATCAACCAACTATTGCATATAGCTATAGTGGTACTCAAAACCAATCTCTTATCGCACACAACCTGAGATATGAGAACTCAAATAACTTAGCTCAATTCACTCTCCCAGGTAAGTTCTCACAAATATAGTAAAATAGTCTATCATACTATTTTATGCTCATACACATGTATTACAATTATCAAAACACTATCAAGATAATGAATTAAAATACAATTCAAAATGATTTGAAATTTTGATAGAATTTTGGTAGGATTTTTGAATTAATTACAATAATTAATAGGGGATATTTATAGAACTTTTTGGTAATAAATGACTATCTTGATTTTGAAGATTCAAGAAGGTCTGACTTAGATCTTCCTCCATGTAACTTGCTATATTATACTAGTGTTGCAAATAAGTACGGTGAATATGATGAGAGCTCAAATATTGAGAAGGGTGAGACCTCATATCGAGTATTAGTACGAGCTTCTGTTGATGTTGGGAATGAGATCCAACCCCAATAAATTGCTAGGACACAGAGAGAAATAGATGTAGTACCCATTACAATTTTTTTGTTAGAAAATGCCAGTAGGGGAAATAACCACATGACTTAGGAGTTAGGATGCACACTTTAGTTATGTATTTTTTTTATTTTTTTTATTTTAGCCAAAGTGTTGGTACTTGACTTTACTTTGTAGCTCCAGAAGCATTTGAAATTTTGAATGAGAACAACATTTTATCTTGGATATTTTTACTTGTACTCCGCACTACACTTTGCAATTTTTGGCTTGCTTGTTGAATGTGGAACTTGAACATACTTAGCATTTTAGCAACCTTGAGGTTGCACTTGATTAATTCTATGTAACCTTGGGATATCACACTTGTTTTTTTAATGAACCTGGGAGATCACACTTGAAATATACAACAACATTAGGCAAAGAATGAGTTAAGATCGTTAGTAGAAAGATAAACATCCTTGTACATAAGTACAAGTACATATTGCCTTGCCATCATTGCACTCTTAATCCCATATTTTTCAGTAATGACACTCATTTTTTGTATTTTCCTCTCTTGTTTGCTTACTTTTCTATCCTTTTTACTTACTTTTCTCTCCTTTCTGTTCACTTATCTCTCCATTTTTTCTCTTGGCCTCCTTTACTCTCTCTTGATTTTTCTCTTACTCACACTTTTTTTTCTCTGAACTTGCACTCTCTTGTTATCCTAATCTAGTCCTCATAAACTTGTAAAGGTTTAAGAGGGACTAATACAACTTTTTGGTTGTTCATTTCAAAAGAATAGTGATTTTTATACCCATCATGCAACACCCTCCAATTAAATTGCCACAGTTGTCCAAGCAAAATATGAGTAGCATACATTGGTGCCATATAACAAAGGACCTCGAACTTGTTTATTAACCTTCACTTCTCTACATTCATTCAACCTTTGTATCTTGTACAGTTTGGGATGCTTCTACCACTTCAAATTCAACTTTTCTACCAACAAGGTACTAGCAACATTAGTGCAGCTCCCACTATCAATAATAAGCATACATACCTTATACTTAATATGGCATATTGTGTGAAAAATATGCTCACGGTGCTTCTCATCTCCTTCATTCTTAAGCTATATATCCAGGGCTCTCCTTATGACAAGTAAATCTCTATGCATAAGTTCTTCCACTTCAACATCAAAACAATCCTCCAGTGGTGGTATCTTATAGTCACTTGAACTAGCACTTTCAATTTCTCTATTTGCTCGTACAACCATAACCTTTTCGTTTGGGAATTCAGAAGCAATATGTCCTAATCATTGGCATTTAAAACACTTAATGCCACGTGACTTAGTAAGAGTTTTAGTTTTGGGTTTAACCTTATGAACAACAATTGAATTCTTCAACTTTGCTTCATCTTTTGTTTTAAAGACAACTTTGTTGTCCTTCCAATTTGATCTCTATAGAGAACTAGAGAACAAACTAGATTTGAGCCTTTTGGGTTTGATTTTCCTCTCCACTTTAATGGCCTTGTGTAGTAGTTCATCTCTACATAATGTTGCAATTCAACCACATCAGTAATCTACCTGTTTAATGCGGCAATGAATCTAGCCATTGTTGCTCCTCTATCTTCCTCTACATTTTCTCTAATCACGGTGATTTACATCTCCTTCTAATAATCTTCTACACTCATTGAACCTTGAATCAGCCCTTGCAACTTTCTATATAAATCCCTATAGTAATGTCAAGGTATAAATCTCTTACGCATCATTAACTTCATCTCTTTCCATGACCGAATAGGCCTCTCACTATTCCTTCGCCTATTAACCACCACTTGATCCCACCATATACCATCATAATCTATAAATTCTATGGCTGTTAGATTTACTTTATTTTCCTCGAAGTAATTATGAAAATCAAATAATGCTCAACCTTTCTTTCCCCATCCAAGTATAACTCAGTATCATTCTTTCCTTGAAAAGGAAAAATTATCATCTTTATACTGCCTATATTGCTATCCATTTTGAAGTTAATATTTTTTCCCTTTTATAACTTGCTCTCTCCTCCACATTGGAATTAGCTTCTCCTTTGTTGAACTCATGTCTTCTATGTCTTCATCTTTGTGATTCAGAACCAAAAGAGGATTCTAAACCATTCATCCTCTTAAATTGATCGTTAATAGCCTTGATGAAGAATTTCAAGTCGATCTCTTGTGGTTCTCCTCCTTCCTTACTTATGTTTTTAGCCTATAAAACAAAATAAAATAAAAAGTATTGTTCCTCACACACTCCCTCATGTATTTGCTCTCAAATTAGATTGTTATCACTCCTGTTTTTCACACTATTTTGGCCTCTTAAATCAGATTGTTATCACTATTTTTTTATTTTTCTTTCTTTTTACCACTCAAATCTCAATCCAACCCCCTTTTGTGTTCTTAACAAAATCAAGCAATTCAACTAATCTTAAGAAGCAAATAGTTTATTGGGATTTTGTCAATAAAAGACATATTTTATAAGATAGTTTAAAAAAAGGCTAATCTGAGTTTTAATTTAAAAATGGGTAAATTATAACTTAATGAATAATTTGCCGATCATCCTCTGCTTTTCTAACTCCCACTAACTCTCTCTCCTTCACTAATTGTTGTCATTTCTCTCATCTAAATTTTTAATAAATAATAATTTATTTTTATTATAAATAAAAAATAAATAATAATTTATATTTATATAATAAATAATATATAATTTTTTATAACAAATAACTTATCAAAATTTTATTATAAAATAATAATAATAAATTATAAAATAATTATAAAATTTAAAATTATTAAAATTATTGATATTTTAAAAAAATAAATTATTTAAGATTAAAAAAATTAAAAAATAGATTACATTGAACACATATATCTAATATTATTACAATTTTAATTATTACTAAAATAATAAATATTTATTAATAATAACTTTATTTAAGTATTAAATATAATTAATTATATATAATTTATATATTTTACTATATTAATAATAAAAGTAATTATAATAATATTATATTAGATAATATTTTCATTCAAAATTTGAAATATAATTTTCTATGTTTATATTGTATCTTGTAGAAAGTTGAATTGCGAGACTTAACAATTTTTTTTTAATAATTTAATTATTTTTTATATCATAATTATAATTAATATTATAATTATATTTAATAATAATAATAATATTGTATTATATTATTTATGAATTATCAAAATGCGTAACATATCATTTTTAATATATGTATAAATTTATATTTATTATATTATAAAATAATTATTTTTTATTTTTTAAAATAAAATTTTAATACATGATATAATATGATATGATATGATAAAATAGATTTGTGTATTTAAAAGTAATTATAAATTTATAATATCTTAATATTTTTTTATGTTTATAATAATTATGTTTTGCAAAATAGAGTTAACATATATTTTTTTATTTTTTTAAATAAAATTAATTAAAAAATGTGATTTCAAGTTTAAGGTTAAATTTTGCCTATTTTAAAAAAAAATCCAACTTATGCCCATTTTTAAACTATTGTCTAAAAGTTGGCTCTTATAGACAAAACCCCTAGTTTATTGGTGACAATCTCAAAAATCAGAATTTTACAACCTAGTTGACTCTAAAGAACTAAATATAAAAGGAATTTAAGAATAAGGATAAGTATAAGAATATAAGAAAGAATATAGGAATATAAGGAAATAAAGAAGGATAAGAATCTTGAACAATCTATCACTTTTTTCTTCTTCTTTTTTTAAAAAAATTCGTTTACTTGATTTACCCAAAAATGTGAAGAAAGAAAAAAAAATCTATTTAGGAAAGTTAAAATAGGAAATAAATAATTCTTAAGCTGAGAATCTTTTCAAGATCTCTCTTCTTCAAGAAAGGAAACTAAAGGAAATAAAAAAAGGAATAAATAATCAATTTAGAAAAGTGAAAATAGTAAAGAAATAATCTAAGCTACAAAGATCTCTCTTTCTAATCTTGTTGAAAATATTTTCAAGATCTTTATTTTCTTTTATTTTAAATATCTTTCTTTTTTTCATTTTTTTACTGCTATTGGGAATATAATGGAAACAAAAACAAATTCACAACCCTAATGAACAAAACCGAAACATAGCAAAAAGAAAAAGGCGCGACTAAAATATTTTAACCCCTCAATAAGTGGTGTAAACGATGAAATTAAGGGTTGAAAACGGAAAATAAGAAAGACGAGGCCCATTTTATCATATAGGAATTAAAAAAAGCTTCAATTTGATATATTATAATAATCGTTTCGTTACCTGAGTCAAAAGTTATGACTGTTTAAAGTTGCAAAACCATTTTATCAGTTTTATTTTTTTGAAACTGTGAACAACAAGCTCTCTTACTTTTTTTGAAGAACAAAGATGAATTGACCATAAAAATAAAAAAAACATGAAAATATAGGAAGATTCAAAGAGAACTACAAAACGAAATCCAAAAACGAAAACAACGAAAACGGAATTGAAAGAAAATAAGGAAGCCAAACAAAGTTTTGTTTTGGCCACAAAACCCTAGATAGATAATTTGACCACAAAAGAAGATCACAAATCAAATCCAAAAATAATAATATTTTTGTTCCACAAAGATTAGGAAAGAAAACAATCAAATTTGGAATCAAGAAAGATTTTTTTTTTGAAAATGTAGATCAATTTATTTTTTCTAAATCAAAAACTCAAACAAAAATAGATGAAGATAGATAACTTGTTTCCAACAACCTAGATCTAATACCAAATAATGTGAACCATCTAGGCGAAGAACCATAGGAACCCACGAACTCAAAGGAATAGGAAAAATTGATTTGCTAGAAACGTGTTGAAGATGATTAGATTAGAACCCTAAGGAAACAAAATCCTTAAAACCCTAACCTTTGGTATGATCGAATTAGAACCCTAAGGAAAAAGGTCCTTAAAACTCTAACCTTGAGACACCACAAAGGATGATCACTCCCTTTGATAATTCAAATTCAAGCATTCAATCAACAACACAAGAAGACAAAGCAAAAGGCTTGTTGAAATAAACTTTTATTAATGATATGTGGTTTTTTCCAAATTATATAACTGCTCTTTTTATATAAGCAAGAAACCCTAGACAAAATAGGCCTATTTAGTTGTGGATTGGGTCTAATCTATTCTAAAAAATAAAAAACTAAAAAGACTTATGATAAATAAAACATAAAAGATATAAAATTAATTAAAACAAAAATTGCTTCTCAAATTAATCCTTGCACCCAACTTGATCTTCCAAATCTATCCCTAGTCATTAGAACACCAATTTCTTGCAAAGGATATTAAAAATATTTAGGAACTTTAACTTGATCAGTACTTGGGAACATCAACTTGATAAACACCTCAATATCTATTATAGGGGCATACCTTTTAATTGATGCGGGGCATGCAACTCTCAGTTGGTATGGGGCACACAATAGTTGCATCAAGATAACACTTAATCAATTTTTCATAAACTTTTTTGCAAGTTGAAAAACAAAACTAAAGTAAGTTAGTCCCAACTATCTAGAATTAGGTTGGTGTCAACACCCAATATGGACCCAAAAGAATCACTGATGGCACTCTATAAGACAGAGCACAATAGAGGTAAGACCAAGCATAGGTGATGCCAAACGGAATATAGACCATCATATGACCAATCTTGTTTAGGTAGCTAGGCGGTTGGGTAACACACAAAATAGAGTATGGCGAGTGCGAGAGGCACAAACTTTCAAGTGGATGTCATACAACCATCGACTGGTTAGGCTGCTTGGTATCCCATAGACAATTTGGCTCCTAGTGCTCAAACTTCGATGTTTGGGCAATTGGTTGGGTTCCATTGGCTACGACTGTGGTGAGTGGTTTTTGATCGCTCTTGGAAGCAGAGGTAGGATTCAACGACCGATGGTCCCATCTTATCGACATTATGAGGTTTCCCAATTTGACTAAATCAAATTCCATGATCGAAACGAATGGTGTGCAATGGGTACGTAGGTATACGTATCACAAATATGTAATATAATGATAAGAAAATATCATTTTTATGGAGATTATGTTATCATAAACTAATTTTAAAACTGAAAAATAAAGATCAATTTTTTCATTGTTTTTTTTGTGTTTTAAGGAAGCAAAATTAAAATAACTAAAAATAAATAGCAGTAATTAATTAACTATGGGAATCACTAAAATTCCCCTAATATAATTACCAATAAATTACATGATCAATTGAATCTAACTTGGCATGTATTCCTCTCTCAAGTAAACTACACATTACATAATAGTTAACCTAATAACTCTCATGTCAATTAAATTACATAATACTCATTAAATTCATCAACTATGGATCATATACATAAGAATCATACATCTTTGCTTAAAAACTATAGATGTTTTTTAATCAAGACAAATAATTAAATAATTCTCTCAAATATATTTAATTGACTATATAGGTCAATTGTTGGTCAAATAATTAATAACATAAAAATTAAATTAAATAATATAATATAATTGAATTGAAATCATAATTGAAGTAAACTATTAGATCATCACACGTACAAAATTGGTTTCATAGGACCCCGAGATTAATAAATTAGCTAGACATAATTGTATTCATAAAGCTCATAATTTTTATAAAGAAATACATAAAAATTGATATATAAAGAGAAGAAGAATAAATACAATCAATCTTTTGAATTGTAGAATCAATCTTCTCTTGAATCTCCACTAAAATTATATATCTTTTTAAAAAATTTACATTTTCCTCTCTTTTTAGCTCCAAAAACCAATAAAAAATATGTTAATTTTGACTCACTAGGATTTTGGGGGCAATTAGAGGGTTAAATTAGACTTAGATCAAGGGTTGAGATGAAAAAAGGAAAATTAATAGTGGTAGCCAATAGGAATGCAACATATGGTACGGGGAAATCATTAGACTAATCAACACGTGATGGTTGACGAGGTGGACTGGTCGTGGTCAATGCAATCACGTGGCACATTGTGATTTGCAAATAAAAATTGCATGGCATCCAGGTGGAAGGAATGGATGAATCACATGACGACGTGTGGCATGCCTATTGATAAGTCAACAATATTCGAAACGAACGTCACGTTGACACATGGCAAGGCCTACATCACCTAATACATGCAATGTGCTTTGATTGGCCCCCTTTGCTTACGTGGAATTCATGTGGCAACGTTTTGTCAGCTCCCCTACTTATGTGGCAACTATGTGGCATGTTCTAATCTGTCATGCATTAAACATTCATAAACAAATCCATAAAAATTCTTGAAATTTTTCAAAAAACATATGTTCACTAGAATGTTCATATTTTAATATTCTTACCCCAAATGTACTACTTATTAAATAAAATGAGAAAATATTAAGCATAAAAGTGCACTGATTACTTACTTTCATAGAATCATCACTCCAAAATCTCAACTTTTTTTGCCAACTCCATCTTTTTCCTAGGTCCACTATTTTGGAATCCATCTTTTTCTCTGAATCCATTTTCCTTAAATCTGTTGTTTTTGAGCTTATGCTTTTCTCTATACTCCATTTTTTTGTATTCCATCTTTTTCTTTGGACTCCAAAAGTCCATGGGAAGTTTTTCTGATTCTCCTAGGTGCCTTAAGAGATTTTTTGAAAGTGGATAGTCTAGACTCTATCTTTTCAAAACTCTCACTTTTCACTTGGACTCCTTAAGTTCTTGGGAGATTTTTCTAATTCTCTCAAGTTCCTTAAAAATTTCTTTGAAAATGAGTGGTCTGGACTCCATCTTCTCTAGAGTTCCAATTTTCTATTGACTCCCTATGTTCTTGGGAGACTTTTGTGGTTCTCCTAGGTGCCTTAGGAGATTTTTTGAAAATAGGTAGTTTGGACTCCATCTTCTCTAGACTCACACTTTCCTCTGGATTCCCAAAGTTCATAGGAGGTTTTTCTAGTGCTTCCAGGTGCCTTAAATATTTTTTTGAAAATGTGTGGTCTGGACTCCCACTTTCATAACCCCTTTACTTAGTGAGCTTCTTGAGTTCGGTAAACAATGACCATTATCTAGACCCCCATATTTGTGGAGGTGTGGCCACTACCTTTTTCTTATAAGTTTTGTGAATGTCATTGAATTTTGGAAAGGAATTTCCTAGGTTTGTAGGAGGTTGTTCCTCGCTTCATTCTTTGGTGTACCTTTCCTAGTTTCTATGTTTGGATCCTATATCATTGTTGTTATAGGTGTTGGATGGGTTATGTCCTGGCTTTGTTTTCCATACAAGACTAATTCCATTAAGATGACAAGTTATTGCCATAACCCGGATATTGGATCACAGTTGTTATGGATGTGGAATGGGCAATAAGCCTTATTTACTTTGCCACAGGAAGTGTTCCATTGATTTGATGGAATACTCTGTCATGATCCTAGATCCTTGTTAGTGTATGTATGTAATGGGTATTGAGCCCTACTTCTTTTCCCATAGGATATGATTCATTGAGACAATTGTTTGAACTATCTTGATCCCAGTCCTTGTAGGTGTGGAATGGGCATTGATCCCTGCTTCTTTTCCTGTAGGATGCATGTGATCCATTGAAAAAATTGGATACATTATCTTGATCTTGGATCCTAATTATTGTGGGTATGGAATGGGCGTTGAGCCCCGCTTCATTTACTACTGGACGTGACCCATTGAGACAATGGTTTTCATTATCTTAATCCTAGATCCTAGTCGTTGTGGGTATAGAATGGGCATTGGGCCTAATTTCCTTTCCTACAAAATGTGATCCATTGAAACAATTGGATACACTGTCTTGATCCTAGACCTTGATTGCTATGGGTATTGAGCCCTACTTCCTTTCCCATAGAATGATATCCATTGAGATAATGGCTCAATGGTATATAGGCCACTACCTTGATCATGGATTACTATTACTGTGAGTATGGAATAAGCATTGGATCATATTTTATTTCCCGTACATGAAGTAATCCATTGAGGTAATGGTTGTGAATCGTGATCCTAGATCTTAGTTATTGTGGGTGTGGAATGGGCGTAATCCCTACTTTCTTTCCCATAGGATGTGATCTATTAAGACAATGGTCTTACACACTTCTATCACAACCTTGATTCTGGGTTAATGTCACTGAAGGTATGGAATGTGCATTAAGAATTCTTCCTTTCCCATAAAGGAAGTAAGCCACTGAGGTAATGGTTTCCATTGTCATAATCCTAGATCATGGTCGCTATGAGTGTGAGATGTCATTGAGCCCCACTCTCTTTCTGAAAGAATGTGATACTGGGGTCTTGTAAAGCTATTCTGGATCCTAGACTATAGTCAATGTGTGTGGAAAGGGTGTAATCCCTACTTCGCCATTTGCACAAGAATTTTTCCATTAAGACATTGGCTAAGTCCTATTGAGGATGGTTGCTATATGATTTTATAGGAGTGATTTTCTTGACCTAATATAGGACAAGTTTGACTCTTTGTTGTGGACGAGTCACTGATTCTCATTCTAAAGTTAGAGCCTTTCTGGATGCCAAAAATGTGTTTGGTTATTGGAAAGCTAAGTTTTAGAAGTTACATGAATGCAAATTTAACTAGATAGTTTATTTATTCTTAGTTTTTTCTCTTAATTTTTGGTGCTGGTATTGATATAGCCGCATAGGACCTCACCTAGCACTTTAAAAAAGGAAAGAATGAATAATGTTTACTAGTAGTAATTTTTCAAGTGTTATGCATTCTATGCAGTTGGGACTTCTGTCCCACCCGAGTATTCCAATCTGTAAGCTCCTTTTCCTTGTACCTTTTTGATCCTATAAGGACCTTCCCAATGAGACCTAGAGTTCTAGCCCCCTTTTCCACTATTGATTGTGTGGGTTTTTAGAACTATATCGCTAATCCTAAATTATCTAGGGTTAATTTCTTTGTTGTAGTAATTAACTACTTGCCATTGGTAAGCTACAAGTTGCATACTACTCTATTCTAGTTTTTCTTCTAAGTTCTCAATTGCAATTCTGCAGCTTAAGATCCCCACTTCTATAGGGATGATTACTTCTCTCCCCATATGTCAATGAGTAAGGAGTTTCATCGATAAATGTTCTAGATGTTGTTCTATACTTCTGATAATTTCTCTACTCAAACGGTTTTGCACTTCTCTAGCTTTCTTTTCAAGTTTATCTTGATGGTTTTGTTAATTGCTTCCACTTTTCTATTGGCCTATGGATGTTCAACTATTGAGAATGTATGGTGGATATCATATTGGCTGTATAGTTCTTTGAATTTCCCCTCAGTGAGTTGGGTACCATTATCTGACCAGAGTGTGTGAAAGCCTGAATCTATAGATGATTTTTTAAAGATGAAGTTAATCACTTGATTCTCTATTATCTTCCCGAGTGGATTGACTTCCACCCATTTGGTGTAGTAATCAATTGCAACCATAGCATACTTGGTCCCTTTAACTAGCAGTAGTGGTCTAATAAGAACTTAACCCCATGATACAAATTTCTAAAGGCTATTCATGCATGATAGTTACTCTACTGGTTGCCTAGGGAACTTCGAATGATGTTGGCATTTATCACACTTCTTAACCCATTCTACTACATCCTTTTTCATGTTGGGCCAATTGAGCTATGCTTTTGGGTCTTGAATGATTTTCATATACCTTTAATGAATCTCTTAGAGTACATAGTTGGACTCTTCTGGGTTTATCATCTCAAGTATGGCATATGGAAGCCATGTCGATAAAGAAACCCATAAATGATGCAAAAATGTGTTTCTCGTAGATGAACTTTTTTGGCTTCCTTCTTATCTTTTGGTAATGTCCCATTTGAAAGATACTACTTGATGGTATCCATCTATTCTGGTTCTAAGAACACTAGGAGCGACTCACGTTCATATAACTTAGTAATGGGCTTTTCCATACGATGAATTGGATTTTTAGTTTCCAACTCTTCATCAATGGCTAAACCTAAACATGATAGTGCATCAACCTGGGTGTTCTCTTCACTAGGAATGTGGTTTAGAGTCCAAAAGTTTATTTTTTACAATAGGCCTTTAGTCAATATGGGATATTCCAGAAGGTTAGGTCCTTTGACCTGGTATTCACCAATGACTTGTTTTACTACCAATTATGAATCACTAAAGTATTCAAGTTGTTCTACCTTGAGTGCAATTGCCAAGTTAAGGCTTGAAATGAGGGCTTTATATTTTGCTTCATTTTTTGAAGTTTTGAAGTTGAAATAGAGAACCAAGTGGAGGTTGTACCCTTCTGGAGTTAACAATATGAGTCCAGCCCTACTCCCATGTTGGTATGAGGAGCCATCTACGTGTAACTTTCATTTGGGTTGAACCTCCATTGGATACTCCTCTGAGACAACTCTACAATGAAATTTTCAATACTTGTCCTTTGATGGTGATGCACGATATGTAGTGGATATCAAATTCATTGAGTTCTATGGCCCATTTCTCTAGTCTTTTGGAGACTTAAGGTTTGGAAATAACTTGTTTTAACTAAGTATCAATCAAATTGATGATGGTATGGGCCTAAAAGTAGGGTCGTAACTTACAAGTTGTAACTACTAAGGTTTGGAAAGAACTTGTTTTAACTAACCTTTGGATTTTATCCTCTTCCCTTACACGGGCAATGTTGACTACTGACTCTGATGCAGCTATGTACAATATCAATTTGTTTCCTAGCTATGGGGTAGCTAATAGTCATTGACTACTCAAGTAAGTTTTGAGTTCCTAGAAGGCCGGTATATATTTCTGACTCCATTCAAATTTGTTGAGTCTCCCTATAGGTTTGGAAAAAAGGAAGAAACTTGTCGATGACTCTAGGGATGAAGCAACTTAGCACTACTAGTCTGCCAGTCAACCTCTAGACTTATGTTATGTTTTTTGGTGATTGCATGTTCAATAAGACTTTTATGTTCTCTAGATTGGCTTCAGTTCCTCTATGGCTTACCATAAAACCTAGGAAGTTTCCAGATCCTACTCTAAAAATGCATTTTTTAGGGTTCAATTTCATTTTGTACTTCCTCATAATATCGAAGTTGAGTTCTAAGTGTTTGACATGGTCGATAGAATTCTAAATCTTGGTGATTATGTCATCAACATAGACTTCCATAGTGTGACCAATAAGCTAAGCAAATATTTTATTGACTAGGAGCTGGTAGGTAGCTCTAGTTTTCTTCAATCAAAAAAGGATGACTCTATAATAAAAGAGCCCTTGGTGAGTCATGAAGCTAGTCATATCTCTATTTAGTTCAAACATTTTTTATTTGATTGTATCTTGAGTAAGCATCCATGAATGAAAATGTTGAGTGTTCAACCATGGTGTCCATAAGTTGCTCAATCTTGAGCATAGGGAAGTTGTCTTTAGGATAGGCCTTGTTAAGATATGTGAAGTTTACACATATGTACCACTAACCCATCTTGTCCATCACCACGTTAGCGATCCAATCTTGATAACAAACTTTAGTGATGTATCCAACTTTGAAAAGCTTGTCCACCTCCTTTTTCATACTCGTATCTGTCTTGGTTATATGACCTCATTTTTTGTCTGATTGGTTTGATGTTTGGATCTACATTCAGGCAATAAACCATTATGTCTAGATCAATTCCTGCCATGTCTTCATCTGACCATGAAAACACGTCAATGCTCTATCTCAAGAATGCATTTAGTGTTTCTTAGACTTACTGAGGTAAAGAGGTGCCAACTTTGACATTCTTATAAGGCTCATTTTCTGACAGGATAAGTAGTCTTGTCTCTTCAGCTTGTTCCGTGATTAGAGTGTGACTTAACATGAGGTCTAGCTCCTGCTCAAATGCTCTTAGAAACTTCTCATCAGGATTCTATAGTCTGATTTGGATCTGAAGTGCTTGACATAGAAACTTAGGATTAGTACAATAGAGCCCATTCTAAGTGTTCTCACTATTAGAGAGCAAACCAAAGGCAAGGCACTAGGCCTGGATGTCAAACTGGTCATGAACCTGCTAGGGAGGTGATATATCATCAGGACCATATTAGGAGCTCATTCTAGTGATTTGTTTTTGGATCTAATATGTTATTAAGAGAAAACCACTAGTTCAATCAATTGAACACCAAATTTCTTTCCCACAGACAGTGCCAAATGTTGAAGCGATTTCTTCTTATCTTGTTCTTTGGCCACGTAGACCTGTAAATCACTAGAAAATCACATCAAAAGGTATAGCAATTGTGGATGTCATATCCACTCTGATGTTTAAGTATGTTTCTAAGAGAATAGTTAAGATCATAGGGAATTTGAATGAGTTTGTGGATCTAACACAATTTTAGGAAAAAAGTGAATGAAGAATGCGACGAACAGAGTAAAGAACACAAATAACAAAATGAATGTTCTTGATTTTTTACTAGTTCAATTGGTTGAACACCAAATTTCTATCTCATAGACGATGCCAGATGTTGAGGTCGATTTCTACTTGTCTTGTTCTTTGGTCATGTAGACCTACAAATCACTAGAAAACCACATCAAAAGGTACGGTACCCGTAGGTGTCATATCTACTCTGATGCTTAAGTGAGTTTCTAAGAGAATAGCTAAGATCATAGGGAATATGAGTGAGTCTGTGGTATGAACTTATGCGTACAGTTTCAAGTTGTGAGGACCTATTTAAAGGTTTAGGTTTTTTTCACTTAAAAAAATGCTCGTGTTATTCTTTACTTTTATGCATTTATTTTTAAGCAAAATAATCTACTAGATTGCTTGTGGATCTTGTATTGCATTGTTAATTTTTAGAAGTAACCTCTTTTATGAAATTTTTTTAAATTCTCCTAGATTACGAAAAAATAGGTAATCTTGAGAAAATATATAGACTCATAACTTCGGATCCACTCATGTATTATCAACTCTACCTCCTTCTCACTTTTACCTATTTTTTTTTTCTTTCTTTCTTTTATAAGGAGTACATACTCCCATAGTACCAAAAACATCCCCCTCTCCAAGTATATTATATTCGTTTTTTTAACTT
Source organism: Hippophae gyantsensis (assembly GCA_030763125.1). Classification (NCBI taxonomy): domain Eukaryota; kingdom Viridiplantae; phylum Streptophyta; class Magnoliopsida; order Rosales; family Elaeagnaceae; genus Hippophae; species Hippophae gyantsensis. The sequence goes on along the minus strand of CM061038.1, from coordinate 10,107,166 downwards.
TCAAATTTTTTTGGTTGTTTTTGGCTCCTCTTAAAACTTTCAATTAAGTTGCTTTTGATGTCACTTTGCAATTTGAAATGGTTCACATAAAATATAACGGTATCTATAGAGTACAACTACTGAAGATTGGTGAGGTAATTTTTATAATGCTTCTTGAGTTATGTTGTATCGCAACTTAGAAATAATTAGTATTGAAAATTTTCGACTTAAATATACCATGTCAACCACAAATAAACCATTAAATTATGATATTTTACTATTAAAAAAACCTATTCGTGTGGTGAAAAAATGTTAATTCTGGTTAACTAGATAATGGTAACGATAAGTTCGTAACACTGTCAAGAGTTCGATGATAGATTTAGGACTCAAAGTTCAATAATATATTTGTATAAATATCATTATTCGGTAATACATTTGTTAATTTACTCAAACCGTGGGATTTGGTACTTCAACACTAATTTTATTAAATAAAAAGTATCATTTTGGACTCATATTTTAAATACTCTACTAGTCTTACCACCATTTTATAGGTAAAATAATGATTCAATTTTGAATATAACAAGTTATAAAAGGTTTTTCTTTATGAAAATATTTTTTTTATCTCTTTTTTTCCCTAATTCAATACAAAAACAACCCATATGACCATAACAATTGATGTTTACCTCTACCATTCTCTGTCTTGCAAAATTACAATTTCTATCGAAATTATAGTTAAACTATTACTAACTCATTTAAAGCATCAACTTTACCCCTAATCGCTACCACTGTTAACTCATTCCCTTGATCTTTAAAAATTGAACTATTGTTGTACATTCTTTATGAAATAGGAGAATTAATAGAATAATAATTTAAAAATATGGTTCAAAAGGGTATCTTATGTTTAAAAATGATGCAAATAAACTACAGAAGCCATGCTTAATGACCTTCAAATATATATACCAAAAGATTTATTGATGTATTTGCAAAGAAAGAAGTTGATTAATTTTTATATCTTCAAAAATAATAAATTTAAAAATCATACAATTTTAAATGTTTGTTATTATTATTATTAAATTTTTATAGATTTTTATCCAATTGAAAATTTGGGTGTTTAAAAAAATCGAGTCAATTAACATATTGAATAGATCTACATGGTTATAACCATATGTAAGATTTTGATATGACTCAATTATTTAATTAATTTTACTTATTAACTATCTAAAAAAATAGGTTTGTTATGTTATATAAAAAACATATGTTTTTGAAAAAATATATTTATATTCATTCTAACCAAGATGATTTTGAGAACAATTAAATCAAGAAATTAAAAATACATCAAACTATTATCAGAATTATTAAAAATTATCTATGGTATAGTTTTTTGAGCATTTATCTTTAACTCTTTGAGTTCTTCAATTTATGTTAGATCTTCAACAAAACTTAACTTAACATAAAAAAGAAAACAAGATATAACAAAATAAAACATGTTAAAGATCGAAATCTATGTGTAAATTTTATTGAATTGAATGCCAAACAAAACTTAGAAAGATGGCCATGTTTTTTTCTATTTTTATTTTTTGAAAGAAGAGAGTGTTTTAGTGTGTGTTTGTTTTTTGGTCTCACTGCTTTAATTAGTATATTAACATCATATGTAGAAAGTAAACAAGACATAACAAAATAAAGCATGTTAAAATCGAAATCTACATGTAAATTTTTATTGAATTGAAATAACAAGAAAAAATAATCTTATGGAGTGATAGATCTATAATAGGAGACTCTTTGTGCAGTGCCAAACAAAACTTAGAATGATGGCTATGTTTTTTTCTTCTCTTTTTAATTAGTATATATTTATTTTTTTTATTTTTGTTCAAAGAGTTATAAGTATGTTGATCGGATCATATTTACATAGATTTGAGAATTATCATATGCAATATGATTTTCACCTTGCGCATGAAGAAACTTTTTCATCTAATCCAATCATTAAAACGAAACCATCACACTTGTAAAAATGCCGTCTAACTTTTGCTCTCAGTTTGATATATTATTGGTATTTGAATAAATTTTGAGGATAAACCACTTGCAAATAAAAACCAACCATCATCTGACACGTCAGATTAATCATCTCAAAAAGTTGTTTGAGTTCGTGCCCATCATTCAATTTTGTGACTATTTTATCTTTCAAAACCAACCAAACTCATAACAATAGCTTGTGTGTGAGATAGAGCGAGAGAATGGTGACTAAAGCATTGTTTAGCAGTAGAGGAATCCCAGCTTTATATTCTACTTCACCTGGGAAATGCAGAGAAAGATATGCTTTATTTTCAACCATCTCCATCCAATCCAAGACTACCCCGAAGATAACAAATCCATCAGCTAACAAAAACGTCAGTTCCAAGAAGGTTAGTACGTCTTTATCCTTTTAAATTCAAAGTTCATGTAATTGGAAACTTGACTAGAGTAATATGTTATGCCTTATGACTCTATCCTTTCCTTTGATTTGAATTGATAGGATATAGTGATGGTACATAACATAACTCTAAAATTGTGTTCCCTAACATTACTCGAATACTCGAATTGCAAGTTATATGTTCCCTAAATCTTTAACGGTTGAATGCAGAGTTCAATTGTGTATGCAGCAGCTCGTGATCAAGGTTCAGGACGCAGTCCTAAGGACACACCACCGGTGAAATTACTAACAAGAGTAGAGCAACTGAAACTACTAACAAAAGCAGAAAAATCTGGTTTCTTATCAGCTGCAGAAAGGTTAGGGATCTCCCTGTCAACAATAGAGAAACTGGGTTTGCTGTCGAAGGCAGAGCAGTTGGGTGTTTTATCAGCAATAGAAGACCCAGCAACACCAGGGACATTCTTGACCCTGAGTTTAGGACTATTGCTTTTAGGTCCCTCATGTGTTTATTTTGTGCCTGAGGACTATCCTTGGGAGGTATTTCTTCAGACTCTTGTTGCTCTTCTCTGTGTTGCTGGTGGTTCTGCAGCTTTTGCTGCTTCTGATCTTGTTTCCAAATTGCAGAATTCCACCTGAAATTTTCTCACTTCTCTTTAAAGTAGTACAAGTTTGATGTTAACGCCCTGTCACATTCTGATTGGACCATTAAATTTTCCAATGGAGCTCCCCAGATAGTTATTGCTCATCTGTTTGCTTTTAACGAGTGCTAGCATTTCCAAACACACTTTATAATGAAATGAAAAACTGGGCTATTATATAGAAAACCCTAATTGTAAATGTTCATTTAACTAGTAAGCTGAAAATAGTTGGAAGAATACAATTTGTACCAAAAATTACAAGCACCTCAGAAGTAATTATAAGAACTTGTTGAGGAATACACTACAAGATTCATCTTCTACGTGACATGTTGGCTCTTATGAAAAACAAATATGAAACAATTATAATTCTAAATAATCTAACCAAAAAGCAGGGAAAGTAAAATTAAATAGTGATTCTGATTTATAGTCTATAAAAAATTGTCTACCCAATGCCTCTTTTTTGAACCATTATATTAGGTTGAAGCAACTGAGTTGCGGTTGCCACTACCCTGGCGTCGCTGATAGCCCTCACCATTATGTCCTGCTGAACCTCTACCCCTCCCTGAAAACTCGCCCTGGTTTCTGTATTCATTCCTCCCATAACCACGACCGCCACTGATGTTCCCACGGCCCCTGAAGCTTTCATTGCGAAACCCAGCTCTTCCAGAAGAATACCTCCCTCTGCCACTACTGCTTACTGAAAATAGACAAAATCTTCATTAGCTTCTTCATCTAATGCAAAATCTTTTGACTTAATGCTTATGTGCCTACTGAGCATCGAATCATATACCATATACCTTCAGTTCTTACTATTCTATCCTCTTTAAGTAGTGTCTCTTGAAAAAAAAAAAAAAAAGGAGGTAAGAGACTGAGAGGACCAACGAAGGTTACTAACAGATCTCACGCAAAAATGTGGGTTTATGTAAGATAAGCAAGGAAAAAACTTCAATAATGATGGAGCATGTTGTAAAAACTAATCTTACCCCGAGTTGTGGTTTTCTTTTCCTCAACGACAGCTTGACGATCCCCTATTGTAATCAGGGTAGCCTATAAACATTATAACAAGATGATTATTAGCATATGTAAGAGCCAACCAAACCATGGAAGTAAGGACAGCACAACATGGCAGTTTAAGAAGAACAACTGACCAAGGTAAAGTGGAAAAGAATAACCAAGTCCAAAAATTCATTAAAATAGGAAAAATAAATAAATCTGGAAGTAATATTAGTTTTCAAGAAAGCAACCTCATGAATAAAGTCAACATGAAACAAATTGGAAAAAAAAAATTAAATACCCTTATAACATGTCAAAAAATTGCAAAACGTTTCATTTTTTGCAAAATGTAGAATGGAGTGTAAAAAGTTTTGATTTTTTTTTTAAAATAACACAAATAATAGATTAAGGCTAGGGATGTAAATTCGGACTAGCTAAGATAGCCCAAGCCCAAAAAACTTCAAATATGGGCTGGGCTCAAGCTAGATTTTGTAGGCCCACATTTATTTACGAACTAGATTTTCCAAATTAAATAGAAGCCCAGAGCACGGTCTTAAATCATTCAAGTATGTTCAAGCTTGACTTTTTTGCACTTAAATTGACTCAAATCAATGTGCAAGTTCAAATGATAAAATATACTGTAAACTAACATCATGAAATTGTCAAATGTACTTATATTTTATAAAATTTACACTTAACTGGCACTTCAAGCAAGGCTCGTAATAAAAATGTTTGACCTTAAGCCCATTCCTAAAATTATTTGGTAGGGTCAGGCCGAATTTCTTCTGTCTAACTAAACTTCGAGCCTAGTTGATCAGACAAGATCATTCGGGGCTTTTAACAGGCCAGGCTAAATTTACATGCCTAGATGAAGCTGCCAAATCTCCAAAACAACTTCCTCCCTTTCTCTCTCTACAGTCTAGGAATGTTGACCGCCATTGACTAACCAATGACCTGCCTGTTGGATGAGTCAACTTCATCCTTTGTATTTTCTACTTCATAGTGATGAAGATGGACTTATCCACATGATGATGGGGCTTCATTCAAATGAGTTTTGGGGAAAAATGCACCTTTTGCAATTTTTGTTATACTTTGGGGAAAGCCCTAGAAGAACCTCTAAACTAAAGTTTAAAAAAGAAACAGAAAGAAAAATATAAGAAACTTACAAAGTAAAAGGGTACTTGGGAGCAGTTATTAAGTAAGTTTTACGGAAAAGTATTACCTTCTACTTCTAATTAAATTTTTTTCATATTAAATGATATAATCACTATTGTAATAGTTACAGGGTCTTCTAGTTTGAGCACTTCAACCATTACTTACAGGTAGTTTCCGCTCAAGCATCCATTTATGAAACAAACTATTACAATCAAAGACAGAAACAAAACCACAGTAATCATATTAGAACTAATTAATTTTTAACTTCCTGGTTCTCATTGTGCGCATTCTGTAGGATAAAGAGTACAAAATTGATAGATCCAAGTTGCAAATTCCCAAATCCCAATGTAATATCTAGTTAGTGTTTCCTAAGACGATCAAACGTGTACCGTTACAGTGAGTTTTATTATTAAATGTCTGCTACTGTTGCTATTACTATAACTAGAGCCCTTTTCAGAAAATAGAGCCAACAATTACTCAGTAATGTATGAAGGAAACTTTATTTTATCATTTTTTACCTTTTTTCATAAATTCTCTCTTTTTAAAAGGGTAGCTTTAGTCATCATATTCATATTTGACTATCAAAAGTTTAGAAATAAATTTTGAAGACTCAATTTTAAACGTTAAAAACAAAGTTATTTTATGTTACATTTTCAAATTCTATTGCTTGGCGCAAAAAAAGAAGGTAAAATTACCCTAGAAATCACTTTGTTTACGTCACTAAGACATTTTGGTTACTCAACTTTTACAAAGAACATATAAGTCATTCAGTCGCTAAAATTGAGACAATTTAGTTACATAACTTTGACTAAAATGACACTTTAATCACTATTTATTATAACAAAGGAACACTTTAAGGACACTTGAATCACTATTAATTGTAACAAAATGACACTTTAGTCACTTTTTAATCAAAGTTATGTGATTAAAGTGTTCCTATTTTAAAGAATAAATGACTTATGTATCCTTTATGAAAACTGATTGAACAAAACATGCAAGTGACATAAAAAAGTGATTTAGAGAACTAATCACCTAAAAAAGAGAAAAAATAACGGATTTCTCTTTCAGACCAACTCCATCACTATCACTCACCACTCACATGAATCACAACCTCTGCAACCAAACCACACTAACACCACCCCTACCCACTCTAGCCTGCAGCCACCAAAACCACAGCTGCCCCACCCAATCTTAGTTTCTGTCCACTCTAACCCCCCAAACCACATCACTGTCCATCACCACTCACACACCAACAGCCTCCAAACGTCAACCACCACCTGTCACCATGACCATGAACCACTACAACCATCTGATTTATGGGACAATGCTTACCCCCAAAAAGAAAAGAGAATTAATCCTGAATAATATTGGTTCGTCCATCACCGTTCCAAATGGATGAGTTACTTTGGAAGTTTTTTGAATTATTGTAGATATGAGTTGTATACAATGTTGCTTTTTGGTCATTTAATTCCTCTTTGTTTCAAAGGAATGTGTAGAAATTCAGTTTACATGATATTTTTACATTGTACTGGAGAGGGAGAATAATGGATTTTTTGGTAATGTATACATGTAACTTTGGCTCATCTCCCAACATAAGCTTTTGGGAGATTGGTGACAACACATCAGAGGAGGCCATGTGTTAAAAACCCTACAAATTGGTAATATTGACTTTTAAGTGATGGGATGTAGTGTATAGAGCAGGGAAGTGATAGAATGTCTAAATGTAACCCATCTCCCAAAGACTTAGAAGGATTCAATTAGGATTTTGAGAAACCTTTAAAAGTGATAAATTTTAAGATTTTTAAGAACTTTACAAACTCTATAGATTTTGCTAGAGTCCTTTCGAGTGTAATGAACTTTATTTCATGAACTTTTATGGATTTCTATTGAAAATAGTTGAATCAATAATAAAAAATGTTGAAAAGAAAAGTAATAAAAATAAAAGTTTTTATTATCCTTAGAAATCTTTGGCATTGAAGGAAGAATGAGTTGAGATTTTCTTACGTTAACTAAAAGTCCATCAAAGTCTATAAAAACACACAAGTTTTTAAAATCTTTTAACACTTTTTTAATGCACCTAAATTCCTAAAGGCTTATATAAAATCTCTTTAAAATCTTAATTGAATACCTCTAGATTTTAAACTCTATTAAAATCATTAAAAGTCTCAATTGAACACACCCCTCCTCTTAGGCTCCTAAATTGACAGACCAACACCCTCTACCAATTTTTATTGGTAGCTTTTCACTTGTATTGATTCTATAGCAAATTGTTTCTTGGGGAATTACAAAAAAAAAATACCACTCCTAAAACTTATAACAAATATAATACTCCAATAATATTGAACAAGGTTTAATTGAATGGCGTTCAACATTGAACGGGTAAAAATAGCCACAGTTTAATTTGAAAGGTGTCTAATTAGATTACGTTCAATGTAAAATGATGTAGACTTTGTTTTTATAGTGAAAAGATATAAGTTAGACATAAGGGATGCTAATTTTGTGATTATAAATTTTAAGGGTACTATTTTTATTGTTTTACCTTATTTCTTTTCACTTATTTGATGTAACGTTCCTGTTTTCAATGAACTAATGTTTCTTATCAAAAGAAAAGAAAAGAAAAGAAAGCAGTCATCAAACTTGTGAAACTTTTACTCTCTTTTTTTTAAGAAAAACAGAAATTAAAAAATAGTTAGCAAATTACTTTAGAATTTATATTTAAAATGTTTAGAAAATCGGAAACCTTCCTATAAATTTTAAAGCAGAAAATCAAATGATTATAACTTGCAAACCTATTTTACTTTTGCAATATTTTTAGATTCACTTCTTGTACAAGGAGGATTCTAGAGCTTGGCTTCGAGATAAATCTGGTATGTTTCCTTATAAGTCTCATTTTAAATTTCAGGTGGATAATCCTTTCTTTCCAGTTTTTGAGCGCTAAACTTCAGTTTGGAAGTCTTCTGCCCCAAATAGAGTACAACTTCTGGCTTCGTTGGTGGTTTTATGAAAGCTTAACACTTTTGATAGAATTCAAAGGAATTTTCTGGTAGGTCTCTCACCTTCAACGTGCATTATGTGAACATGGAAGATTAGAATAATTTGTCTTTGACGTGCCCTATAGCTTATGGTTTATGGAATAATTGGGCTGAAAAATGAGCATTCAGTGCCTTCTTCCGAGGGACTGCAGTTATTTTCTTTCGGAAATAATTTCTAGGGTGGGTCAAAGGAAGAGATAGTAATTGCATTTTTTAAGTGCAGTATTGGGGCACAGTTCTATCGGTTATTTGATTGGAGAGAATAGAAAAATCTTTGAAGATAAAGAGCATCAGTTGTAGTCTCTTATAGAAGAATGTGTTTTTCTTGGTTCTTTAGGGGCACCTCAACTAAAGAGTTCCAAAACCTGTCTCATCTTCAATTTATTGGAATTTGGAAGCTAGCCTTCTTTAATGAGTTGCTCTTGAGCTCTTTGTTGTGTCTAGCTTGCTTTCTTGTAAGGTTTTGGATTTTGTACTGGGATTTTAAGTTTTTCTTGTTGTTTGAATGGATTGCCGATCCACTCTGTTTTTCTGTATGTTTTCCTGACTTAATTAAACTTGTTTCTATGGTCAAAAATTGGTTACCAAGCATGATCTTTAATCTCTTAACAAACAATATAACTAATTCTGAATATTATGAAGCACAAATATACCAAAAGCTGAATTCAACAAGATCTAAACTAACTTCTTGATCAGCTTAGCTCAATTTGTTCATTTTCGCAGCTCAATGTGACTGACAGACAATTGTGACATGTCAACAATGATTAAAGAACATATAAAATAAGAAGCCTATATAGGAAACTGCTGTCTGCTTGGCTCTTTATGAGTAGCTTCAACTAAAGAGTTTCAAAGTCTTTTCAGTCTTCAATTAATTGCAATGAAGAAGCTAGTCTTCTTTGACTCGTTAAGTTTATTGTTGATGGGTTCTAGGTTCCTGTTTGTATTGGAGACAACAAACCTCACCTACTTGAGTGGATTTCTGATTCAATTCACTGTATATTTTTCACTGTTTTAATAAAATTGCTTTTGTATTCTTAAACTTAAAAGTATACAAAATAGGGGTTGATTCACCTTGCAAATTGTTTTTGACAATTATTCCATATATTCAAGCATTATTATCCAAAGGTGATCTCTTTACATTTCACTTAACGTCAGTATCATTTACCTTTAAAACCTAAGAACCCAATCTTATAATCACCTAAAAACTTTCATCTCCATAGTATCTTCTCTTGCTATATGCAGATCTTCGGAAACTTGAATAACAGACAGTGCATCTTTTATTCTTGTAACTGATCCAAACATATTCACTATTAGAGAATCAATTTGGCATGGCTTCTTACACATTTGGTCAACTCTGTCTAAAGCCTAAAAACTGATCCAAACATATTCACTATTAGAGAATCAATTTGGCATAGCTTCTTACACATTTGGTCAACTCTGTCTAAAGCCTAAAAACTAATTAAGAGTTTTATTACATAATTATTTGATAAATCCAACAGTAGTCAAAACTTGTGACTGTAATTGCTTGAAAAATCGAACAGTCTGTTTGTTTTCAGTTTTTATGCTCATAGAAAATACTTATAATTCTCATTTTATTTACAAAGAGGGTAAAGCATTAAGTGCCACAAAGCAAGCAGAGAACTTGAAAACAAATTTAAATAATAATAAACAAGATTTGGATAAGAAAATAAAATTTCACGTTAAAATCTGAATTGAGTTAAAAAGTCCATTGAAACATTCCACTTAATTAATCTATTTCATTCTTCAAGGGTTTTAAAGTTGACCCAATAAATACTCTAAATTGATTAAAACAATGACACTATGGGATTTAAAAGGTTATAAATATATGTCTAATGACATAGGTAGATTAGATTCTAAATAAATCATAAAAAAAAAAAAATCTCCTTTATTGGAAAGTAGTGATAGAATGACGTGAATCATTTGCCAAAAATATTTCTTAAAACTTTTGTTGGTGCTGACTAAGAATGTCACCTTATTCACTAGACTAGTGTATGCTCAATTTTTAAAATAAGCACACAATATAACATGTACAATACCTCGAGCGCACTTTGCATGGAACTCAAACTTTCAAATTCAACAAAGCCAAAGCAAAACCCCTGGTGCAGGGACCAAAATGGTAAAATTATAAGTGCGACATCAATACATACTTAGCTCTTAAAACAAGCATTTTATCATAACCGAAGCATACCTTACTACTTCTAACTTGGATGCCATTTGACTTAATAGGACCAAATTTCTTGAACACCGGATCTAATTGTTCTACTGTAGCATCATATGGCAAATTCCGTACATATATCGAGTGACCTTCTTCTGTAAAAAGAAATATTAATGGAAAATAAACCACCAATTTAAGAAGGTAATAATACAATTAAATTTAAATTATTAGGGCTTAAACCTAGAAAGTGCCATAATATAAAAAAAAAATTGTTACAAGAAGATGTACATATCTCTTATAACAATGAAAGGTTTTATTTGCACGCAAAAAGATAAGAAAGCTTTTTAAGAAGCCGAAAATATAACCACACCACAAAGAAAGATACCTTCTCCGTGCACATTATTACTTTCAAGAGCACTGGTACCACTAGAAGCTGCTGCCTCTCGTGCAGGAGGAGCTTTTGCAGATGCTGGCAATTGCTGGTCAACATTTGCAGGTTTCCTCACTATAAGGGAAGGGACATATGTGGTGCTGCCTTTTGCTACCTTCAACTAAATATTTAATAATGGTCATAAATAGAGCTGAACTTCTTAACATGATACTTGCAAAGATGAGTAGAAAAAATTACAAATAAAATGAACAAAAAAGAAATTAGCAAGCTCACAATTGATGCATATGATTTCTTTTGAGGTTCCTCCTGTGTTTCAGGAGCTGGATTAACAACTTCAGGGTTGATATTTTCATTAGAATGAGTGGCAGGTTCAACCACCTCTTCATCAATAACCGATTCTTCCTCGTCATCTGATGGATCACAAACTTCAGCTCCATTATTAAGATTTTCCTCCTCAACAGTAGTTGGAGGATCCACCACGTGATGATCAGGAGCATGAATAGGCTCTGGAAACAAATCAAAGGAAAAGGTCCCAGATTGAGACTATAGCAAAGTAAAAAGGGTACAGTGAGAAAGAAGACTCATGCCAACCTGGTTCTTCTGTCAAGGTGCCTCGTTGAGTACTTTCATTGATGCCATTGCCCGGTACAGAGTTGAACTGTAATGCTTTGTTCTCCTCAATGTACCTAAAAACATCGTTTAAGACATAGTAGCCCTTGTCTTGGGGAGCAAGAAAGAACGTTTGGGCAAATTTCTTTATCAAACTGTCCTTTCCTGTCAAGCATCCAGTGACAAGAACAATAACTCCTTTCTCAAAAGACTCCTGAGCATCTGCAGTCTTAATTTCTGCAGTATAGTCTTCATAATTCAAGGAAAGGATCTTATCATTTATTGCCTGCAAAGATATGAACAACAAGACATCAAGAAAAATAATTTTAGTTGGCATGCTTACTTCTTGATGGGTGATTTTGAATCTATCCGATTATATTAAATCTTTCAGAGGTAAAGTTTATGTGTGAGTATGTGCTCGCGTTGTGGTAGCGGTGGTGGTGGGTGGATTCAGCTCAAACAATCATTAAAGGTGATTTCTGAAGAGTACTATACAAAATCCATCATTAGCAAACAAAGATGATTTCTAAAGACTACAAAATCCACTCATCAGCAAACATTGCACTATCCAATCGTTCAGAGCAAGGAAAGCAGCAAAATAGAATAAAAAGTGCAAATATATTGTGAATGGACATCACAAGTAAACTTGCCTGCATACTAGTCACAGTTGTCATAGTGCCGTTAACATCTGGCCGACTAAGTGAGCTTGAATCCTGATAAAATCTATGCACCAACTCTGGCGAATGATGGAGAATATGGTAATATTGCTCCACAAAAGCATTTCCAACAACTTGAGCACTAGGAGCAGATGCAGGACTTGCTTCCTGCATTGCCATCTAGAGAGAAACATAAACATGTAAATGAAAGGAAGGACTCATGGAACGGAAGTATTGGGTACAATCCAATAACTAGTAGTCTCTTGTTCTATCAGTACACAAGTAAAAGAAGTAAAAGAAAACAACTTGCAGCAATTTCAAAGAAAATAAATGAGTCTACCGTAACTCAACAAACCACCAAATAGTCTAAACGATCTTTATATCATATATGAACAATGTTCAATATTGCTTAAACAAATTTACCAAAGGCATGTGACAGAATGGGTTGGTAAGCAACACAGAGGTAAAATTGAACAGCAGAATGAAACAAAGCCAAGTAAACAAGTACTAAGCAGGAAATAACAAACACGAAATCCAACAAATGTAAAAACAAACTAGAACCTTTTAAAATCTAAAAAAAGGAATAGACTACGGTATATGACGTTCCGGCACTGGAGTATCAACTAGTTCTATTACTACATGCTTAACAATATAAACACATCAATGATTATTAAAGAATTCACTCGTGCACCCATGTCACCAACTTCCATGAATGACTCGGAGCAGCCCCCATGTACTTTTCAAACACATCAGTTATTCTAAGAACCAAAAAACCCCACCATAGAAAAATTCAAAAAAAAAAAAATCCGTTTCGACAGGGTTACCAGAAAAATTGGAGCAGACCAGAAACAAAAACACCAAAAAGACTAAGCAACTGACACCTGATTGCAATTTGTTAATGCCTTATTAAAGCCCTAAAAAGAGGAATTACCAAATCCCAACAAAGATCCCTAAGAGAAATTAACACAGCCAAAACGTTGACCCCAAAAACCTGATACTAACAGATCAATCAGTAGTGACTGACAAACATAAATTGCGAATCAAATAAAACAATCTGAGCAAACCAAGCAGCGCGTACCTTTAATTGGAGTGATCTAAACTTTAAGAGAGAGGGAGAGAGAGAGAGAGATCTGCGTGGATTGGAAGTGTTCGAGAAGTGAAGGAAAGTGACGAAGTACAGAGCAAAGATTAACAGAAACTTTATATGTCTGAGATGTTTGAGAAGATCACATCTACAAAACACCTAGAGGCTTTACTTATAGAAAATAGTCAAAAATGAAATATGAGTCAACAGTACTAAAATTATGGAGATTGATTTGTTGTGTCAATGTGCCCCTAAGCTCGAGTCATGAAAATTACTCAAATATTTATTCGCTATCAAAGAATTACTTTTCAAAAGATACATGGTTAGATCCGTCGTTTGCCTTTGTTGTGAGGAAGTAAGGGAATCTCTAAAATACCTTCTTCTTTTTAAGTTATTGGACACGAATAATATAGTTTGTTAGTCTTTTCTAAATCTGTGCACTCTTAGTCATTGAATCCGTTAAAAGTTGCTTATATACTCGATTGGTAAGATAGTGAACGAAAGTTTAAGCCTAAATTTTTTCCTTATTTACCACCTATGGTTTATATGGAAGCACCCGTGCGCTTGGGTTTTTAAAAACACTCCACTTAATCTTGAGCTCACACGTCAAATGGACAAAGCTAGTTCCCATACTACCAAACTTTAGCGGGGAGCGTAAATTGCATACTTAGTTCACTATAATAGAATCAGAATTGATTCTTCCTTAATTTTATATTAAAAATTTATAATTTTATTCTTATCTTAATTTTTTTTTTCAATTTTACCCTAACTCCAAAAATAACCTTAAATCTCAAATCACAAAACCCAAAATCTTAAACCTTATTTAGAAAAATAATAATTTTAATCATAAATCTTATCCCATAAATATAACCTTAAACTCTATTTAGAAAAATAATAATTTTAATCCTAAACTTTAACCTATAAATATAAAACCTTAAATTCTAAACCCCAAATCCCAAAACACAAAACCCTATTTAGAAAAATAATAATTTTAACCTCTGACCTTAACCCACAAATATAACCTTAAACCCTAAATCCTAAATCTCAAAACCCTAAACCCCGAATCCCTAAATCTCAAATCTCAAACCTCAAAACCCTAAACCTTATTTAGAAAAATAATGATTTTAATAATATATTTTATTTTCAAGTAATAATTATTTAGAAAAAATAATGATTTTAATAATATATTTTGTCTGATGAAAATATAAAAATTAAATGATGTTATTTAAATTTTACTAAATATAGGGATATTAAGGTAATATACAGTATTTTTCATTCTATTCGAGTTGTAAACCAAAACTGTAATGCTGATTTCTCTTTTTATTCTAATGGTCAAATCAAACAAAACTGTTTCTTTTTCATTCCATTTCCATTCTAATTTTATTATGTGAACCAAATGTCACCTAAGGATTCATTGACTATAAATGTTCTCCTACATAATGATGACATGCTTTATTTGGTTTTTCTTCCAGATGATTATATTGCCATCAATATTGATGGTGCTTGAAATACAAGGCTAACTAGAGGTGGAGTTGGAATCGCAAAAGGAACTATAAAGGCACAATGATTTTTGGAGCTTACTTAACACTGGTCAATAATTCAACCTTGAAAACTAAATGTTTGGTAATTCTACATGCCTTAAATTTGGCGAAAGCTTATGGTTGCCAATGATTCCAATTGGTGTAGCAGCTTCAAGTTATTAGTTAATTTCATAACTTCAGTGCCTTGGGAACTATCCATTATCATTCTTAGCCTAAGGAGGGATCTGTCAGGGCTTTTCCAATGTACAAGTGCAACATGTTCGACGTGGCATTGGCAAAGTGGTAGATTGGGTTTGTTAGAAATACATTAGGCATATTCTTATGTTAATGTATATCTAGTAACAGATTAATGTGTATCTGTTAATGTATATATCTACTAATGTATATCTAGTTACTTTAGGCATATCTATATCTAGTTACTTTAGACATATCTAATTTACATGTAACTCTTATTTAAATGAATATACATGGTGTCTTTATATAGGAGTTACACGTAAACTAGATATGTCTAAAGTAAGTAGATATACATTAGCAGATATATACATTAACAGATACACATTAATTTGTTACTATAAATACATTAATAGCCCCCCTCAAACTCAAGGTGGATGTGAGACCAGCTTGAGGTTGTCAACCAAAGTACGAGTGCGTTCTTTAGGAAGTACCTTAGTGAAGATATCTGCAAGCTGATCGTTGGAGGAGAAATTTTAAAAAGATTAAGTAAAGTTTCTAGTACGGTTTAAAGACATACCCATCACAGATGCTAAATTCCTATATAATCATACAAATTTTATTATGTATAATATGATCTCATATTACAGTCATATATATAATTGTAAGAAAATTATACAGTCATGATCTTTAATATTGTTTAACAAATATGCCCTTAACTTATTATCTTTGAATTTTCAATTCCAAACTTTTGTTAATCGTAAGAAAATATAAAAATAATTTAAATACTAATTTACAAAATTTATAATAAAATTATTTTTACATGTAAAAAAAGTACATAAAATAAATTATATACTATTTTAAATACAAATTATTTTATTGAAATATTTGTCATCAAATTTATCCAAATATATTATAAATATTATCATTAAATAGTATACAAACTAATTATATTACAATTCAAAATAGTTTAGTTTAATATGATATTTAATCTATTTAATATGTATACCAAATATACCATAATTTTATTTGACTAAATAATATCGAACTTTATCATAATTAGTTTGTACATTGTTTTGTGATAATATGTACAATATTCTGGATAAAATTAATATAAATATTTTAATAAAATAATATATAACTTTGTGTTATATATTTTTTCCTATCACATAATTTCATTCTAAAAATTTATTTAAACTAATATTTAATTTATTTTTATATTTTATTACATTTTAAAAATAAAAAATATTGTTTTTAATTTGATAAGAAAGAAAAATCAAGATAAATAATTTTAAAATCTGCAAACAATATTAATTATATAGTACGGTTTAGTTTCAAACCACTTAATGGGTCAAAAATCCTACATATTTGTATAATTTTTATTTTGTACAATATAGATTGACTTTACAATTAAACAAATAAATGTACAAAAATTATACAATTAGGACTTTTAGCAATAACATACACGTTGTTGGGTCATTTTATATATAGCTCTTAGATTTTAGGATTTGGATTTAGTGCTTAGATTTTAGGATTTAAAGTTTAGAGATTAAATTTATAGAAGAGTTGTAGTTGTCACACAACATGTAATAGGAGACAGCATCCAACATATCATATATATATATATATATAATTTATTACCTAATTTTTTACATCATTATATTTTGACAGTTAAGATTTATAAGATACATGCGAGAGAAAATTATTCTTTTAAATCTCAACTGTCATAATATATATTATTACATTTGTTTTGTTTATATCATTGAATTATTTTCTCTTTTATACAACTTAATAATTGCATTTGTTACATTTATACTATTATGTTAATCTTCCTTTAACGGCGTTACACATCGGTGGTTGATTTGGAATAACTCAAATAGTTAAATGTTATATTTAAAATAACAATATATTTTAAATCTACTACTTAACTATCTAAGTTATTCTAAATCTATTACTTAAATGTATAATGTGTGACGCCGTTAAACATTGATTAACAAAATGATATAAATGAAACAAATGTAATAATTAGGTGCTATAAACGAGACAAAAACATATTGGTGGTACGAACGAAATAAATACAATAGTTCGATGGTATTTTTGTAGGTTTAGTATGTATGTATATATATATATATATATATAGGTATGTATGGTGAATGTTCCCATACAAATGGTTTTAATAAATTATTTCCAAACATTGATTTGAGTACATTTAACGGTGTGTAAGTCTTATTGTACTCTATGTTTATGTGTTGGCTTCACGTATGCAAAACACGAAGTCTATTTATTTTACTTAGTATTTTTTCTTCCTCTATATAAGGTTGGTTACTGTGAATCAGTAATGCACACACGCAATTAGTTGAGAACATTGTGTTTAAATGCATGTTTTTCACACACCACAAGGTTGGCTGTTAAGTCTACATGTCATGTCATGTGTGGCAGTTCTTGGTTCATTTCTAGTATAGGTATTTATAGAAATTACTCAAAAAATATTAAATGAGAAAATCTTATTTTTTTCCATCATGACAAGGTAGCCTCGCCATACCCCTCAACATGGTCATGGTGAGGTGGTTAATGAGGTTGGCTAGCCAGTTTGTAATATGCTATAAATACCCATATTAATTGCTTCAATTAATTCAAAAACTCTACAAAGATTTTGCCAAAATTTCTATCATTTTGAATTCTGTGTTCATTAATTATCTTGAAAGTGTTTCAATAATTGTGATACGTTTGTTGATGAGACAAGACTGGCATCGGGTTAGCAATACCAATCTTGCAAATACTTTGGTTTTATATTTGTAAACTCTCACAAGTGCACAAATCATTTTATAAAAAATGACAAGTATACTCCCAAGGATGATCTAAGAAAGGAATATATATGGTTTTGAATTTATTATTCAAACTTTTAAAAATGAAATTAAATCGTAAACACCCTGTCACGATATTTTGATTTGTATTTCTTAATCTAATAACATAAAAAAATAAACATAGATATGAATTCAATAAACAATAATGCAAATTTTTATCATTAATAGCAGTGGAATATTCATATATATAATAATTAAGTTAATTATGTTTACTCATATTATTTAAGTTATTAAATATATAAAGTGATATTTATTGATTTTTTTTTGTATGAAAGTGTCCTTAAGTAGAGTTCAAATTCTTTTGTTTAATATTAATTAACTAATATTCATATGTATAACCTATTAATTAATTAAGTATTAAATTTCAGCTTTATTTCTAAGAAAATTGCAAACCATCTAATCACAATTTTATATAGAGTGAGTTAATTAAACTTTATTCAAGGTGTCCAAATTAAACCTAAAAATTTAATTATCCAAGTACTAACTTTTAAGTTTTAAAATCATTATTGAAAATATGTTGTTAATACATTTTCGAATAATAGTTCTTATAAAAACTTTTGAAATAGAGTTTTACTCCAAATACAAAGCGATTCTACCAACAAATAAAATGACACTACTTTAAATCAAACTGGATAATTAAACCTTAAAATCTAATTTTTAGATTTAAGTTTGTAATGAAAAATAATATATTTCTCTCTAACATTCTTAATATAAAATCTTGAATAAAAACAAAATCAATTTATTTTATAGAAATGTTTTACCTATTTAATATTTCACAAGCATAACAATGTTAGTATTATATCATATTTACAAACAGCCGGCCATATTAAATTTAATTATAGACAAATTAAATATAACATATAAAAATAAAAAATAAAAATGACTATAAAGAATTCATTTTAAAATTATTCCTCAAAAAAATCCTTAGAGAACTTGAATGCTAATTCTATTTAAACCCCCAAACGAATTTGCATTTATGTTTATTGAATCAAAAACTAGAAATTTACAAAAATATAGATAATTCTTCTCAAAAAGAGAAAAACTTTAAAACAAAAAAAATTAAAAAAAATAAGAAAGCTTTATAGAGAGAGAAAGAAGAGGAATTTTTAGTCATTTGAGGGATGATTTTTACAATGGGGGATATAGTCCTTTTATATGTGAGGAAAAGGTTAAAAAAAGTGGAAAAATATCTCAAAACTTGATTTTGGATGCGTTTCAATAGGATGGCATGCGTGTGGGGGTGAGATTTGCAGCAAACGGTACTGGTATGGGTGGGAATTTTATCAGATGAGTACTAGCTCTCGTGGGTGCGCATAGGACTCGGCGTGACATGTGCGTGACTTGACGTGGCACATACGGGACTCGGCATTTTTGACCCATTTTGTTCAATTTTTCCATTTTTTTGAATTTTCTTCATTTGTTTCTCAACATATTTTTGATGTATTACCTCCATTATTTTTCTTCAAGTCTTTAAGTTATTTTTGAATGAAAAATAATAAAAATACCCATGATTCCAAAAAAAGAAATTTATATAAAAATATGATAAAATCATATAAATATAAATCTATTTAATCAATTAAAATACATTAAATCATGGTTATTTTAGTGCTTTTTAAGCATTCATCACAACCCCTAACTAGCTTCTTGCTAGTCCCTTAGCAAGAGAAGTGGTAAAAACTAAAAATTAAACTCTTCTAAATCACTTCCGTTGATAGAAATGATTGCATTTAGCATATGCAAAAAGTCATTAAACCCCTAGGTTACCGAAGTGGATGAGTTTAAGTCTCGTGAGGGTTTTAAGTAATGATACTAACAAACATTAACAAAAAATGAAAAAAAAAATAGAACAAATAAAATAAGAAGTTTACTAAAATTTAAAATAAAGTAAAAAGACTAAAATAAAATAATGAAAAGAAATACAAAATATCTCATACTTATAAACTCTTTTAAATTTCATAATTAAAATCTTAAGCATAGATTATTTCAATTTCTTAAACATTCATGATTTATTATAATAATTAATTGAAAATCATTTTCATATTTCATATAAAAAATGTATCAATTTAATTTTACCCAAACTTAGTATTAAGAATCTAAATTCGCTTATACTCTATTCCTCACAAGTCAATACTCTCAAAAACATTGAATTATGTGGGTTCAAACACTCATACTATTTTATATGCGAAAGAGTTGATGCATAAAAATAAGCTAATATGTTCGCATATGTATAAAGAAGAAAAGCTCAAAGTGTTATTTTAACATTGACCTCATGAAAGGAATCAAATATAAGGATTTATAAAATATTATACATTACTTTCATGCATCAATCAAATTCATCAAATAAAAATATCAAGTAATATGTCTTTTAGAAAATGTAGGACAATGCAATGACTTCTTAAGGAATTACTTCCTATATTTTCTTTTGTATTAAACTATTTCTTACAATTGTTTAAGTTTTTTTGGTCATAGTATATAGATTATACTATTCATTTTCATTTTTTTCTTTCTCTTATATTCTTTTTTATAAGAGAATCCATTTTTTAGAGAATGGACCCATGTATAGATTGTACACTTTTTATATAGTAAGATGAGTGGTTAATATTTGGATTCTCTGTTTGTATTTGTTTAGGTAACTCTAGATATATCTCTTTTTTTAATAGAAGTCATGCATGAATGAAGAAAAGGCATATATTATCAATTTCTACTTAAATCATTTAATCTAAGTAAATGAAAAATAAATATATAACACTTCATTAAGATGTAAAAATTCAAACATTCGATGCTAAGTCTTTTAGAGATCATCTAATAATGCTGAAAAAATAAGAAAAAATGTTTAGAGTAGAAAAAAAATATTTATCACTCAGAATAAAGGATAATGAGCTCAAAATATTTCTCATAAAGGTAGTCTTCACTATTTGATTCCTAAACACCGATTTTGGGTTTAATATAATTTTCACACCTTATCAAGAAATACTAGTCATTACAAAAACTAACTAATTAACATATACTCTATGATATATTTTTAAAAATTAATCTAACAGTGCAAAATACTTAACTTTTTACTTAAATTTGATTTAAAAAAATGATAAATTTTTATGGAAATTTTTTTAAAACTAATCCTAAAATTCTAAAAATTACTAAACCACACAAAGAAAATAAAATTAAACACAATAAAAATAAAAATGTGAACATAAATTTTTTTAAAATTGTTATATTTTTTGAAATTAAGTATGGTAACTTTTCATCACCTCCGACTTAGAACTTACATTGTCCTCTATGTAACAATTGTAAATTAAAGATAAAGAGAAAAAAAAAGAGAAGAAAAGTTACCTATTTCCTAATAATATGAAAGTAATGATAAAGAAATGTAGGTGCATCCATCATATTTGTCATTAAAGTCTACACAGACAGATTGGTGTGAACTTCTAACATCTCAATAAATATTTTTAGTTTTAATAATTTTAAAATTATTCACATGCAGTTAAACTAAAATAAACAAAAGAATTAAATAAATAAAAGAAATAAAAGAAAATTACCTAAAATGATGGGTTGTCTTCTATCCAACGCTTAGTTTAACGTTTTAGCAAAACCTAACTTGGGGGATTTCATTTAGGTAAACTCAATGTTACCACATTATTGAGTCAATAAACCTACAGATATGACAAGTTTGTCTACCTATACTTTTTAAGTCATGTCTTATGGATTTTTAAATTTTTTTTACTTAAAACTAGGGACATGATTGTGGGTTTTAAATAACCCACTTCTAGATACAAGTCAAATAACTAAGACATCAAAACACATTTGTACCTAGATCTAACAAAGCAACTACCTCCTTTTATCACAGATTGTGATTAAAAACTTTGAAATTTTGGAGACAACTTCAGAATTGTTTTTAAACTAATCTAACAATAAATGTTAAAATAAATAAGAAACAATAAAAACAAAAATTAAGTAAAAGAAACAAACAAAAGCAAATAATAAAAAAAAATAAAAAAAAATAAAGTACAATAAAGTAAAATAAAGAAAAGGATAATAAAATAATTATACAAATTTTGTAATATATATAATACATTACATATTTTATAATATATATAATTCAAATAACTTTTATACAAATTTTTGATGTATATTATTATACATATTTAAACTATACATATTTATAATACACTCTATCTATCATATAATACAAATACATTTTTTTACAAATAAATATACATGATTAAATTATACATAATATAATACACTCTATCTAATATATAAAATAAACACATTTTTATACATGTTATATTATACAATATTTACAAGTTAGTTCACAAAAATACTATATAATAAATAAAAGGAATAAACTAAAATTAATACAATCTAAAGAAATTAATCATTGTTAAGTTAATAATTAAAATCTAAGTTAAAAATTAAGTTAATATTTTTTAAAAATTAAAATTAAAAGTAAAAGTTAAAAATTAATTAATATTTTATTAACAACATAATCAGTATTAATTAACTAAGAGTGTTCACAAGAAAGAATTGTAGGACAAAGTCACCTTAAAAACTATCTTTCTAGACAAAACAACATTCCCAAAAAATACTAGTGATACAAAACTTTCTAAGAATTAGTCTCCTAAACAAAACTCCCTTAAATCTTTATTTTTCATACAATTACACAATTAGTTTTTTTTTCATTTTTAATTTCAATTTTAAATTTTAAATTTTTATTTATTGTTTATTTATATATTTTTTAAAATTTTAATTTTAATTTTAACTTCAATTTTTAATTTACTGTTTATTAAGATTTTTTAATTTTTGATTAACTATTTATTTATATATTTTTAAATTTAATAGTTAAATTAAATTAATTTAAATTTAAGATTTATTATTATTTTTTATGAATAGTAAATCACAAAGATTTATTGAAAAAAATTAGATTCCTTTCATTCTTTTTATTTAATTTTTTTAAGCTAAAAAATCATAATATTTATAACACAATTTTTTTTTAAAATTTTGATAAATAATTTAAAAATCTTATTTCTTCCCCGACAACGATGTCAAAAATTTGATGAGACAAGACCGACATCGGGTTAGCAATATTGATCTTATAGATACTTTGGTTTTATATTTGTAAAATTCTCACAAGTGTACAAATTATTTTATAAGAAATGACAAGTATATTCTTAAAGTCGATCTAAGAAAGGAATATCTATGGTTTTTAATTTATTATTCAAACTTTTAAAAAAATAATTTAAATCCTAAACATCCTATCACGATATTTTGATTTTCCTAATCTAATAATATAAAAAAATAAACATAGATATGAATTCAATAAATAATAATGTAAATTTTTATCATTCATAATAGTGGAGTATTCGTGGATATAATAATTAAGTTAATTATGCTTACTCATATTATTTAAGTTATTAAATATATAAATTAATATTTATTGATTTTTTTCTTTGAAAGTGTCTTTAGGCGGGGCCCAAATTCTTATGTTTAATATTATTTAGCTAATATCTTTAGTCGGGGCCTATTAATTAATTAAGTATTAAATTTCAGCTTTATTTCTAAGAAAATTGCAAACCATCTAATTACAGCTTTAGGTAGAGTAAGTTAATTATACTTTATTCAAGGTATCTAAATTAAACCTAAGAATTTAATTATATGGGTACTAACTTTCAAGTTTTAAAACCATTACTAAAAATATGTAGTCAATACATTTTCGAATAGTAATTCTTATATAAACTTTTAAAATAAAGTTTCACTCTAACTACCGGGTGATTGTACTAACAAATAAAATATTACTACTCTAAATCTGACCGGATAATTAAACCTGAAAATCTAATTTTTAGATTTAAGTTTGTAATGAAAAATAATATATTTCTCTCTAACATCCTTAATATAAAATCTTGAATAAAAATAAAATCAATTTATTTTATTGAAATGTTTTACCTATTTAATATTTCATAAGCATAACAATGTTATTATTATATCATATTTACGAATAACCAGCCATGTTAAATTTAATCACAGACAAATTAAATATAACATATAAGGATAAAATATAAAAATAATTGTAAAGAATTCATTTTAAAATTATTCCTCAAAAGAATCCTTAGAGAACTTGAATGCTAATTCTATTTAAACCCCAAACAAATTTGCATTTCTGTTTATTGAATCAAAAACTAAGAATTTACAAAAGCATAGCAAGTTCTTCTCAAAAGGAGAAAAACTTTAAAACAAAAAAACTAAGAAAGCTTTCTAGAGAGAGAAAGAAGATGGATTTTTAGGGATTTGAGGGATGATTTTTATAATAGTATAGAGGGTCCATTTATAGGTGAGAAAAGGCTAAAAAAGTGGAAAAATATCTCAAAAATTGATCTTAGACACGTTTGGATAGGCTGGTATGCGTGTGGGGTGCAAGATTTGTAGCAAATAGGTGGTGGCGCATGCGGGAATTGCGGCAAATAGGTGGTGGCGCACGCGGGACTTAGCAATTTTGACCATTTTGACCTATTTGGTCCAATTTTTCATTTTTTTTACTTTTTCTCATTTTTTCTCAACATATTTGTGATGTATTACCTCCAGTATTTTTCTTCGAGCCTTTAAGTTATTTTTTAAGGAAAATACCTGAAAAATAATAAAAATACTCATGATTTCGAAAAAACAAATTTATATAAAAATATGATAAAATCATACAAATATAAATTTATTTAATCAATTAAAGTACATTAAATCATAGTAATAATCATGCTTATGGTTTCTACAATCTAAGAGCTTCTACTGTAAGGGAATCCATTAATGTTGTGATAGATGACTCTAGAGCCACCAAACTTATTGAATGTAATGATAGTGAGATATTTGGAGTTTGAAACACTCCCAAAAATGTTGCTAATAATGTTCATACATCTTCCACTATTACTTCTATCAACCCTTCTAGAACCTCTAAAGATGAGAAAGACAATGAAGAATCTTCCCTTCCTAAATGGGCAAGAAAAGCTTATTCTATGGATGACATTATCGGTAATATGAAAGGTGGAGTTAAGATGAGACATTAGTTACAAGAGACCTTTAACTATATGTGTTTAACTTTATATAAGAAGAACTTAATTAGTTTCAAAGAAACATGTCTGGTACTTAGTTTCCAGACTTACAGACAAACATATTATTGGTATACACTAGTTGTACAAAAACAAAGAAGATAAGTATAGAGTTATTGCTTGAAACAAGTTTTGTCTTATTTCTCAAAGTTATATTTAGATTAAAGGAATAGATTTTGTTGAAACCTTTGCCATGTTACCCGCGTTGAGTTTGTTAGACTACTCTTTAACCTTACCTGTTACTTTGGGTTTAAGTTATATCAGATGGATGTCAAGAGTTCTTTTTTGAATGGAGTTATCAAAGAAGAGGTCTATATAGAACAATCTAAAGGGTTTGAAGACTCTCACTTTACAAACCATATGATGAGACTAAAGAAAGTGTTATATGGGTTGAAACAAGCTCTTTGTGCTTGGTATGAGCACCTTATCATATTTCTCCTCAATAATGGATTTCTAAGAGGAGATGGTGGCAACATTTTATTTGTTTTCAGAATTCAAGATGAGATGGTTATTGCCTATAGTCTATGTTGACGACATCATTTTTGGGTCTACTAAGGATGACCTAACTAAAAGTTTGCTGCCACTATGCAAAGTGAGTTTAAGATAAGTTTAGTTGGCTAGCTAAAGTTCTTCCTCCAATTTTAAATCAAACAGATGAAAGATAGGATCTTGTAAAATTTATAAAATTCTCGCAAATGCACGAATCACTTATAGAAAATGATAAATATACTTCCAAGGTCGGTTTAAAAAGGAATCATTTAGTTTTTAAATTATTCAACACATTCTTAAAAAGGAAAATAAAAACTAAACATTTAGTGATGTGTGTTTAGATAAACAATCAATTTATACCTTACTTTAAATTGCTTAAGATGTCTTTATTTAGTAAATAACTAGTAAAGGTATTTCCCACAATAGATTTTGAAAACTAACTCCTATTTATTAAAATGTGGGGTTTTATTTTGTAAATTGAAAATCAAATCTAAGAGGTAAAGATTAACAGAAATAAAAAATATAAAGATTATGATAAAGATTCGAATAAAAGAACGATTGTAGGTTCATTCTTAACTACTAATATGTATTACAAATAAATAAAAGCATATCATATTCTCCTATTCTTTGATTATATTAACTTAGACAAATTTACAAAAGTAAAAATCTCCACTTCTTCTTACAAATTTGTTGAGTTAAATAAGCTTTTAATCCAACTATTTTTAATAGACAACCTAGAATAAGCTCTATAAATTTAATTCATCAAAAACATTAATTTTTAAAGAAGCAAATTAGATTAAGATTAAACACACAAGCTTGATTTAATTATCTTAAGTATTAATTCTCATTGCAAGTAATTTATCACTAATTATTTAAATTGATTAAGAGATTACGTATTCAATCAACTAAATTGATTAACGACGAATTAATTTGATTATTTAATTATGCACTTAAATAATCAAGAAAATTCATACAACAAATAAAACATAAAATTAATGCATAATCAAAAAGAATAGTTGAATAGAATATTACAGATCTTATTAAATATTACAATCCATGTTTAGGGCTTTGAAATCACCCATAATTAATTATAAAATTAGCTATTTATGGCAAACAATAAATTCAAAAAATTATTTATAAAAACAAAAAAATGAAAGAGGAATAAACTTTGGGATTTTTACCTCTATCTTGCTTCTATAATTTATGTAAATGATTTTGAATTTTTCTCTTAATTTTCATACAATTCTAATACTGTTTATATTTTATGGAGTGTTATGTTATATTTATATTGAAAACATTAATCTATTTTTGAGTTATATTAGAACCTGTAATGCAAAATTTATACACAAAGGAATCAGGGCTACATACATGTAGTGCCACATGTCGCGATTTTGAATTATGAGTGAATAGTGCACTAGTCTTTTTTCTTCTAATTGCTTCCAAATATATTTCTATTATAATTTCATCCATACATGCTTAATTTAATAATTGATCAAAAAATTAAACATAACATGTAAAAATAGCACATAAAGAATAATTGAAAAGAGAACATAAATATACTTTCACATAATCTTATCGAATTATATTTGGAAAACCTCCAAAAGGAATGCCAAACTTATGTATTGAATTGAGACTACAACTATTATATATATTAAATTTGTTCAATTCTCAAATGAGAAAATAACTTTAAATTTATAAAAGAAAATCTTAAAGCCTAAGAGACTAAAAAAATAGGAGCTAAAAAAGCTATAAAAGGGATGATTGGCACAACAAAACAAGGGTCCTATTTATAGGTTCAGAAAATATGATCAAAAGGGTTGGAATCGTGCCACACATTAGTTCACACCGTGGTATGCACGTAACTGGAACACACATTTTACTCAGTCCAAGAATTTCATGCTACGACACAACGTTTCCACGTCACGACTCTTGAAGAATTAGTGGAACTTGTACTAAGTCCGTTAGGCCCATGCCGCAACACACGATGTTTCCACACTATGACATGCTTTGTTGTGCTTCACTTATTTCCCTTATTTTCTTGTATCAATGATATCCACAAACATCAAGGTAAAAATTAAAAATAAATAGAAAAAACAAATAAATAAAAAATAAAATTTTAAAATAAAGTAAAATAAAAATGAAAAAGATAAAAATTACATAACTTTTCATGCTTTTTTAATCTCTTTTAATATTAAAATTAAAATCTACAACATAAGTTATTTTAATATTCTAAACATTCATGATTTATTATAATAATTAGTTGAAAATCATTTTCATATTTTAATAAAAATGTATCGATATTAAATTTTACCCAATCTGAGTGTAAGGAATCCAAATTTGTTTTGACTCTAAATTTACAAGTCATACTCTTAAATATATTTATCTTATTGGTTCAAGCACTCATTCAAAGGTATATGTAAACAGAGTGATGCATCAAAGGTATAATAGTTTTGCATATGTTTAAAGAAGAAAAAGCTCAAAGTGGTGCATCAATACTAATCTTATGAAAGGAATCAAATGAAAGGATTTATAATGAAATCACATATTACTTTCATACATTAGTTAAACTCATCAAATAAAAATCTCAAGTAATATGATTTTTAAGAGATGAATAAAATACAGATAACTTATTGGGGAATTATTTTCTATATTTTTCTTTTGTATTTAACCAATTCTCACTACTTTGATGGATATTGAGTCACAGTATATAGTTTATACTATTCATTTTTCTTTCTTATTTTTTCCTTTATCTATTTTTATTTTTGTTTTAGAGATATTTGTTTTAGAGAAATGACTCATGTACAAATTGTACATATATTGAATGATAAAGTGAGTGGTTAATTTGTAATTTTTTTTCTTTTTTATTGGTTTAGGTAACTCATATATGTCTCTTTTTTAGAAATCATGCATGAATGAAGAGAAAAACATATACTTTTAATTTCTACTAGATACGAAAATAAATAAGAAGAGAGTTGAAATTGATGAAAACCCGATATTTAAAGGTCGGTAATGTTAGAATACGACTGTCGGTATCTGATGGTAAGATACCTACGGTCGGTATATCTTGGAAAGCTCAGACGGAGAGAAACTTACTAAAGAAGAAGTTGAGTATATCATAGCTGACCGCACCATGGGCTAGCCCATACACCCACTGCACGAGTGGAATACTACTTAGTAAAGTAGAAGGGCCAACCTGAGAGCGAGGCAAAAGCTGGGAACGGGCTGAAACTTACGATTCGAAGACCAAGTCGAGACTCGGACGTCTCATGAGCGACTCTCAACGAGGACGTTGAGACTCTTCAAAAAATCAATGTTTTTTGGCTTAATCCACCTTTACTAAAGATCAAGGAGTACACTTGTACTCCGGCTAATAAGAGAAAGGTTTTTTTTCAAATCCAAGTTGACTTCGAACTTAGGTTTTTCCTAAGTTCCCGATATACTTTTAAAACCTTACGACATTCATTCACTACAACAAAAGAATCCAGGAGAAACCCACCTTTCTCGTTCAAAGAAGACACCTTTTTAGCCAGCTGAAAACATTTTCAGCGCAAGCGCATTAAGAGTCACGACAATGCTCAAGGCGAATCCTCCAGCCGTAGAAAAATCATATGACACTCTATTAGATGTAAAAATCATAACATTCAATGTAAAGACCTATAGAGATCATCTAGAAATTTAAAATTTATAAGAAGAGTATTTAAAAGAGTAGAATAAATATCATCACTTAGAATAGAAAGATAATGACTCAAAATATTTTCTCACTAGGTATCTCCACTATTTGATTTCTAAATATTGATTTAGGATTCATTGTAATCTCTACATTTTCTCATGACATACTAATTATGACAAAAAATAATTAATTATTAAATCACTCTATGAAATGTTTTTGAAATTAATCTAACAATGCAAAGACTTCATCATTTTCTTAAATTTAAATAAAAGACAAGATAATTTTGTAAGAAAAATTTTAAAATTATCCTAAAAGTTCTTAAATTTTTTTAAAATAGTAGAAATAATTAAAATCACCAAAAGGAAAAGTAAAAATAAAATGTAAATGTGCATGTAAAGGTATAGACATATAAGCATAAATTTTATAATGCAACCTTTTCCAACCTCTAACCTATAACTTACATTTTCATCAATGTAATAGTTGCAAATTAAAGAATAAGAGACTCAAAAAGTTACCCAATTACTGATCCTATTTAAGTATTGGTATGTAGGTACATCCATTAATCCAAACACTAAATTATACACATATAAAAATTTATATTTTTCACGCACTTCAACAATTGGTTATAACATTTATAATTCTAAATAATGTTCACAAAAATGGAAATAAAATACACAAAATAAAGATAACTATAAAGAAAGTAAAATTAATTATAATGATTAGTTGCCTCTCATCTAATGCTTAGTTTACTATCTTAGCTAGACATAGTTGTTGCTTTATGCTTAGGTTAGCTCACCAAAATGAACTCAATGTTTACTGCCATATGTTTTATCGCTCAAGTGGAGAAATTTGGGTAATTGTGTATGGTTCATTAATGAACAAAACCAGCAATGTCGATCTTGCAAATACTATGATTTTATATTTATAAAACTCTTGCAAGTGCACGAATCATTTTATAAAAATGACAAGTATACTCTCAAGGTCGATTTAAGAAAAGAATATATGTGGTTTTTAATTTATTATTCAAACTTTTAAAAATGAAATTAAATTCAAAATATCTTGTCACGATATTTTGATTTTTGTTTCCTAATCTAATGACATAAAAAACATAGATATGATTCAATAAAAAATTATGCAAATTTTTATCATTCATGAGTATTTATGGATATAATAATTAAGTTAATTATTCTTGCTCATATTATTTAGGTTATTAAAGATATAAATTGATATTTGTTGATTTTCTCTTTTTGGTATGAAAGTGTCCTTGGGCAGGGCCTAAATTATTTTGTTTAATATTAATTAATTAATATCTTTAGGCCGTGCCTATTAGTAAATTAAGTATTAAAGTATCCTTAGGCGGAGTTAGTTAATTAAACTTTATTCAAGGTGTCCAAATTAAACCTAAGAATTTAATTATTTGAGCACTAACTTTCAAGTTTTAAAACCATTATTGAAAATATGTTGTCAATACATTTTCAAATAGTAATTCATATATAAACTTTTAAAATAGAGTTTCACTCTAACTACCAGGCGATTGTACTAACAAATAAAAGATTACTACTCTAAATCTGACCAGATAATTAAACCTTAAAATCTAATTTTCAGATTTAAGTTTGTAATGAAAAATAATATATTTCTCTCTAACATCCTTAATATAAAATCATGAATAAAAAAATCAATTTATTTTATAGAAATATTTTACCCATTTAATATTTCGCAAGCATAACAACATTATTATTATATCATATTTACAAATAGCCAGTCATGTTAAATTCAATTAAAGACAAATTAAACATAATATATAAGAATAAAACATAAAAAATAACTATAAGGAATTCATTTTAAAATTACATCTCAAAAAAATCCTTATAGAACTTTGATGCTAATTTTGTTTTGAAAAACCTCCAAATGGATTTGTATTTCTATTTATTGAATCAAACTTAAAAATCTATGAAAACATAGCTAGTTTTTTTCTCAAAAATAGAAGAAATTATAAAACTAAAAATAAAAAATAAAAGAAAACTTTTTAGAGAGAGAAAGAGTTGAGAAAATTGTGTGTTTTTATAATAGGGGAGATGGTTCTTTTATAGGTGAGGAAAAGGCCAAAAAAGTGGAAAAAATATCTTTAAAATGGGTGTTGGATGCGTTTCGGACAGGCTGGCATAGGCAGAGATGCGTATGGTTGGGCGTTGGTGCCAATAGATGGGCACTTGGACACGTGGAATAGGTATATGCATGTGATGGCGCACGTAGTACACGGTGCGACGTGTGTTGGGCATGTTCCGACTGTGTGCAAGCTTGTGATGGTCATGTACTTGCTACATGCAGGCATAAGCTGGCGTGCAGAATTTCGACGTTTTTGACATTTTTGACCCATTTTATTCAATATTTTCATATTTTTTACTTTTCTTCTTTTTTTTCTCAACATATTTATGTCCAAATTAAACCTAAGAATTTAATTATCCAAGTACTAACTTTCAAGTTTTAAAACCATTACTAAAAGTATGTCGTTAATACATTTTCAAATAATAGTTCTTATAAAAACCTTTGAAATAGAGCTTCACTCTAACTACCAGATGATTGTACCAACAAATAAAAGAGCATTACTCTAAATCAGACCAAATAATTAAACCTTAAAATCTAATTTTCAGATTTAAGTTTGTAATAAAATATAATATATTTTTCTCTAACATTTTTAATATAAAATTTTGAATAAAAACAAAATCAATTTATTTTATAGAAATGTTTTACCTATTTAATATTTCACAATCATAACAAAATTATTAGTATATCATATTTTTAAACAGCAAGCTATGTTAAATTCAATCACAAACAAATTAAGCATAACATATAAGAATAAAACATAAAAAATAACTGTAAAAGTTCAATTTAAAAATATATCTCAAAAGAATCCTTACATAACTTTGATGCTAATTTTGTTGGTAGAAAACCTCCAAATGGATTTGCATTTTTATTTATTGAATCAAAAACTAAAAAATCTATAAAATCATAGCTAGTTCTTCTCAAAAAGAGAATAACTTTAAAACTAAAAACTAACAAAAAAAATTTCTAGAGAGAGAAAGAGTTGCGAAAATTGTGTGTTTTTCACAATAAGGGACATGGTCCTTTTATTAGGTGAGAAAAAGGCTAAAAAATGGAAATAATATCTTGAAAATGGGTATGGGTAGAGGTGCCCATGGTTGGGGGATGGCACCAGAAAATGGGTGCTTGGCGTGCACGGAATAGATGTAGGCGTGTGCTTATGCGTGTAGGACATGGTGTAGTGTGTATTGGGTGTGAGCTCGCTGTGTGCCAGCATGTGTTAGGCTTGTGCTGGCTACGGGCGTGACAACGTATGCCAGCTATATGGGAGCGTGTTATGGGCGTGTACTTGTTACACGTGAGCATGTGCTGGCATACGGGGGACTTTGACATGAATAGGCAGTTACGCGTGAAATTTCAACATTTTTGACATTTTGACCTATTTCTTCCAATGTTTCCATATATTTGACTTTTTCTCATTTTTTTCTCAACATATTTGTGATGTATTGCCTTATGTATTTTTCTTCGAGTCTTTAAGTTATTTTTGAACGAAAATACTTGAAAAATAATAAAAATACTTATAATTCCAAAAAGACAAATTTATATAAAAATATGATAAAATAATGCAAATATAAATCTATTTAATCAATTAAATTACATTAAATCATGGTAATTTTAGTGCTTTTTAAGAACTCATCACAATTTCCCACTTGATTGTAGTTTTTTGGGAAATAGTCTTAATAGAGAGTTAAATAAAAGAACTTTCATTCAATGAAGAAAATACTTACCAACTATATTTTTATCATGATGGTGCTTTGTTTGTTCTTTGTACATTTTTGCATTTTCATAAGCTTTGTCCCTAATCTCTTTGAGTTCATTGAGTTCGAGTAACCCTTTCTCCCTTGCTTTGTCCAAATCCATGTTTATCTTTTTAATTGCAAAATAAGTCTTGTGTTCAAGTTTAATGGGTAAATGGTATGCGTTCCCAAAGATTAATTGATAAGGACTCATTCTAATAGGTGTTTTGTAAGCTGTGTAATAAGCCTATAAGGCATCATTCAATTTGATTACCAAATTCTTCCTTGAAAGGCACACAGTGCATTCTAGAACTCCTTTTATTTGCCTATTACTACTTTCACTTAACTGCAAGTTGGAGGATGATATGGGATGGCCACTTTGTGTATGATGTTATACTTCTTTACTATTTCATAAAATATTTGTTGCAAAAATGGCTACCTCTATCACTTAATGTTGCTCTAGGAATCCCGAATATGCTAAATATTGAGTCCTTCAAGGATTTTACAACGATGTTATCATTATTAGTTTTAGTGGTTATAACTTCTACCCAATTGGATACGTAGTTTATAGTAACAAAATATATTCATATCCAAGAGATAAGGGAAAATGACCTATAAAGTCAATCCCCTTTACATCAAATAATTCTACAACAAAATTAGACGTTAAAGGAATTTTATCTATTTTGCTTATATTACACGTCCTTTGACATCTATCACATTACATATAGAATATCTGAGCATTTTAAAAAAGAATGGTCCAATAAGATCCAAATTATAATACCTTATAAGCTGTCTTATTGCAACTAAAATGGCCCCCACAATAAAGTTCTTGACAAAATTTTAGAATGCACTTATGTTATTCTTCATGCATACACCTCCGGATGACTTGTTGTTGACCTATTTTGAATAGATAAGGATCATCCCAGAAGTAATGTTTGCAAAAATTTAGAAACTTATTCCTTTCTTGAGAAGAAATTTTAGGTCTCAAAATACCAGTAGCAAGATAATTTACTATGTTAGTATACTAAGATTTTGGCCCTATTGAAAATAGTTGTTCATTAGGAAAAGTTTCAAAAATTTCTTTTATACTATCACTTTCCAGAGAATTGAATTCAAAAATTAATCGAGATATATGATCACTTTCACTGCCTTTCTCATCTTTGATTTCTAGGTCAAATTCTTTTAAGAGTAAAACCGACCAAATTAATCTTGGCTTAACATTAGGTTTACTTAGTATGTATCTTAAAGCAGCATTATCAGAATGCACAATCACTTTAGAACCCACTAGGTAAGATCAAAATTTATCTGAAGAAAACACAACAACCAATAATTCTTTCTTAATGGTGGAATAATTTATTTGAGTATCATTGAGTATTCTACTAGTGTAGTAAATAATGTGCAAATGCTTTTCCACTCTCTACCCCAAAACTCCAAAACTGCTTCTATAGCATAATCAGAAGCATCACACACAATTTCAAAAGGAAGAGACCAAGTAGGTGCCATTATTATAGAGATAGATATTAACTTATCCTTTAAAGTATTAAAGGTGATAAGGCATTCTTCATTAAAATCAAAATAGACACCTTTTGTCAATAAGTTACATAAAGGATTACTAATTTTTGAAAAGTATTTGATAAATCACTTATAAAAACTTATGTTCCTTAAAAAAAACTCCTAACTCCCTTAACAGTTGTAGGGGTGGTAATTTTGCAGTTAACTCAATTTTAGCCTTATTGACATCAACTCCTTTGCTAGAAATTACATGTCCTAACAATATCCCCTGTTGTGCCATAAAATGACTTTTCTTCCAATTAAGTGTCAGATTGCATTCGATGCAATATTCTAAAACTAAAGTCAATTTATGTAAGTAGTTATCAAACGAGGTACCAAAAATAGAAAAATCATACATAAATACCTAAATGAATTTTATCACCATTTCTAAGAATATTGACATCAAATGTGGTAGAGGAATTACATAACCCGAATGGCATCCTCTTGAAAGAAATGTCCCAAAAAGGCATATAAAGATCGTCTTTTCTTGATCTTCTAGTGCAATGGGCACCAGATAATAACTTGAAAGTCCATCTAGAAAATAGTAAAATTCATGCCTAGCTAGTCTTTCTAGCATCTGATCAATGAATTGGAGATGAGAGTGATCTTTTTTAGTGTATAAATTCAATTTCTACACATCCTCCATCAAGTGATAGTTCTAGCGGATACTAATTCATTTTTATCATTTTTAACAACTATTATACTAGATTTCTTTGGTACCACATGCATAGAACTAACCCATTTACTATCAGTAATATGTTAAATGAATCTTACTTTTAAGAATTTCAGAATTTCCTTTTTCACCACCTCTTGCATAATTGGGTTTAGCATTGTCCTCCAAATTGATCTTATTCATACACATAGTAGAACTAATAGCTCTAACATCCCTGATACTCTAACCTATAGCCATTTTGAATTTCTTAAGCACATTAATAGCTTCTTTTTTTAGTTTTATTGAAAGAAGATGAAATAATAGTTGGATAAGTTTCATCTTCTCTCAAAAATACATATTTAAGGTGTTTAGGTAAATCTTTAAGTTCTAAGTTAGGTGGACTAGCCTCTTATCATATGGGGTCTTAGGTAGATCTTAAGGTGTATTGGATTCTCCTAAAAGTTCAACACTATCTAACAGGGCATGGTACCCCTTAGTCTCCTCATCTAAATCACCTTCTATCCTTTCAACAATTAAAGCAATTTCTAATTTATCATCCACTCTACCTTATAGAAAAGTATGATATACAATGCTATCTATTGAATTAACTTCAAAGCATTCATCAATAGTAGAAATTGAAGGAAAAGGTGAAGATTCAAAAATTTTAATTGGACGATCTCTCCTAAGAATGTCATTGTTAAATTCCCATATTGGGTACCAATAATAGTCTTGTTAATAGCCATAAATGGTCTATCAAGAAGTATTATATGTTATTTTTCCATAGTTGGGTTTTTTTCATATTAAGAATTACAAAATCAATAGGTATTATAAGTTCATCTAGTTGTATCTACACATCCTCAAAATTCCCTTCGAATATTTAATAGATCTATCCTCACGTTGAAGGGACATGGTTGTAGGTTTAAGGTCTTCTAATCCTAGTTGCAAGAAAATAGAGTATGGCATTAGATTTATACTAACAACTATGTCAAGAATTGCTTTAGATATCTTTGTATTCCTAATAGTTATGTTTATGATAAAATTACTAGGATCTTTTAACTTTCGAGGTGGTTGGTGCTAAACCATTGCACTAGATATTTCTGATACCACTACTCTTTCATTAAGTTCATATCTCATTTTATTAGTGTTAAATTTTCTTTGAAAAATTTAGCATAAGAGGGCATATTCTTGATCACTTTTAATAAAGATAAATTTATATTTACGTTAGAAAGCATATTAAAAAGATTAGAGAATTGCTTATCTTGTTTGGATTTTTTTAGTTGATGTTGAAATGGAATTTGTGGTTGGTGTGGTTTTGCTATCTTTTGATTTTTGGAAATGTTAGTTGACTCCCCAATTCTCTTCTCAAAAGGTTGATCATTTTTGGCACTTATCTTTCCTCTTTAGGAGATTGTAGTTTCACCTTATATATTACCTACACTAAATGGTAGATCATTAGAAATTTAAGGTAATACTTTATTGGGTACCTTACCATTTCGAAGGATTGTGACTTACTTTGATTGTTTAGCTTGGCCAAGAAACTTTTCTTTTCCTTGATTTTGCATACTTCTACTAGCTGTCCAACTTTGACTTTAACACTTTTTATCAAAGACTCAACGGAGCTCAACTTTTGATTATTCACCAATTCATTGTCTCTATTAATTTGAATAAAGGTATTTATATTTTTTCTAAAGTTGGCTTATTAGGTTGATTTAGTGGGTAAGGATGGTTTTCATATAGCCTTTATGTTTAGGGTTGGGCATATGCTAGTTAATTATTTGAGTAATTAATAACGTTATTTCCAATTAACCCATAAACTCCATATACTTCTTGATTAGACATTTGGTGGGTTACAAGGAGTTGCACTTGCTTAGTCAATTCTATAAGTTACAAGGAAATTTCATTCTTGGACCCATTGACTCCTACCCTTCTTCCTCTAATACTCTTTTGTTGGGAATTAGTACTTAACATCTCTTACAACTCCAAAATTTTATCTTCCATCTTTTCTCTCATAGCCATTCCTATAGCATTATCAATAATGTACTGACATTGTTATGTCAGTCCATCATAGAAGAACTAACCTGATGGAAAACTATGAAGTGGACATTAGTTTAAGAGGAGCTTGAATTTATCCTGAGCTTCATGGAAGGTCTCTTAATCCAATTGGAAGAATTTTTCTATTTTGCCCTCTACTTAGTAGTCTTTTGATGTGAATATTACCTATCCATGAATTTGTTGTTGACTGCTTCCCAAGTAGTTAACAAACCTAATTGTAGAGTCATGAACTATGACTTGGCTTTATCTTTAAGAGCGTAAGGAAAACAACTCATTAAAAGTTAATCTTCATTAAGTCTCTACAATGGAAATGTTTGTACTACAATATAAAAATCTATAATGAATTTTAAAGGATCTTCATTAGGGATACCATAAAATGAAGATAACAAGGAATGATGAATATTTTTTAATCCATAATTCCTTGAAGCTTCTCCTAGTTGGATGCATGAAATAGTGTTGTGTATGAATGACAATGAATACTCCTCCATCATTTTTTGCTTGTCTCCCTCATCTACTTGTGATTGGTGTTGTTCTTCTTTCTCTTGATAAATATCCATATTTTCTTTGAAAAATGTTTCAAATCTGTAGATATTCAATAATAAAAGTAAGTTCTTTTCTCAAAGATCTCTTTACTTTTTATACATTAATAATAAATCACAAATCAAAAAGGTAGAGAACTTTAATAAAATAACTAATACATAAGTTAGTAATTAAAAATAGGTTGGTAAAAGAAAGTTAATAAAATAAAGTACATTAGTACACATAAATACTAAACACAAAAATAATTGAAAGAAATAAGAATGAAAATGAAATTAAAGAAATTAAATTTAAGAGAAAAACAATTGGTCAGATAATTAAATAAAGAAAAGAAAGTTTATTTAAAAAAAGAATTTAAAATATTTAAAATTTTATTATATTTTAAAATAAAGAAGATTTGAAATTTTAAAATATCTAAAATTAGTTGATAACTTAAATATTTTAAGATTTTTAATAAAAATCACAATATTTACAACATAAAGTTTTTAAGATTATGATAATCATAATTTTAAAATGTTATTCCTTTCAAAAATTTGATACAGAAAAACTTGATTGGCAGATTTTATAAAATTTATAAAATACTTGAAAGTGCACGAATTACTTATAGAAAATAACAAGTTGGTCGGTTTAAAGATAATCATGTAGTTTTTAAATTATTCAATAAATTATTAAAAAAACGTAAAACTTAAATATTCTGTCACAAAGTTTGAGTTTGAAAATACATTGAAAAAAAGATAGATTCAATAAGCATTAAGGCATTTAGACATTTATCATGCTGTGGATAATTTATGGATGCATTAGCTTACTTGATTATGCTTTCTCAATATTAAATAAGTTATTAAAGATTTAAATTAAGATGATTGACTCTCTCTTCTTTATATTAAAATATCTTATGGAATGAATCATTCTCGTTATTAATAATAAACCAATCAAAATCCTTAAGTAGTGCCTATCAATTGATTTTATTATTAAATTAGGCCTCTTTTCTAAGAGATTAATAAACCATTTATTTGTCTTCCTAAGGTGAGGTTTGGCAATTTAAACTTCATTTAAGGTGTCAAAATTGGATTCAAGCTTTAACTATCTAATAATTTTAAAACTATTATAAAGATATGTCGTCAATATATCCTTCAATGATAGTTTTTATAAAAATCTTTGAAATCGAGTTTATATTTCAAGTACACATATGAATCAAATCATAAAAAAAGCAGTACTCTAAATCAGATTGAGATAATTAAATCTTAAATCTAATTTTTATATTTTAAGTTTATTACGAAAAATTCTAACATCACTATATTTTCTGAAATAAACTTTTTAGAATTCTTGTATATAAAATAATACTTAATTTTGTAAAAATATTTTACCCAGTTTAACATTTTACAAGTATAATAACACTACTAATATCCTATTATAATTTCAATGACACATGCTTAATTTAATTAATAATCAAAAATTAAACATAGCATGTAAAAATAACATAAAGAATAACTAAAAAGAGTACATAAATATACCTCAACAAAATCTTCTTGAATTATTTTTGGAAAACCTTAAAAATGAATGCCGAACTTGTTTTTTGAATTGAAACTGTCACTATTATATAAACTAAATTTGTTAAACTCTCAAATGAGAGAAGAACTTCAAATTGAAAAAAGAAAATCTCAAAGCTTAAGAAACTAAGAAGAGAAGATCTAAAAAAAACTATGAAAGGGATGATTGATACAATGGAATAGGGGTCCTACTTATAGGTTCAGAAATTAGATAAAAAAAGGTTGGTATAGTGGCACACATTAGTTCACGTTGCAGCATGCACGCAACTTCCACACACATTGTACTCGGTCCAAGCATCTCACGCTACGGCATATAAATTTTCCACGTTGTGGTCTACAAAGAATTGGGGACAGTTGTACTAAGTCCATTAGGCCACTACCACGACACATGATGTTTCCATGCCACAGTATGCTCAGTTGTGGTTCATTTATTTCCCTTATTTCCTTGTATCATTTTTTTATGGTTTGAAGCAATAAAATAGAGTGTTTCAAGTGTAATGCTTCAATTATTGATCAATTTTATCTTTTAAAGATAAAATACCTAAAAAATAAAAAATATATTCTTTATTTTGTAGAGACTAATTTGTATAAAATAATAATAAAACTATGTACATACAAATATTTTTTAACCATTATCCAAGAATAAAATCACGATATATTAAGTGATTTTCAGCACTTATCAAAAGGAAGTAGAGTAGACTTTGTACAAGAGTATGATGTGGAGTCTCCTATATCTGACTGTAAGCCATCTTGACATCTTCTTTAGTGTAGGAGTTTGTGCTAGATACCAAATGATGACTCTATGAAAATAGAGTCGTTAGTGCACTTTTTTGTTTAATATTTACTCATTTGATTTAATAACTAGTAATTTTGGCGTTTAAAATATTAAAATATAAACTTTATAGTGAAAAAGGGTTAACATCTATTTTTTGGATTTCTTTTAATTTTTATGGAATTTTTATAGATTTGTTTATGAATTTTTAACACATAACAAATCAGAAGCTACCACGTGGATGTCACACAAGTGAAGAGATCTAATCGCATAATTCTGCACGTACCGTGTGATGCAACACCATGCCATATGTTAGCACAACATTCGTTCTAATTTTTACCGCTAGGTTAAAGGGGCCACTACGCATCATCACCTAATTGATCCATTCTTTCCACCTATGTGCCACACTAGCCATAACTATAAATCATAGATCTCCACATGGTGCTAAGTCAATATGTGTTGACCGAGACTAGTCTACCATGTCATATATCGTGCGCTGAATGGTTTTGCCTTTTCTCTATACCACTTGCCGTGTTCCTATTGGTTGGCATTGTTAATTTTTTTTTCTATATCACAGCCCTTCATCTGAAACTGATCTAACGGTTCAGATTCCACCTGGGGCTAATTTAACCCCCTAATTGCCCCACAAACCCTAGAGAGCCAAAATTAATATAATTTTTATCATATTTTGGAGCCAAAAAGATAGAAAATATAGAAAAATTCAAAAGGAGATACAATTTTGGTGAAGATTCAAGAGAAGATTGGTACAATAATTCAAGAGATTGATTCTATTTCTTTTTCTTCTCTTTTCTTTATCAATTTTTATGTCTTTCTTTATGAAAAATATGAGCTTTACTATCAAAATTATTTCTAGCTAATTTATCAATCTATAGATCTTATGATCCAAATTTTTATCATGTGATAATATAATATTTTACCCCAATTATGATTTTAATTTAATTATATTATTTAATCTGATTTTTATGCTATCAATTGTTTGGCCAACAATTGTTTGTCCAATAATTGTTCTTTAAAGGCAATTAAATAGATTTTAGAGAATTATTTAATTGTTTTTCTTGATTAAATAACATCTATAGTTTCTAGGCAGAGATGTATGATTCTTATGTATATGATTCGTAATTGATGCACTTAATGAGTAGTATGCAATTTAATTGACATGAGAGTGTGAATCGGTTAATTACTATATAGTATGTAGTTTAATTGAGAAAGGAATACATGCAATATTAGATTCAATTGATAATGTAATTGATTGATAATTATATTGGGGGCTTTTGGTGATTCACATGTTTAGAAAATTGAGGGATTAAGTATTCCTAGATATTTTCTCATATATCTTCTTAGTTACCCAATTTGAATTAATTAATTATTACTATTTATTTTTATTTCCTTTAATTTTGTTTTCTTAAAACATAAAAACACAATAAAAAATTGATTTTTATTTTTTTTGTTTTAAAAATTAGTTTCTAATAATATAATCTCTATGGGAATGATTTTTTCTTATCATTATATTACTTTTTGTGATACGTATACTTGTTTATTCATTGCACACAATTCATGTCTGATCACCTGACTAGTCTCAAAGAATCACATCTTGTTATTGTCAAATGAATCATCAAATAAGTTCAGGGTACCTCAAACTTTGGTATTTGGTATCCTCAGGATACTACTATAAAGTTAGTTGGGTATTCCAATGCCGACTAGGCTAGGTGTGATGATGACAGGAAAAGTACATATAGAAATTGTTTCTATTTGGGTAATTCCTTGATTTCTCATCATAGTAAGAAGCAAAATCAGTATCCCTATCCACTATTGAGGCCGAGTATATTACCAATGGGTTGTGTTATTTATAATTACTTTGGATGAAGTAAATGTTATTAGGCTATGGTATCATGGTTAAAAACCTTCTTTTACTATATGACAACACCAGTGCTATCTGTATCTCCAAAAATCTGGTCCAACATTCAAGGACCAAACACATTGATATACGACATCATTTTATAAGAGATATTGTAGAATCAAATACCTTGTCTTCATAGGATATCAACACAGACCATCAACTCACTGATATTTTTATTAAACCTTTAGACTTTCAAAGGCTTGAATCCCTAGGAAAGGCTATTGGTATATGTTCAAACAGGAATTGTGTGTAATGAATATGCAAATATACGTATCGCAATAAGTAATATAATGATAAAAAATGATGGTGCTCACGAAAATTATGTTATTAGAAACTAATTTTTAAAACTAAAAAAAATCATTTTTTTTGTTTTTATATTTTAAGAAAGAAAAATTAAAAGAACTAAATATAAATTAATTAACTCAGATTTGATAGCTT
The DNA here is from genome assembly GCA_030763125.1 of Hippophae gyantsensis. Lineage (NCBI taxonomy): Eukaryota > Viridiplantae > Streptophyta > Magnoliopsida > Rosales > Elaeagnaceae > Hippophae > Hippophae gyantsensis. Next base: position 10,064,917 of record CM061038.1, on the reverse strand, counting down.
AGAAAATATATGTAAGACTCTCTAGGAATACTTAATCTCCCAATTTTCTTAACATGTGATTCACTAAAATTTCCCCAATAGAAATACCAATCAATTACATGATTAATTGAATCTAAACCAAGCATGTATTTCTTTTTCAAGTAAACTATACACCATATAGTAATTAACCTAATTACACGCTCATGTCAATTAAATTGCATACTACTCGTTAAGTTTATCAACTATGGATCACATACATAAGAATCATACATCTTTGCCTAGAAACTATGCATATTATTTAATCAAGACAAATAATTAAATAATTCTCTCAAATCTATTTAATTGTCTTTGTAGATCAATTGTTGCCAAACAATTAATAACAAAAAAATTAGATTAAATAATGTAATTAAATTAAAATTATAATTGGTGCAAAATATCAGATCATCACATATAGAAAATTGGGTTTATAAGACCTCTAGATTAATAAACTAGTTAGACATAATTTTGTTCATAATGCTCATATTTTTCATAAATAAAGACATAAAAATTGATAAAGAAAGGAGAAGAAGAAGAAATACAATCAATATCTTGAATTGTAGCACCAATATCCTTTTGAATCTCCACCAAAATTGTATCTCTTTTTGAATTTTTCTTTAATATTTTCTATTTTTAGCTCCAAAAAATGACAAAAAATTGAAAGTTTCAATTTATTAGGGTTTATGGGACAATTAGGGGGTTAAATTAGGCTCAGATAGAATCTGAACTGTTAGATCAGCTTTAGATCAAAGGTTGAGATAAAAAAAGGAAAATTAACAATGTTGGCCAACAGGAACACAACACGTGGCACGGGAGATTCATTAGGTGAATCACCGTCCGACACATGGTATGGGTGGACTAGTCGTAGTCAATGAAGATGGGTCAGCATCATATGTTGTGTTATGATTCCCAATTATAGATTTCATGGTGCCTCGATGGGAAAAATGGACTAATCAGGTAATGAAGCATGGTACGCTTGTTGACTGTGCGGTGAAACTCAGAACTAACATCGTGCTAACATGTAGCATAACCTGCATCACTTGGTATATGCGACATTGTGTAATTGACTATCTTTGCTTCTATGACATCCACATGGTGTGCCTAGTCAGTTTCCCTACTTGCATGGTATCCACGTGGTGTTTTCTGATTAGTCATGCATTAAAAAATTCATAAAAAATCCAAAAAATTCCTAAAAAATATATTTTCACTATAAATTTCACATGTTAATATTTGTAACCTTAAAATTACTACTTATTGAATAAATGAGTAAATATTAAGTAGAAAAATGCATTGATGAATGACTCTACTTTCATAGAGTCATCACACCTCTAAACTTAACTTTTTTCTTGTCCTCAAGTAAAGGCAAGTCTAACTAAATAAACTGACATATGCAATATATCCGTAAATATGTATCTATTAATACATGCATATTTAATAAAACTATCCCCTATAAAATTCGTACAATTTTATGACAAGGAGGTGCATATGTTCATCAATTAATGTTCCATCAACACAATAATATACAAGGTTTTTGACGAATTGATACAAGTGTGTGTTGCACATGATATCATCCAATGCACTCATGAAAATAACCTATACGAGAATGCTAATCAATTCAATCTAAAAATAAGTCTTATAAGTCTATTTTTCACATCCCTCTATACTAATATAAATATGCATTTATCGAAAGATCAATAAGGGCTTTACATACTGGTAATATAAAGCTTAGGTGAGGGTCGATAAATGAAGACATTTAGGATTTTTTCACACCTTAGATTTCATTTTTATTCATCATGCACTTTTTAACTAAAATTAAACTTTTACTTGAGATTTTAGTACACCCTATCTTATCATTATTTTTATATTATTTTATTCCACATATTTTTTTTATAACTTCACAATACTCTCAAACTTATTTTTAATATTATTTTCTTTTTTTAGAGGGATAATTGGGTTATAATTTTTTTCTTTTTTTCATAGGGTATATTATATTTCACCTTACTCTATAACATAACACATGATTGCATTTTTTTTTCTTTCATACAAGCTAAAGGTGCAAGGGTTAAGATAATGCTTATTGGTTGGGCATAAAATGTAGCTTAAAGATATGAAAGATTCTTAATTAGGCTCAAATGGTTGACTAAAGATATTAACAATTTTTAACTTGAAAGGCTCAATCGATCCAAATAAGGCCTAAATTATTTCTCTTGCTAAATACTGTTTAGAATTTTACTTGAAGGGATGAACAAAGAGATTCTAAAACATGGTAGATCTCATCAACTTTCATTAACTCACTACAAATTATCTCTTAATAAGAACACCAAAATCAATTATGAACATGTGCCTAAACATTTGATTATATTCAATCAAAACTAGCAAGCATATCACATGATTAATGTAAGTATTTTAACGAGCATGTTATTGTTGGGTGTTTTTCAACAAACGAACTCGTGCAAGCATACACGGTCACAAGTAATAAAGATTTGTAAGTAAAGATTGATCCCACGAGGATTTGTTACCATAGTTTGTCGAATACTAAAATTGTATCTCTCTGATTTTATCCAAAACAATCGTTGGTTAATAAAAAAAAGAAAAATAAGAAAATAAAAGAAATCTAGGATTGCAATTTTTCACCAAACCAATCCACTCAAATCATGTTATTTTCTTTCGATTTATATTTTTTAGTACATTTAATTTGTCAACCGAAAACTTCTTTTTTTATTATTCATACATCTCTCTCGAGCTCCGTATAAACACACCTCGTTAAATTAATTTACTATATCTCTATGAAAATTAAATTTACCGAGATTCATTACATTCTAAGTTTTCAAATGGCCACACATACAATTAGGGTATATCTCTATCCTTCATCATACATGTCATTCTATTTACGAGCAATACACACACAAATGCCTTTCTCAAGTTTATTCATGTGCCAGGGATCGTTTTGATAAGATTAGAAATAATCAAAAACCATTAAGCACAAAATAGAACGAACAAATCGAACCTCTTATAAATCTAACAAAAATAATTAAAATTAAAGCTTCATAAATTTAGATTAAAGGCAATCATAGAAAAATTAAATTACTTGATAAAATTAAAATTAAAATTCTAATAACTACAGAAAAATTAGAAGAAGCAGAAATAAAATTAAAACATAATTTAAAACAAATATTTGGCACACGCAAAACACAACAAAAAGCCAAAAATGGCCTGCGTGTTTTTGCCGTCCAACACACAAATACAATAAAAATTACAAATCAAAAACTAAAACACTCTAAAAACTTTCGAAAATTAAAACTAAATCTCTACTCCAAAAACTACTCCAACCAAACTTTTTTACAACTAAAAACTATCTCCTATTTATAGCAAAAAAAAATACATCCAAAATATTACAATTTTTATTTTATTTTTTTATAAAAACGCTGTAATAATTCTGTATCGAAAAAACAAAAAATTACGCGTATCGATTTCATTAATTAATTCACACGTGAGCCAGGGGCGCCGATTCTGCATTTTTTAAATTCTTTATGCATGCCACGTGTCAGCGTTTGATTCGCTGCAAGAAAATGGTGGGACACGTGGCGGAATTTCATTGGTTGCGGGAAACGGGCGTGCGAAGGATTGCCGCACGGGAGACGACGCTGAAACGTGGGCGTAATCCTGCGCTCTGGCATGATAACATGCCACGTGTCGAATATTATTTGCTTAAATATTAGTGGGACACGTGGCGGTCTTATTCTAGATGCACGCCCACTTCCATAACCCGCGTCACACACGATTGTTACACGAGCGGCTCGGTGCGCGGCTGGATGGACGCGCTCTGAATCCGGGACCGTTGATCTCGATCCAACGGTCCGATCACCTTCTGGGGAATCTGCGCGGCCGACATGTGGGGCCCATCGACGCCGGCACTCGCGCGACACGTGGGACCCACCGCAGCCGAGCCGCGCGAAGATTCTACGCGCGATTTTCCTCGTGCAGTTTGTACTCGCCGAACCGGACCGTTTAATTGATGATCGGAACGACGCGTGATGGACGCCGTGATTTTGTGCGAGTGTGATTCTTTTTCTGCTGTGAAAAATTCAATTTTCTTAATTATATTTTGACCCACAAATATATTTCAAATTACATTTTCAACTTTTTTTAATTACAGTTAAGCCCTTTGCTAATTTTAAATTAAATTTTTAAACTTTTAATAATTAAAATGAAGCCCAAATTTAATTTAAATTATATTTTCAACTTTTATAAATTAGAATTAATCACTCTTTTATTTGAAATTATATTTTTGGGTACAAATTTGCATTTAAGTACGTTTTCGATACAAATTACTTAATTTTATTTAAAATATATAAAAATAGTAAATACTAATTTATTAATCGAAAATTAACTAAAAACATCAAGAACATAGCAATTATAATTAATAAAATAGGTGAAAATAACTATATAAAATACAGTTATCAGTTATATTCTTATCCTAGTCATGACAAAAAACATTTATCGTTGGGTTCATACATTTCATATCAAGCATGCATGCATCTAGTTTCCATATATTTATCAATTTTTACCCAAATTATGATTAAAAACATCCTAAAAGTTGAAAAATGCATACTAAATACTAAGGTAGGGAATGAAGTTCCCTCCCCAAACTTAAATTTTAAATTGCACATTTTCCCCAATATGCACATATAAATATGAAAAAAGTAAAAGGAAAGAAAGCTCCCTTAGTCCTGGAACTCTACATATGTTGTTGAAATGCTAAATCTTGTTGCATCATTGCTCTCCACATTATCCACCTACAAAACAAAAATAATAAAAATATAAGTAAAATAACATCATGTTTCCTCCCCACTAGTGTCATTTTTAACGTCCTTGACTAGACAAGCATATCAATTTCTTAGATGCACAAGGGTTTGGAGATTTGGGAAAAATATTTTATGAATTTATGATAAAAGCCTACATGTCTAAGAAAACTCTATACTCCTCGTAGATTGATAGGTGGTGGTAGTTTCTCAGTCACTTTTATCTTAGCTCTATCCACCTTAATACCATTAGTTGAGATTTTGTGGCCCAAGATTATACCTTCATATACTATGAAATGACACTTCTCTTAGTTTAAAACCAAATTTGTTTCTTCACATATTTGTAGTACTAAAGAGAGATTGTGCAGAAATTCATCAAATATGTTTCCAAAGACCGAAAAACCATCCATGAATATTTCTAGATGCTTTTCCACCATGTTTGAGAAAATAGCCATCATGCAGCATTGAATTGTTACAAGTGCATTGCATAATCCAAATGAAATTATCCTAAAAGCAAAAGTTCCATAAGGACATATGAAGGTGGTTTTTTCTTGGTCTTCAGGTGCCACGACAATTTGGTTAAAACCAGAGTATCCATCTAGAAGGCAAAAGAAAGAATGTCCAACTAACCTGTCAAGTATTTGATCCAAGAATAAGAAAGGGAAATAGTCCTTCCTTGTATCTTTATTCAATTTGCAAAAATCCACACATACTCCCCATCCTATGATAGTCCTAGTAGGTATTAACTCATTTAACTCATTTTTCACCACAGTGATTCCTCCTTTCTTTGGTACACATTGAACTAAGCTTACCCATTCACTATTTGATATTGGGTAAATTATGCCTATGTCTAACCACTTGACAATTTTCTTCTTCACCACCTCTTTCATAATGGGATTTAAGTGACATTGTGTATTCCTAGTGGGTTTAGCTCTGTCCTCCAGCAAGATTTTGTGCATGCATATAGATGAGATTATGCCTTTAATATCAAAAATAGACCAACCTATAGCTCTTTTGAAGTTTCTTATCACCTTTAGTAGTGCTTATACTTGCTCTATACTTAGATTAGCAGATATACTTAGATTGCGAGTTATCCACGTTGTGAAACTTGGAACTAACACTATGCCGACACATAGCATGGCCTACATCACTTGGTACACATGGAATTGTGTGGTTGACTCTCTTTGATTGCGTGGCATTCACGTTACATGCCTGGTCATCTTCCTTGCTTGTATGGCATCCATGTGGCATTTTTTATTGGTTTTGCATTAAAAAACTCATAACAAATAAAAACAATTCCAAAAATTCCCAAAAAATATATCTTCACCCCTTTTCACTAAAAAGTTTATATTTTAATACTTTAACCTTAAAAGTACTACTTATTGAATAAAATAAGCAAATATTATGTAAAAAAGTGCATTAATAACTTTACTTTCATATAGTCATCAATATGTGTATCTCTTCTTAAGAGACTACATTATGAGTTCTTTAGATTTGTATGAACCTAAAAAACTCAATGTTTTGTTATTTTGTTATTTATTTTTCTTTTTGTTTCTTATCCTTTGTGTGAATGATTGGATTATAGTATTTTTCTTTTCCTTCTTTCCCTACTCCCTCATTTAGGAGTGTTTCTTTGACTTTCTACTTCAAAAAAGATGGACAATAAGTTTGTATTCAAAACTATATGTTTGTTTCCATGATGTGTGTTACATGGGTGGTGAGTGTAAGATTGCACTACATATTATTACCTTAATTGCATACATTTAGGAAGAGTATTGCATGAATTTAGAAGGAGTTGTGTACTTCACATGTGACTTACTTATCGGTGTTACCTGTGTAAGGGTAACATGATAGTGTGTGGATAGACTACATGTTATTTCCATATGATGCATTCACAAAATATGTGTTTGCTTAATGTGTGCAAGTTATAGTTGTTGATTAAAATCATTGAGCTTCATATGTGCTGTGTGTAGAAACCCTCATGTTTCAAAGTGACAGAAGTTGGATGAGTTGATCCTAGAAGATGGATGGAACTCATAAGATGGTTATAATTGAAATAAGTGAGTTTTTTTTAGGATTTGTGTGCATCGCTATTATGTTCATGGGAACAAATAACTTTAGGTCATCTTTATGATCATCTTATGATCAATGCATGCCTATACTTAACTATGCAGTGTTTTGACATAGAAAGCCAAAGAGGGAGAATGTAAGTCATGTTGTGCTCTTTGTCTGTGTTGACTTCCTATGTGCAAAACATGTAGTTTTTTTTTTATTTTGCTAAGTATTTTTTCTTCCTCAGTGTAAGGTTGGTTACTTTGGATTAATAATACATATATGCACTTAGATAAGGACACTATTTTAAATGCATATTTTTCACATACTATAGGGTTGGTTGTTTAGTATGCATGCTAGGCCTTGTGTGGTATTTTTTGGTCCATTTTGGATGGGGGTATTTATGAAAATTATTTGACAATTTTTGGAATGAAAGAATCTTATTTTTGGCACCTTGACAAGGTAGCTCACCATGGGCCTCGCCACACCCTTCGGCATGGCCGTGGTGGGTGATTGGTAAGGTTATGGCAAGGTTGGCTAGCCGGTTGGTAATGTGCTATAAGTACCCTTATTAATTGCTTCAATTAATTCAAAAACTCTACAAAACTCTGTCAAAATTTCTATCCTTTCGAATTCTGTGATCCCTAATTATCTTGAAAGGGTTTCAATAATTGTGATACATCTATGTGAGCTTAAAATAGTGTGATTGACTATTTTTACAAAGTTTTTGAGAATATCTCTATGTGAGTGATTCTCAAGGAATGGGGTACATTACTCTACACATTATTGATCTAGAGATTCTAATCATACCATATTGGGTGGCATAGGCTTTGAAAGGAGCCAAGTTCGTGAATCAAACCAGGCTATTATGGATATGGCAAGCGAGGGTAGTAATAGGTAGTTTGGACAAAGGTCCTAACTAATAGAGATATTTGTGGTTTTATTTCTATAAGAATTGTATTTTTTTATTACTGATTTAATTGTATGATGCCGAGTAATTGCTATAAGTAACCTTATGATGTTACCATATAAATAAGAGTTCTATGTGGGTTTAAGTCATTACTTGATTGTATTTGTATGATTTTTTTGTGTAATGTGTACAATATGAGTCTTGATATTATATGTAAACACCTATAGGATTAAGACATTGATTAGAAAATAGTGTATTACTGTTTTGCATAGTACTTTCTTCTACTCTACATGTGATTAATTCTTTTGTTTGAAATCTCTTTACTTATTATCTAAGTTTGTTTAGTCTGATTTAATTATTTGATTCTTCATTGATTGAAGGAACCAGTCTTTTAGAAATCTATATCTCCTTATCTTGTTATACACCACGTTGCGAACTTTTTCACTGTGAATATATGTTTTTGTTTGATTTGATTTCTTTCCTTTGGTTCATTAAATTTAAATTTTAAAATATAATAGCATCTATATTATTGATTTAGATTATCTTATAGTTAAGATAATTTGTTATATATTTTTGTCTCCAAAATGGGCTCGTATGTATATATATATATATTCTTGTCACTTCTCAAAAAATGGGTACGTGAGATAGAAATGATATGTATTTTAAATCATATTTTTTAAAAAAATTTCTATTAAATTTTGGATATCCCTATTCAAATACCAATTTATCAAAAACTATTTAAATTTCAGATATCATCGATACATAACAAGGAAGATATTGAAAAATAATATCATGTCTCAGTGTTGTCTCCAAAATACATGATACAAAATGAAATAAATGATATAAAATTAAAACTTGTATTCAACGTCAAAACACGAGCTCCCTTTACTGAAAACTAATATGGAGGATAGATATGGAAATGGAATGAGCTACAAGTAACTCAGTATGAGTGTATTCCAAAATAATATCATAACAAATATTCATGATGCATACCACATATAACAAAATCCATGAATAACAATAATGATTATCATTAGTATACAATGTGGGGAGAGTTTTATTTATAAAATCTGGTATACCTATACTTTATCACTTCTAATCTGGGTAGAGTGTATATTCTAGATATCTCACTGCATGCTCATATGAGATAAAATATGCTATGTCAAATATAAAATCCATATGCATGATATGAAACCTCCATATATATTGGTTAGCCCTGAAATATATGGACATATACGCTGTCAACCTTTGAGATGCATGTGGGTCTGCCTCCAACCCTATGTACAGTCATACTTTGAGATATATATGGCACTTGTATTGGTCAACATCCTTGTCATATGGGCCTTTATCATATGGGAGGTCCACTCCTAGACACAATGAAGGTTTCAACTCTGAGGCCTATGTACAATTAAGCTCCGAGAGCCATAGATGGGAAAACTCCAAGACATAATGAGGGGTCAAACTTTGAGGCCCATGTGTAGTCAAACTCCAAGACCCATAGACGGACAAACTTCAAGAATACATATGAATGCAATGCATACCTGTAGTTCATAAAAAATAGTCTGCTACAACTAGTAGTCCATGGGCACCATACTCTGCAAGACATACATACATGTATACTCTCCACGAAAAAATATTTCCATGATGCATGTATAAAATCTCAAATGCCTTGTGTATTGTTTTTAATACTCGTTTTATATAATTTTTCCATATATGCATAAAAATGTTCAACATTTATAACATTACTTATAAAAATCATGGCATATGTTTTCCTTTTATTCATAATATATGATGCATGAAAATTTTATGAAGATAATGCATAAATAAAAAGTTGGAGTAGAAACCCTTACTTGGAAACTTATCCAATAGCATGCCTAAGCCTATTGCTAACTCCATTTTTAATGAAAACTAAGTACAATTGTATTTGTTCAAGAATTAGTGATAATCTAAATTATTTTATGTAACGTAAAAGTAATGCTTAAAGGAAGAATGTTATTGTTGGGATGATTCTATTTGTAGAGAGAGAAACTAGAGAAAAGTCAAAGAATTTTTACAACATTGTGTGTATCCTCTATGAGATCCATATATATATAAGACATTACATGTACATGTATCGATTACATAGGAGGTACATGGCATATTATATCAGAGGGTTACAATCAGTAAAACAAAGACATTTTAAGTTTGAGGTCAACCACCAATAGCATGGGCTAGTGGTTGGCTCTCTAATACCAAATCTATTATACAAAGGCAGGGTCATCCTAAGAGCATCATTGTGGATGCAAGTATAGATTGGTCTTCATAAATTAACTCGTATGATGGCTTGGGCTCTAGGTTTGGATTGGGCTTCGGGTCTATCCATATGTTCAAACATCAAGTCCCTTGACTCTTTCAGCTCGGTTCTTCAATAGGGGTGGAAGAGTAATAATTAGGTAGTGAAATTGAAATGCTTGGCACATCTTAATAAATGCATGCCAGTTAATTAGAGAAAGAAGATATACACCTCTATATAAGGAGAATCTATGGAATCTCTTCATTTCATCGTTCCTTGGATATCAAACAAAAGTTGGAAAAAAACACTGTCATTTCAGCTCATGCCATAAAAGTTCTCAACTCGATGTTAAGAAAATGAGTAAGCACATATTTTACTTTGCTTGTGTTTTTAAGGATATCACCTCGAGTCTAATATTTTTTTTATGTCTTTTCAAGTTGGTCTCTAAACTCGCTCCCCCTTTTACTTTGAAAACTCATCCTTAGGTAACCTCTATTTCCTCGTACCTTACCATTTTGTGTTTTTTAATATTTTGTAGAGACTATATATAGAGATTTATCATCATGTGCTACTTGATCTATCTTTCTACCCTCGTGCTTCTCGAGTTCTCCCTCTTGGGAGATCCTTTAATACCACAACTTCTCGAGTCAGGTAGAAAGTGATGTACCAAGGTATACTAATGAAATAAGCACCTTGAGTGAAGATGATATGTTTGAGCCTTCTCCTTCTATGTATACATCTCACCTATAGACCATACTTATCATCAGGTTGAACATGCCTCATACTCAGATATTGGTCTTGAGATCATAGAGTAAAAAATTCAAGAAGAAAAGCACCGGTGAACCCACAAGCTTACCAAAGGTTGGGTAGCTAAGGTCAAACCCATTAGGTTATCTTCATAGGATAAGAAGAGGCTAGAGAAGATATACGATATTCTCTCCTTAGTTCAGATAATGATCCCCAAGCTAGGAATTTTTTATAATAATCCACCTCCAATTGGATGGATAGCCTTTCATGAAAAGGCCTTATGGCTAAGGGTTAGGTTTCCAATGTACCTCTTTATAAGGAAATTCCTAGCCACAACTCAGTTCGTGCTAGGCCAACTGATGCCAAATGGGTAAAGGTACTTTCTCTATCTCACCCTAATATGCAAAAAGCTCATGCTGGAGTTGGAAATGCCTGAGTTGAATAAGGTATATGCATTGAAATATAATCCAATAAATATGAGAAAGGTCTACATATTAGTCAAACAGGACTAGGGCATAAACATGATCCTTCCTAAGAAAGAGAAGAACTAGAAGGAGCTTTCTTTTATGTGTTTGGTGGATGGTAAATGTCAAATAGTGACGTGAAGCTAATAAGGAGCACCTAGGCAGACACCAAAATTGTGATACAGAATATGGGTTCCATTATCATGACCTTGAGCCTTAAGGCCAAGCAATGATTGGTTTATATCTAGAACTATTTTCTTGAGAAAAAACACAATGGAGGCAACTATTGAAAACTTCACGCTTTATTTCTTGTGGGTTGATGAGATTAGACTCAATAAAGACACCCCACAAGATAATTCGTAAATCTCAGGCACCCATGAAGTGTAGGACCCCTCCCACAAATCTCAAGGGAGGTTTGAAGTGCTCCTTGACGATGGTGAACTAGCCCTAAGCTTTCTACAAATAACATGTTTAATTAGCTCAAACATTTGAAATCTAACACCTCATTTTCCTTTTTTTTTGTAGATACTATGGAGTTTAACGTCGATGCCTTGTTAGCACGACGTTAAAGTAGGATTGCTAGATAGGCGTGATTTCTCAAAAGGGTGTAACTCCCTCCAAAGGGATATGCTCTTCTAAAGGAAAGAAGAGGAGCAAGTCCTCTGGGCTAGAGACCACTCCCACATTTTCCAAAAAGAAGAAGCATGTGACCATTGATGAGCACATGCTGGATCCTACCCCTTTGAACATCGTTGGCCCATACCAGCATCCCTAGGTTAGCACACTCCCACACCTATTGCCATGGGCCAATAAACACTTACCTCCCCTATGAGGGACTAGAGGAGTGGGGAAAGGCACTATTGATGACCTCACTGCAAAAGTTAAGAAAGTGGTTCTATACTCGGGTATGACACCAAAATGGATGGACCACTATGTGGATAACCTCCCCGATATGGTACATGAGATTCAACATGATGACATATGTGATGATGTCGATTCTAGGGTCATTCTTAACAAACTCTTGTACCAGGTAAGTGTTAGTGATGAGTGCTCAAAAAGCACTAAAATAACCATGATTTTATGCACATTAATTGATTAATATATATATATATATTTATATGTTTTATCATATATTTATATATATTTGTCTTTTTCGGAATCACGGGTATTTTTATTGTTTTTCAGGTATTTTGGCTTAAAAACGTAACTTAAAGACTCAAAGAGGAATACTGGAAGCAATACATCACAAATATATTAATAAATAAATGGGGAAAGGTCAATAAATATGGAAAAATTGGATAAAATGGGGCAAAAAGGTCAAAAATGTCAAAAAGGAGAAAAATCGCGCCCGGCCGCGCGGAAACCCGTGCAGCCAGACTAAGCGCCCGTAGCGCCAATGTGTAACCACGCCCAGCGTCCGTAGCGCACCGTCGCGCCCAAATCGGTCAGCGCGCTTTCATGTCACGCCTCTGTATGGCCCTTTGCCATCGGCGCGCCACTGCCCAGCGCCATCTACCGATCAAGTTTTTGGCGCCGTTCGCAGGATGGTATCAAGTTTTGAAGCGTAGTTAACGCGGGGAAGGAATAGCGTTTTTAAATTATTTATCAAAATTTTAAAAACTTTTTGTGTTGTAAATAATTGTGATTTTTTTTATTAAAAAAATAAAAAAAATAAATTTTTTTGTTGTTTGTGAAAAATAAAAAAAAAATTAAATTAAAATTTTAAATTTTGAAATAAAAAAAAAGTAAATAAATTTTAAATTAAATAAAATAAATAAAAAATAATAAAAAATAATAAATAAAAAATAAAAATAAATAAAAAATAAAAAAAAAATAAAAAAAAACAATAAAAAACAATAAAAAAAATAAAAAATAAAAAAACAATAAAAAAATTTAAAAAATTAAAAAAATTAAAAAAAATTAAAAAAAATTAAAAAAATTTAAAAAAAATTAAAAAAATTTATTTTATTTAAAAATAATTTTTTTTGAAAAAAAAAATCAAAAACTTTATTTTCAATTTTTTTTATTTATTTTTTCTTTTATGTTTTTTCTTTTATGTTTTTTTCTTTTATCTTTTCAATTATTATTTTTAATTATTTTTTATTTTATTTTATTTTTGGCTTAATTTTAATTTTTCTCTTTTTATTTTATTTTATTTTTTCTTTTACTTTTTCAATTTATTTTATTTTTGGTTTTTTTTTATAATTTTGTTTATTTTAACTATTTTTTTTATCTTAATTTTCGTTTAAGTTAATTTACTTAGGTTTTAGTAACTTAATTTACTAACTTATATTAATTTAATTTACTAACTTAATTAACTTGGATTTTCATTAACTTAATTAACTTTTTTTTATTAACTTAATTAACTTAAATTTTAACCTAACTTAACTTAATTAACTTAATTTTAATAGCATGAAAAGTAAAGATCTAAGGGAGTTCTGTCTAGGAGACTAGTTTTTGGAAGCCTTTGTGCTACTAGTCTTTCTTGGGAACGTTGCTCTGTCTAGGAGGATGGTTTTTAAGGAGCCATTGCCCCACCATTCTTTCCTGGGAGCACTCTTGGTTAATACTGATTATGTTATTTTAACTTAGATATTATAGTTAAAAACAAAAAAAAAAAACCAAAAAAAAAAAAAAAAAATCGAAAAAAAGTCTGAAACTATCTCCAAAATTTTAATGTTTTAATTACAATCTAAGGAGTTAGTTGTTTTGTTTGATCTAGGTACAATTGTGTTTTGATGCCTTTAATTATTTGATTTGTACCTAGATGTGGATGATCTGAAACTCTGGCATTGTCACTAGTTTTAAGTGAGAAAAATTTGAAAATCAATAGGGGCATATTTGAAAAAGTATAGGTAGACAATCTTGTCTTACCTATAGGTTTGATTGACTCAATGATGAGGGACATTGAGTTTACTTAAAATGCAATCCCAAGTTACGTCTTGCTAAGACGTTAAACTAAGCGCTGGATGGGAGGCAACCCATCATTTTAGGTAATTTTAATTTATTTGTTTAATTTGTTTAATTTCTATTTTTTATTTTAGTTTAATTACGTGTGAATAATTTTAAAATTGTTAAAACTAAAAATATTTTTTGAGATGTTAGAAGTTTACAACAATCTTTCTGTATACACTTTAATGAATATGATGGATGCACCTGCATTTCTCCATCACTACTTGCAACATCCTCAAGAAATAGGTAATATTTCCTCTCTTTTCTCTTTATCTTTAATTTACAGTTGTTACATTGAGGACAATGTAAGTTCTAGGTTGGGGGTGGTGAAAAGTTACCATGCTTAATTTAAAAACAAATTTAACAATTTAAAAAAAAAATAAAAAAATAAAAAAAAATTTAGGTTCACATTTTCATTTTTATTGTGTTTGGTTTTATTTTTCGTGTGTGATTTTAGTAATTTTTGGAATTAAAAAAAAAACATTTCACAAAAATTTGTCATTTCTTTAAATCAAATTTAAGTAAATAGTTAAGTCTTTGTATCTTGTTAGATTAATTTTTGAAAACATATCATGAAATATTTTGCAATTGTTTTTGATAATTAGTTAATTTCTGTCATAACTAGTATTTCTTGATAAGATGTAGAAATTATATTAAACCCAAAATCGGTATTTATGAATTTGTTTTAGTGGAGACTACCTTTGTGAGATATAATTTGAGCCTAATTTCCTTTATTCAGAAAGTGAAATATATATTTTTCTACTCCAAACACATTTCTTATTTCTTCAAATTCTTAGATGATCTCTATAGGCATTAATATTGAATGTATGAATTTTTCTCATCTTAATAGAGTATCGTATATTTTTTTTATTATTATTTTGCTTAGATTAAATGATTTGAGTAAAAATTGATAGTATATGCTTTTATCTCATTAGATGCATGGTTAAAAAAAAAAGACATATCAGGGTTACTAAACCAAGATCAAGCAAAGAAAAGCTACAAAATTAACCACTCACCAAAATCCTTAAAAAAAAAAAAATGTACAATCTGTACATGGGTTGACTCTCTAAAAAAATGATATATATTGAAAAGTATCTTCAGAAAAATATAGAGATAAAGGAATATATAGTATAATCTACATACTATGACCCTTAGCATTACTCAAAATCCAAAAAACAAAAAAATGTACAATCTGTACATGGGTTGACTCTCTAAAAATGATATATATTGAAAAATATCTTGAGGAAAAATATAGAGAGAAAGAATATATAGTATAATCTACATACTATGACCCACATTGCCTACAAAGTTGTGAGTAAAGGCTAATTACAAAAGAAAGATATAGGAAATAATTCCCTAAAAGTCATTGCACTTTCTTCATTTGTAAAGGCATATCTCTTGAAATTTTTCTTAATGAGTTTGATTTATGCATGAAAATAATTTTTATGTATGATATCTTTATAATTTATACATTTGATTCCTTCCATGAGATCAACGTCAAAATAACACTTTGAGCCTTTCTTCTTTATACATATGCGAAAATATTAGTTCATTTCTATACATCAACTCTTTGCATATAAATTAGTATGAGTGTTTGAACCCATAGGATTCGGTGTTTTGAGAGTATTGACTTGTGAGGAATAGATTGAAGCAAATTGATTCATGACAACTGAAATTGGGTGAAATTAAATAGATACATTTTTGATATGAAATATGAAAATGATTTCAGGCTAATTATTATAATAAATCATGATTGTTTAAAAAGATTAAAATAACTTATGCTTGAGATTTTAATTATGATCTTAAAGGAGATTAAAAAGTATGAGACATTTTTGTGATATGTTGTTTTCTTTTATTCTTAAACGTTAATTTTTGATTTTGTTGTAATTTTAGTTTTTAAGTTGATTGTTGTTATTATTTCTTTTAATTTTTACATTTAGTTCAATGTTTGTGGGTATCATTCTTGAAAACCCTCACGAGACTCAAACTCGTCCACTAGGGCAACCTAGGGGTTTAAAGGCTGGTTGCATAGGCTAAATGCAACCGTGTCAATCTACGGAAGTGATTTAGGATAGTTTAATTTTTAGTTTTTATCGCTTCTCTTGCTAAGAGACTATGAAGGAAATTTGGTTAGGGGTTGTGATGAGTGCTCGAAAAGCACTAAAATAAACATGATTTTATGCACATTAATTGATTAATATATATATATATTTATATGTTTTATCATATATTTATATATATTTGTCTTTTTCGGAATCACGGGTATTTTTATTGTTTTTCAGGTATTTTGGCTTAAAAACGTAACTTAAAGACTCAAAGAGGAATATTGGAAGTAATACGTCACAAATATATTAATAAATAAATGGGGAAAGGCCAATAAATAAGGAAAAATTGGATAAAATGAGTCAAAAAGCTCAAAAATGTCAAAAATGAGAGAAAATGCGCCGCCGCGCTGAAGCCAGCGCGCCTGATCAACCAGCGCGGCACGCCCCGTCCGCGCGCGTCGGCGGCGCCCCAATTCCGCGCGCATCTCACCTGGTCCCGCGCGCGCCCCTGCGCGCCCATCTGCCCCGATCAGTTAGCATGAACTTCTACTTATTGAGCCTCTAATTGTTATATTTTTTTGACCTCGTGTTATTTATCTTGTTTTTAGGCCCAACTACTTCATGTGTTTTTAGGTGTGGAGAGGTTGAAGCATAACCTCACGATGGAAAAAGAGAGCCACGCCTCAACTAGGGCAAAGAATGTTGTGTTGTTGTCCAAGGCTAAAAAATGGAAGGGTGAGGCCATTGATAAGGAAGATAAGTTGGCCAAGGCTATACAAGAGCTAAATGAGAACTCGAGGTACTTTGAGGCACTTGGGGAGGCCCAAAGAAAACTTGAGGATGAGGTAGAAGCCTTTAAGCGTGAGCTTGATGATACTAAAGACACATTTTCCCATGAATAAGAAAAGGCAAGGCACGAGGTCAACGTCATGACTGAAAAAACTCTCATCGAGAGTTGAGATTGGCTATAACCTAGCCATAGACTCCTTTAAAAAATAGTCAAAAAAGAAAGACCTTGGAAAATACTACTATCAAATCCTCAATATTTTGGCCATCCCTCTGTACTCTCCTACCCAAACTTGGGATGAGGCTGACCAAAATGGAACAAACTCTAGGGTGAGTGATGATGAACCTAGAATAAGAGATAAATAAGGTGGAATTAGAGATCTTTGAATCTAGGGCATGCTTGAGCCTATTTATTATATATATCTTTCCTTCTTCTTCTTTTTTTCAAAGTCTTAATGCCTCTTTCACTCTGTATAGGCGCATTCCTTATTCAGAACAAAGATAACCAACATTCTTGGTTATTTTTCTTTGTCAACAAATCTATCACCTCATCATGATTTCCATCTTGGTTTTCTAGCTGATGGAAATTATTTGGAAATATTCCTTCTATTATCATTCCTTTCATAAAATAGAGTTATGAGTCATTCTCAAAACACTACAAACCTACATCAGAGGAAAACTCAATTCCCTCCTCTATGTATCTTTTGTTCAAAGTTCTATCTCCCTTGGGTTTGTCAATGGATCTTAACACTTGTTACATCTGAGGTAATAACCATTATCCGTTCATTCCAAGTCAAATGGTAGTCATCATTTACGATCCATAAAACCTTATTACAACCAGTCGTTGAACAATGGCTTGTTAAAAATGGTCACAGAGAACCCCAAGTGAAGGAACTTCAAGCATCCTCACTTTTCTTGGCTTAAAAGGCACATACCAATGCCTTAATGTCTTAAGTAAAAACCTAAGAGGAACTCTTGGAAATCATCAAGCAATTATCACATTCATCTTATGGCCAAACCTCTTGCGTTAAGAAAGAAGAAGATTCAGATGAGACTCAATCATTTGATGAAACAGTCTTTCCATCATCCAAAGCTTCATCAGTTGATCTAATTAACTTAGAAACTGCTAGTGAAGACATGTTATTTTGGACTAGGAAAACCCATCCATAAACAGTCCTATTATGGGTTATTAAACCCAATATTACTAGGCCTGCATGTCCATTTATCATTTTGGGCCTACGTGTCCATTTATTACTATTTTGGGTCTGCATGTCCATTTATCATTTTGGGCCTCCGTGTCCATTTATTACTATTTTGGGACTGTATGTCCATTTATTATTATTTTGGCCTTATAAGTCCATTTCTTTCATTAAGGGTCAGAACTCATTCATTTGTAAAGGCCCATCCAACAGCCCATCAATGTCTTCAAAATGGTCACTATTGTTTTCACAAAAGATGACAAAATAGGAAATGATACCAACAATACACTATTCATCAAATAGTATAAAAATGTCTGAAATGTCGCAACAACTACTATTCATAACACAGTAAGGCATCTCCTATAGTATCTAGTGGCAAACAAACTACTATTTTAACACAGTAGTCAACTTCCAACAGTATCAAGTAGAAGACAAAGAACTATTCATTGAATAGTAATAATATCTACACACAGTACATACTCTATTATAAAAGATAAGCTCATTTTCAGAAAGAGGAATCACTTCCATTACCCAATCGCTCAAATATTCTCATATTCTCATCCTCTCTGATAATTGTTTTGATTTTGTAACCTTTTAATTATTAAGTAAGTTTTAGTTTGTTTTATTTTCTGTTATTATTTTAAATAAACTTATTTTATTGTTTGTAATTAATATAATCGGCTAAGCTGCCTAATTTATCAATATAGTATGTTTCTTTGTTAAAAATGTGATCTTATTGTTTAGTATTACCTCTGCTATTAACTCCCCAGATTCTTGGTGCACTTATAGTACCAATATGAAGATGGTAAATCAAAGTACATTATAAGTGATATTTCTTCAAGTGTTGAGCATTCCAACTCACATTATGATTAGTTCCCTTGATGCTCTTCAATAAGTAGTCCTATCTTGGTGTCTCTACAATTATTTGGATTGGGCCCTCCCAATTTGCACCCAACTTGCCAACCATCCATCCCTCCTTATATATAGAAGACCTTTCTAAGAACCTAATTACCTATGGCAAAAGATTTAAAACATATAGCCTTATTGTAATAATCTCTAACCTTCCTTTTCTGCTTGACCATCTACTTCTAGGCTTCATATCTTTTTTCTTCTACTAGGGTCAGTTCAATTGCTCTACTTACAGTTTTTAGGTCTTCAGTTCGGGTTGATCTCATAGTGGGCACTATGATCTCAACCGGTATGATAACCTTAGTCCTGTACACTAGTGAGAAAAATGTCTCATTAGTACTACTTATGAGACTAGTCTTGATAGTCCATAATGCTATAAGTAAGTCCTCAACCCATCTTCCTTTAAAACCCTCCAACTTTTTCTTTAATAAGTTGATCACCAATTTATCAAAAGACTCTACCTGACCATTAGCTTGTGGGTAATATGGCATCGAATGGAACATCTTAATTTGTACTTGGTGTCAAATTCTTTGATGATATGGCCTATAAATTACCTTCCATTATTGGTAACAAGTTACCTAGGCCGGCTCATCCTATGAGCATCGTTATGGGCGTGGGCACAGACTGGTCTTCCTATGTTTACTCGTTAATGACTTGGGCTGTAGGTTTGGAACGAGCTCTATGTCGATCCATATGTTCAAATAGTTGCCTTTTGAGATTGTCAGAATAATTTCTTGTCTCGATACTCTACTCTTCTGAAACTCAACTACTCGATATTTTATCCCTAAAACATACTTAGAAATATAACAAAAATCAAAATATTTTAGAGAGAGAAATAAAGGATAGAAAATGTAGAGGGTGAAAAATGGAAATTTTCGACTAGGTCCTCTTTGCACCCCCTCGCTGGTGGCTTGCCAAGCTGCCCCAATGTTGCATGTTTTTCAACACACGAACTCGTGCAAGCATACACGGTCACAAGTAATAAAGATTTGTAAGTAAAGATCGATCCCACGAGGATTTGTTACCATAGTTTGTCGAGTACTAAAATTGTATCTCTCTGATTTTATCCAAAACAATCGTTAGTTAATAAAAAAGTAAAATAAGAAAATAAAAGAAATCTAGGATTGCAATTTTTCACCAAACTAATCCACTCAAATCATGTTATTTTCTTTGGATTTATATTTTTTGGTACATTTAATTTGTCAACCGAAAACTTCTTTTTTTATTATTCATACATCTCTTTCGAGCTCCGTATAAACACACCTCGTTAAATTAATTTACTATATCTCTATGAAAATTAAATTTACCGAGATTCATTACATTCTAAGTTTTCATATGGCCACACATACAATTAGGGTATATCTCTATCCTTCATCATACATGTCATTCTATTTACGAGCAATACACACACAAATGCCTTTCTCAAGTTTATTCATGTGCCACAGATCGTTTTGATAAGATTCGTAAATAATCAAAAGCATTAACACAAAATAGAACGAACAAATCGAACGTCTTATAAATCTAACAAAAATAATTAAAATTAAAGCTTCATAAATTTAGATTAAATGCAACCTAGAAAAATTAAATTACTTCATAAAATTAAAATAAAAATTATAACAACTACGTAAAATTAGATGAAGCAGTAAATAAAATTAAAACATCAATTAAAACAAATATTTACACACGCAAAACACAACAAAAGCCAAAAATGGCTTCTGCGTGTTTTGCCATCCAACACACAAACACAATAAAAATTACAAACTGAGAAAACTAAAACACTCTAAAAACTTTCGAAAACTAAAACTAAAATTCTACTCCAAAAACTACTCCAACCAAACTTTTTTACAACTAAAAACTATATTCTATTTATAGCAAAAAAATACATCTAAAATATTACATTTTTTATTTTATTTTTTATAAAAACGCTGTAATAATTTGTATCGAAAACAAAAATTACGCGTATCGATTTTATTAATTAAATCACGCGTGAGCCGTGGCGCCATTCTGCATTTTTAAATTCTTTATGCATGCCACGTGTCGCCGTTTTGATTCGTCGCAAGAAAATGGTGGGACACGTGGCGGGATTTCATTGGCTGCGGGAAACGGGCGTGCGAATGATTGTCGCATGGGGAGACAACGCCGAAACGTGGGCGTAATCCCGCTCTCGCGCTCACATGATAACATGCCACGTGTCTAATATTATTTGTGTAAATATTAGTGGGACACGTGCCGCATTCTTATTCAGTAAAACCGAGGATGCACACCGCTTGGATGGACCGCGTCACACACATGATTTTTACACGAGCGCTCGTGCGCGATGTGCCTGGACGGACGCGCTCAATCCGGGACCGTTGATCTGATCCAAGTTCCGCCGATCACCTGGGAATCTCGCGCGCCCGACATGTGCCCACTCCGACGCCGGCTCCGCGACACGTGGGACCCACCGGCACGCTGCCGCGCGAAAATTCTACACGCGATTTTTCCTCGTCCGGTTGTACTCGCCGAATCCGACCGCGACCGATGATCGAACGGCGCGTGATGGACGCCGTGATTTGTGCGAGTGTGATTCTTTTCCTGCGCAGAAAATTCAATTTTCTTAATTATATTTTGACCCACAAATATATTTCAAATTACATTTTCAACTTTTTTTAATTACAGTTAAGCCCTTTGCTAATTTTAAATTAAATTTTTAAACTTTTAATAATTAAAATGAAGCCCAATTTTAATTTAAATTATATTTTCAACTTTTATAAATTGCAATTAATCACTCTTTTATTTGAAATTATATTTTTGGGTACAAATTTGCATTTAAGTACGTTTTCGATACAAATTACTTAATTTTATTTAAAATATATAAAAAACAATAAATACTAATTTATTAATCGAAAATTAACTAAAAACATCAAGAACATAGCAATTATAATTAATAAAATAGGTGAAAATAACTATATAAAATACAGTTATCACCCAACTAGGCTACAGTGAGACCTAGGCGAGTGTAGTAATACCTCACCGACTAACGAGGCCCTTATGCAAAACATTTTCGCAATCAATTCAATTTTTCACACAAAATTTTTGGGTACGTCGTTATGTCTTAAAATATTATTAAAAAATATTTTTAAGACATTTTTGTAATTTAGTGTAAATTCTTGGGGTTTTACAATTCGTTTTCCCCCCAACTTATTTAAGATATCACAATTTAGCTTATAACATTTCAATTCACATAGCTTAGCTTATAAAGTTTATGAATTTAACAAAATTAATCTATAATTTTTAGTTTTATTAAATTGATTTAATGATATTATACTTAAATATTACATTATTAAAATAATGTGGAAAGATAAATTGACACATGAGATATTTAGGTAGAAACAACTTAGATCACACCAATGACCTAAGAAGAAAACTACCATTTCACTAGACCATCTAACTATCCACTATGAAAATATGTTTGATTACAAGACTAAGACTTAAAATACCCACCAAGATAATTCTAAAAATAACCTACTTACAAGCCTTCATTTTCTTTCATAGTGCGCATAAACTCGAGTTACACAAGTTATCCAACCCGTTCAGTTGGCACCTAAAAAGTTAGCATAATAACACAAGTGCAAGGTGTGTCCTAGAGCGAATTAAACGATGAACAACCTTAAATAGATGATTTAATAAATTTATAGATAAAAACAAAATCACTAGCAAATCCTAGAACAAGAAGATTAAGCACAAATTCAATAAAGATAGCTTCTTTAAAGATAAATAATCAAATCAATTAATTATGATATTACACACCCAATTATTTGATCTAATAATTCA
Source organism: Hippophae gyantsensis (assembly GCA_030763125.1). Taxonomy (NCBI): domain Eukaryota; kingdom Viridiplantae; phylum Streptophyta; class Magnoliopsida; order Rosales; family Elaeagnaceae; genus Hippophae; species Hippophae gyantsensis. Next base: position 10,041,951 of record CM061038.1, on the reverse strand, counting down.
AGAAAAAAATAAAAAGAAGCTATATGAATATTTAATCAAAATATCATATACTAATTAAGCTTATTAACCAATCAAACACAACCACCAATGTTTAACAAATTAATTAAAGAAAAACTAGGGACAAAATGGTAATTGGAATGTGTGCCTTGAGTAAACAATTAGGTTAAAGTTGAAACTTTGACCGCTCGATCAATCTAGGTCGAGCTAAAAAGTTCAATCGATCTAGCCAATTCTCGGTCGATCTAAGAAATTAAAAAATAAATCTCAAGATAGGTGATGAGTGCTCAAAAGCACTCAATCTATCGTGATTTTATGCAAGATAGTTGATTAAATAGATTTGTATTTACTTAGTTTTATTATTATTTTATATAAATCTATCTTTTTGGAATCACGTGTATATTTTGTTTCTTTTTAGGTATTTTAGCTTAAATAGATAAAACTAATAAACACTTGAAGAATTATACTTGAAGCACTCCATTATAATGCTCCAAAATCATAAAAAAAAGTGACATGAAAATATGGGTAAAAAATGAATCAGAATAAAGCATGCTACGACATGGAAACATTGTGTTCCGCAACACGAGGCAACACAAACTGAGTATAACTACCCCATATTCTTTGTAGGTTACAGCATGGAAATGTTGTATGCCTGATCGGGGCAGAATTGACATCGCCGATCCTGCCCTTCATTTGGTTTTATGTATTTATAAAACTCTCGCAAGTGCACGAATCATTTTTTAGAAAATGATAAGTATACTCCCAAGGTCGATCTAAGGAAGGAATGTATGTGGTTTTTAATTTATTATTCAAACTTTTAAAAACGAAATTAAATCCTAAACATTCTGTCACGATATTTTAGGTTTTGTGTTTTTAATCTAATTACATAAAAATAAACATAGATTCAATAAACATTTATGCAAATTTTATCATTTATAATGGTGGAGTATTTATGGATATAATAATTAAGTTAATTATGCTTGCTCATATTATTTAGGTTATTAAAGATATGAATTGATATTTATTGATTCTCTTTTTTTTATATGAATACCACCTTTGGTGGGGTTAGATATTCTTTGTTAACTAAACAAATCAATTAACACCTATGGGTGGGGTTGATAACTAATTTGGTTAATTAAATTAATTCCTTTTTCTAAGAGATTGAAAATGAACCATTTAAATGCCACCTTTGGTGGGGTTAGACAATTTAAACTTTATTCAAGGTGTCCAAATTAAACCTAAGAATTTAGTTATCCGAGTACTAACTTTCAAGTTTTAAAACCACTACTGAAAACATATTGTCAATACATTTTCGGATAATAATTCTTATAAAAACTTTTGAAATAGAGCTTCACTCTAACTACTGGCGATTGTACCAACAAATAAAAAGAGCACTACTCTAAATTAGACCGGATAACTAAACCTTAAAATCTAATTTTGATTTAAGTTTGTAATGAAAAATAATATATTTCTCTCTAACATTCTTAATATAAAATCTTGAATAAAAAATAAAATCAATTCATTTTAGAGATTTTTACCTATTTAATATTTCGCAAGCATAACAACGTTATTATTACATCATGTTTATAAACAGCCAGAGTTAAATTTAATCACGCAAATTAAATATAACATGTAAGAATAAAGCATAAAAAATAAGCGTAAAGAAAATAAAATCCTTACAGAACTTCGATGCTATTCCCGTTCTTTGGAAAACCTCCAAGCGGAATTTGCACTCCCATTTATTGAATCAAAAAGCTAATAAATTACAAAAACATAACTAGTTCTTCCCAAAAAGGGAAGAACTCTAAAACTAAGAGAAATTAACTAAGAAAAACTAAAAACTAAGAAAAACTAAAAAATCTAAGAAAAGAGAGAAAGAAAGAGAGAAGAGAATGTGTTTTGAGGTGTGATTAGAAGTGAAGAGAAGGGAGGTATTTATAGGTGAAGTTGGAGAGAAAAAGTGAGGGAAAAAATGTTAAAAAATGATGAAAACGCGGAGTGCAATTGTTGAGGTCATTGATGACGTCAGCATGACATCATGGGGCGGCTACGTGCAAAAATGGGGCGAAATGGCAGCGGCGTGCGCGGAGGGCAGCTGGGGCACGCACAGGAGCGCACTGATGCGCGCGGACGTGGGGCGTGCTGCACGAGGCTGGGCGCTGGTGCGCGCGGGTCTCGGCGCCGCTGGGCGGCGCGATTTTCTCCTTTTTGACATTTTGGACCCATTTTGTCCAATTTTTCCATATTTTTTTGACCTTTCCACATTTATTTATTAATATATTTGTGATGTATTGCTTCCAGTATTCCTCCTTGAGTCTTTAAGTTACGTTTTTAAGTGAAAATACCTGAAAAACAATAAAAACACCCGTGATTCCAAAAAAGACAAATTTATATAAATATATGATAAAACATATAAATATATATATTTTTAATCAATTAATGTGCATAAAATCATGGTAATTTTAGTGCTTTTTGAGCACTCATCAATGCCTTAATGTGAGATGTCTAGACCGAGTACAATGCATGTGATAGTTACGTGTATGCCGTAATGTGAACTATTGTGTAATGCGGTGCCAACACGTATGATCTCATTTTCTGAACCTATAAATAGGACTCTTATTCCATTGTATTAGTCATCCTTTTTATAGCTTTTCAGATAGTGTCTTAAGTTTTTAGCCTTCTTTTATTAGTTTAAAATTCTTCTCTCATTTGAGAGTTGAAAAAATATAGCTTATGTAATAGTTGTAGTTCAATTCAATAAATAAGTTTGACATTCTGTTCGGAGGTTTTTTAGAAATAATTCAAAGATTCTATTGACGTATATTTTTAATGTACTCTTTTCAGTTATTCTGTGTGTTATTTTTACATGCTATGTTTAATTTATTGATAATTTATTAAATTAAGCATGTATGACGATGAGATATTAGTAATATTGTTATATTTGTAAAATATTAAAATGCGTAAAACATTTTTACAAAATTAATTATTATTTTCTATAAAATTTATTACAAAAAAATATAGTGATGTCAGAATTTTTGTAATAAAATTGAAGTATGAAAATTATATTTAAGATTTATTTATCTAAATATGATTTAGAGTACTACTATTTTATTTGTGATTTGGTTCATATGTGTACTTGGAGTGTAAACTCTTAATTCAATTTTTAATAACCAATTTAATATTGAGTAAGCATAATCAACTAACTAATACATCCCATAAATTCTTCATAGTATGATAAATGTCCAAATACCTAAATTTTTATTGAATCTATTTTTATTTTTATGTTATTAGATTAGATTGTCAAACCCAAACTTTATGACAGAATGTTTAAGTTTTATTTTTGTTTTTAAGAATTTGTTTAATAATTTAAAAATCACATGATTTCTATTTAGAATAACCTTGGAAGTATATTTATAATTTTTTATAAGTGATTCGTGCACTTGTAAAGATTTTATAAATTTTATAAAATTTGACAATTAAGTTTTTGTGCATCAATAGATAGATCGATTCTCGATTGATCTAGTACTTGATCGATCAAACATTATACTTTTATCGATCTGCCTCAATTAAAAATTAAATCAAGGACTTTTTAAACAAGGTAGATCGATTCTCGATCGATATACTTACTTCAATCAATCTAGACATGTCTTGATCGATTGAGCAACCTTAGTGTAAAATATTCCTATGTGTAAAATATTCCTATGTGTCTAGTATGAAATCTAACATGCATAAGAAAAAAACATATACCTAAGATGTGTTCATTTGGAACTTAATAGTTTCTTTGACTTGAAAAGTGTTCCTGAAAGACTCATCTAGAAACTAAATTACATTTAAATGCTTTGTTCATGAATATCGCCAACACTTATAAAACTTACAATCTTTCTTTTTGGCATATTCATGTGACAAAACCTCTCTTACTACATCACACTTATAGGTAAAATACATTTTACATGGTAGAACTATCTTATGATCCAATAAAGCCATCTTCATTTAAATCTTGATAGCTCATATGTACACTATAAAACAAAAACACAAAGAGGCAAACAACTTGTCCTAATAGACTCATTATTTATTAGTTTAGTGTATATAATAATAGAAAAGAGAAATAATAGATATAAGTGATGAGTAACAACATATAGAACATTTAATTATTACCCCTATGTGAATAAACTTGAACACTCGATATGTTCTTCCCCTATATCTAATCTCTCTTAAAGAACATTTTCAATAAATAGCTCTCCTCCGTCATGTAACTCTCCCCCTTAATATATTTTCAATTAACACTAAATAAATATCCCTCTCCTTTTTGTCATACTAATAAATAATATAATCATGAAATAATGACAAATAGGTTGAGCAAGCAAGCCATGTATTTAATGACTGAAAAGAGGAGGACTCGTTCTGAAAAGCTCAATAACAATAAAAGAAAGAAAGCAAAAGACAATATGTTTTAAAAAAAAATGAATAAACTCTATCTAATTTCTTCGAATTTCCTAAATAAATTAGAATGAAACAAAAATTTATGAAAATCAATATACATAATTTTTTTGAATTGAGGGTCGTAGACTTAGCTAAACATGATTACAATAGTGCACACAAAAGATGAAACTATTTTGTTCAAAGTATGACTATTTATTGACAATATAAATATATGTAGACAAGACACAAAAACATACTAACACATATGGTGACATATCTAAAATCACATATGGAAAGATTCAAAGAAAAGAGTATCACCTATCATGAAAATAATTATAGTTAAATTGATACTTGCACATAACAAAAATTTACTTTTCAAGAGAGAACTTAATTCACTTTTTTTTGTATTCCTTTCTTGTATTTTTTTTGTGATTGAATGGTTATTTAATATCTTTTTTGTACAACCATTTGTGGCCTTTTCTTTTTGTGCATGCAAAAGCTTTTGTATTTTTATTTTTCCTTTAGTAGTCAAGTTTATCTCAAGCCCTAAAATCTCACATGTCAATCATAAACTTCAAACATGACATACATATGGATCTAATGAGTGTGTGAGTGGGTTCATGTTGACATCGATCACCAAATGTGAAAATATGTAGATTTATAAGTCAAAATATACATTTTCACAATGTAAAATCAATCAAAAAATTAGAATAATATGATTGTAGTATGTAAAGTTTATATTGATATTAAAGCAAGTCTACTCCATCTTTTTCCTTTTTTTTATTTTTTTAACTTCTTTATTTTAGGTCTATATGTGTGAGATTTAGGTACAATGGGGATTATAATTGTGAGTTGAATGTTTATTTGGTTATACAAACCAAAATAGAGAAAATGATTTGGTGTATTTTGAGTTTTTCTACTTTGATTTATTTGTGAGATTGACATTGTATGTATTGAAGTTTGAATTTGATAGCTATTTTTAATTTTTGGTATATAGGATGTATTGGGTTATTATAAAGAGACTATATTTAAGAATTAATATTAATAAAATATTTGAGATTTTTATGTGTGGATTAGGAAATTAGTCAAACCACTTTAATTTGTTGTGTTTTTGTTAACTTTTGCACTTCCACTATACCCGACAAGTTTTATATTAGTTGGTTAGGAGGTCTTGATTTATGGAAGATATGAAAACAAGAAAATTTGAAACTAGGAACGGCGAAGCCAAAAATATATGGGTGCAAAAAAGGTTTCTTAATTTACACTTAAAGAAGTAATTGTATGCCTTGAAGATGGATAAAATGATAAAATTAAAAGTCATGTAAATAGATTTGAATGATTTTTTTAATTACTATAAGCTAATATAAAGATACAAAATGAAGATTAGGCAATGATTTTGTTATCTTGGTTACCTTATTCATATAATATATTGGTGTTTTCACTTCTTGAGAGAAATATTATGTTCACGGTTGATAAGGTGTTAATGGCTCTCTTAGAAAGTGATAATAAGAAGCAACTATATAGTTCTATACAAGGAGATCGTTTTGCTATGAAAAATGATTCAAAAGCAAGCTCAAATATTGAAAAAAAGCATATATAGGAAAAGATATTCAAGTAGAGATGAAAAATGATTCAAGTCTCGTTCAAGATATAATATTGGGTGTTTTTATTATTACAAGATGGAGTACATCAAAAGATATTGTAAAAAAAATTGAAGGTAATAAGAAACTTGGATGAGAAGAAAATGCAATGTACTAATGTGACAAAGGTGATCGAAATTTGTGATACCAATAATGATATAATTTGTGTGATAATTGATGATGGTTCACAAGATTATTAAATTTTAAACTTAACTTTTTAAATTTAAAAATATTATAGACTAAATTATATGAATTAAAATGAATGAATAAGCGAGGGACAAATTGATAAATAATCATATAAGGTAATGATATTCTCACAATTACTTTTATTATTGTTCTAATAAAAATATATAAAGTATTCAATTTATTTCTATTATTAATAATATTAATGCCACTATAAAGAATTCATTAATAAATTGTTATGGTAACAATAACAATTTGAGTTGTGACAATATTGTTATCTTAATATTGACTTTAGGGTTTAAATGATTACTCTATAATAATGATACTTTAATCTCGTTTCTTTTGAATTGTGTTGGTTTATTTTGGGATTGGTATCTCAAAAGCCACGTTAAAATAAATAAAAAAACGGTGAGGTGGAGTTGAAGATTTTTCATGATTAATGTATTTACTATTAGCTTACCTCAGTTAATGGATAAAATATTAGTTATTTAATTTCATTTGAGAATTTAGGGCATATTGATTATGCCGTTTGAAAACTCAAGTGGAAATCCAATTTAGTAGCATTTGTGGGACTCAACAGAGTGGAAAGAAATATAGTACGTACTCATTTTGCAGTGAAGAGAAAATTATTTGTTTACTCTTTTTGCATGCATGAGATGCTTTGAAGTTAAAAGAGTGAGTGTTGTAGCAACTTGGAATTTTGTGTGGCTGCATAATATTTGTTTCTAAGTCTCTTCGTTGTGGTGCTGCAAAGCAAATAATATGTAGTGGTTATTTTTAAGTTTTTTATTTTAGGTCTATATGTGTGAGATTTAGATATAATGGGGTTGTAGCTGTGAGTTGAATGTTTATTTGGCTGCATAAACCAAAATAGATAAAGTTATTTGTTTCATTTTGAGTTTCTCTATTTTGTTTCATTTATGAGTAATATTGTGTGTATTAGAGTTTTGGATACGGTAGCTATTTTTAATTCTTAGGATATATAGTGCCTTGCGTTAGTGGAAAAATACTATTTTCAAGAATTAATATTAATGTGTGTGGATTAAGAAATTGTTCAAACCATTTCAATTTGTTGTGTTATTATCTTCTTAATTTTTTTTGCGTTTTTATTATTCCTAACAATTTGATCTATTAATTTTTAAATAGGATCAATTACGTCTAATTTAAAAAAAATGTCAATTTTTAAAAGTAAAATTAGTTCCCTTAAAAAAACAAAAAATAAACGCTCTCCCTTTCAAAAAAAATATTATTTTTTGTTCATATTATTTATCTCATTTTCTATCCTCTTAATTATTATTTTTTTGTTCATATTATTTATCTCATTTTTTATCCTCTTAATCTTTATATCTTTTTATTTTCTCTTATTTTAATCTATTTGAATATTTCTAATTCACTTATATAATAATTATAAATTTTATTTTTATCTCTAAATTTATTTAAATTTACAAATTACGATAAAAAAATAGAGATTGAGATAAACTCAAATGAGAGAAATTATTTTTATTTGAAAATAAAATGAGAGGTACTTTTTTAGGTTTTTAATATTATTTTTAATCAAAATTTGATTTTATTCTTGAAAATAATATCAGTTTTTAAACATAAAAAAAGGATTAGATTGACCATATATATGATAGCAAAAGGTAATGTGAATTAAGAGCGTGGATAGAAAAACATGGATTATTCCCTTCAATCTCAGTTGCTGATAAAGTACGTGAGTGTTATAGGGAGCACTTCGTCTCAACCCGGCATGTATAAATGTCAATTAATAAATAGTGAGCTGTAGTGCTAACTTATGGCAAGTATCTCAACGCAAATCTTACAAATTTAGTATTGTCATACTATTTGGTTTTAATTAATCCATATTGATATTACATATATTGAATTTGGAGTGGAGAATAGATTCAATATATATATTAATACAGATGGTATATACAGATGGAGAATAGTATCTCAACGCAAATCTTAAAAATAATTTTTTTTATAACAAATTAACTTTAAGATTTTAATTAGTTTATATAAGATAATATAAATAGAACTTGATGAAAAAAAAAATTTCTTATAAATTAAGAATAAATGAAAACTTTTTATCTTCTAATATAAAAAATATAAACTTTATTAAACTAACAAATGTATTCTTTTTATTCTATTTCTTTCTTTTTTTTTTCTTTTTTTCTTCCTATTTTTCTTTTTATTTTTTTTTCTCTTTTTTTATTTTTTTTTCTCTTTTTTTTTATAAATGTAAAGAATAATACAAAGAAAAAATCGAGTATAATTACTATTGTATTTACTCACAAAATATCTCATTTTTAACTTAGATTATCATTTAGCTTTTAATAAATTTATTCCCTAAAACCAAAAAATGATATTCTAAACATCAATTAACTAATTCAAAAGATCAATGAAAGTTTATAAGTTATTTTCTCAATTCTTACCCATCTTACCACAAAGCTTTAAACTAATATCATTTTTTAGCTTTTCAACCAATTCATTCCATAAACTAAAAAATGATATTCTAAACATCAATTAAACCATTCAAAAGATCTATGAAATTTCATAAGTTGTTTTCTCGATTCTCTTCGCTCATTCACAAAAGATGTGTGAGATCATAAAAATATATACTTAGATATGAAAATTCTCTAGGCTACATAAAATGAGCATCCATCTTACCACAAAACTTAGTAATGTGCATTAAATATTTTTGAAGATTTTATTTAATAATCAAAATAGAAAAGGTGACTCAAACCAAAAAATTTGAAGTCAATACCTAAACAATAGTGCAAATATTTTCATTTGAACATTTCAAACATGTAATGCAAACTTATTTTCAAAACATTACTAAAATAAAAGAATTTCTATATGACATACTTTTAATTTGAATAATGGGCATCAATGTATATTGAAGTGTGCATAAAAATTGTGCATGAAGTGCCACCCCGACCTAAATTTGAAAGTATCCTCAATGTCTCAAAATTAAATATAAAATAAAAGAACAAAGGATAGAGGGCACTTGAGAGATGAAATTTCACATAAACTTAAATAGCATCTAAATAAAATAAAAGCAAATAAAAGATAAGAGATAAATAAAACTAGTTTATAGAAAAGTAGAACCTAATTAACGTTTGTAGAGAGGGGAAAAAGATGAATCTCCCCAAAACACATAGAATTATATACCCTATCTACATAAGCCTTCAACCGTTGTCCATTTACTTTGAATATTTTTTCATCGGTAGCATCTTTATAATATGGTTGCTAGTATATTAGTTGCTTATTCTACTTGTTATAAAAAATAAATGAAAAATTAGATGGATAAAAAAAATGCAATGAATCGTATTTATGAATGAGAAGGAGATACTCTTATGATATATAATGATCATACTGGTGCACTTCCTCCTGAATAAGTATGTATATCATGTAGGTATGATAGCACTCATCTTCATCTAGTAGTTGCTTCTTAACATGAAAAATCTTCTAGAGTCATACTCCCAAAGGTAGTTTCACAAGTCGATTCCTACAGTTAATAAGGGCATTTGTTGTAACAAGGAAAGGTCTTCTTAGAATAAGTGGGATCTTTGACTCCATTTTAGTCACAGATTGAGTATCCAAAACTAGAAAGTCAACAAGATAGTAGACTTTTTCGATTTAAAGCAAAACATCTTCTATTATCCCTCTTGGCTTTCATACTGAGTAGTCATCTAATTGTAGTACCACAAATGTGGGTTTGATCTCTCCAAATCCATGTTGTAAGTATATAGAATATGGCATCAAATTGACACTTGTTCCTAGGTTTAGAAGGGCTTGACCAAATTCATGCATCCCATTCTGACTGGAAAGTGTAGGACAACCTACATCTTTGACTTTGATAGTGTTTTATGTTCTATTACTATGCTAACTTACTCTATCAAGAATGCAGTCTTCTTAATATAATGCCTATATTTCATGGTGTATAGATCCTTGATTACTTTGACACATACCAGTATTTTCTTAATCATGTGTAACAAGAAAAGGTTAATCTTACCTTATTTTAATTGTTCTAGGATCTTACGTGGGTTATCAATAATTTTGCTTCCAAATATTAAGGCTTGAGGAAAGGATATTTGAGTTGAAATCTTCTTCTCTACTTCCTTTGAAAAGGAAACTTCAACATTACTCAGAGTAGTGATAATGCTCGTGTTAGTTTGTGGACTTGGTATAGTTGGTCCATCTAAAATTTTACCACTAAAAGTTAAAATAACATTGATCTCTTTGACATTATGTGCATCAATGGTAGAGGTTTGAATCATATGTTGGCCTTCTGGGTTAGAATAAGAATAAGAGGGGGAATTTCCTTGCTCTTGTATAATTAGAGTGTTGGTTAACTTAGTGATATGATTGTTTATCTCTTTGTTCTCCTTTACCACTTGTATAAGTACAACCTCATACTTCTGCTTAGTTTTACCTTGTGCCTCTATAAATGAGTGTAATTTTTTCTGTAAAGGATTCTTATTTAGTTGTGCATTATATTGGGTTGTTGGTTAATTTCTTTGTAGCTTTGTTTTCCAATTTTCATTAGGCTTTATGGATTGGTCAAACTTCTAGTTGAAGTCTTGATGGTTTCACCAGGATTGTATGTTTTTGGGTAAGTTGAGTAAATTTTTTTGAAAATTCCTACATTATTACATTGTTCTTCATAAATCCCTCTTATCTCACTATGGGTTGGAAATTTTTGAGCTAAGTGTTCTACTACCCAAAAAATAAAGCATGTACCTTGAGTTTCTACCCTTGCAATCGTATGAGTAGTTCTACTATCTTTCATTTTTATATCCTCTAATTCCCTAGTCAAAACTTCTAATTGGGCTTTAAGGTTGTATCCTTCTCTTAAAAAGGCTAAGTCTGGTCCATGTATAGGCTTTCTCAACTAATACATTCTGGTAGTCTATATCTTCATCATGATCTTTTTGGAGAAACTCATCATTGCACATCATTTCTATAAATTGGTCCTTCATAAGTGTTAGTCCATCATAGAAGTAGCTAACTAAGCTCCAATTTTTGTACCTAGGGTATGGGCACATGTTTAGTAACTCTTTGAACCTCTCCCAGGCTTGGTACAATGTATCACTATCTTTTTGGAAAAATGTTGTCATTTGTCTTTTAAGGTTACTAGTATTATGGTAGGGGAAGTGTTTACTAAAGAATGATTGGGTCATTTCCACCCATGTACCTATAGATCTTGGTCTCAAAGAGTATAGCCAACTCTTTGTTTTGTCTTTTACGAGGAAAGGGTAAAATTTCAACTCTATAAAGTCTACAACATTTGGTTGGCTATGAAAGGTGGCTACTACCTCTTCAAATTTCCTAATATATAGATATGGATTTTCACTATCTAAGCCTTGAAAAGTGGGCACGATTTGTATCATCATTTCAGGCATGAAATCCATTTGTGTGCGTTAGGGGAAAACATTATACATTATGGTATGGCTATATGGGTAAGGTGAAAATAATCTTTAAGAGTTCTAAAGGAATTATCCTCGAGGTCACTCATATTTTCTGAGCAAAAAGACAACTTAGAATAAGGAGGTTGAATTAAAGGTAATTCTAATTCTATTATTTTTTTAAATCTACATCTTTCGTCTCGAGTTCAATTCATACACTCTCACACCTTTTTTTTAATTTTTTTCCTTTTTTTTAGTCCTTAAATTTTATTTATTTTTATTTGATAACTAAATCTAACAAAGAAATAAAAGATAATAATAAAACCAATATTTTTTTAAGTAAATAACAATATAGCAACAGAAATGGTATTCACCAAAAGTGCTCCCAATAAGAATGGTGGGATAATGCCTCCTTAAAAACTACCCTCCTAGATAGAGAAATGTTCATAGGAAAGACTATTAAAATTCTCTTAGATCTTATTATTTCATGCAACCACACAACTCTTGTTTTTATTATTTTTGTTATTTTTTGTTAGTTTTTTTTTAAACTAACTAATAAATAAGAAAAGTTAGATAAAAGGAGACAAAGTTAGTAACTTACAAAAAAAAGTCAAAAATATAATAGGGAAACCAAAATAAAATAATAATAATAGAAACAAATAATTATTTTTTTTAATTTTTGTCTATAACCTTCTTCCTTTTCTTTTTACTTATATATAAATTAAAAAGAATTTTTTAAAAACAAACATCTTTTTTGTGATGCTTTTTCGACAATGGTGCCAAATTTTGATCAAACTCAAAATTATTACCTTTAGCTAAGCGGTTATTGTAGTGTAACTTTAGGTATTGATTTCATATGAAAGTAAAATAAATTAACAGAAAATGTTATCGCATAATAATAAATGAAAATAATAATTGAGAAATAAAGAAAGGGAAAATAATTAAAGATAAAAAATTTAAAAGAAAAGAAAATTAATATTAAATAATAAGATTTTGAGATTCACTTAAATGTTTCATTTTAATATTACAAACTTTGATTTTTATTTATTATTTAGTTGCTTGCTTCACATCTCAAAAAAACAATTGAAAGATATAAAGTTGAAGATCAATAATAAAAATTAATGTATTTATTTTGAGAAAATATTTTTATTGAAGAACAAATAAGATTTATTGTTATAAGTTATCCAAAATCGACAATATATCAAAAATGATAATATCGTAGTAAAAGATCAAATTATAAAATAAATATAATAATTATAAACTAAAAGTTACACATAAAAAAGCATGACTGAATTTATATGAAATTGAAGAGTATGATATTGAATATAGGAAAAGATGAATAATAATTTCTCAAAATAAAATTTTAAACTAGAAATTACTTATAAGAATGAAAGAAAAGAATAGATAAACTACACAATTAAGCTTATCTATTTCCTTGCCCTAATTTTAGCCTAACTTATAAATCATTTTGAAAAATTCTAGAGAGAAATGATGGGAGAAGAAAGTAAGAGTTCTTTGCAATTTTTTGATTTTTTTTTAAGTGTTGAATGCCTTATCTATTTATAGTGTTGAAGTATGAAGATTTGTATAATCCTAATAATGATTTCTCTTTAGAGAGAATTGATTTGAAAATTATTTTTAAATAAAAATTATAGATAAATCTCTTATCACTTCACAGGATCAAAAATATCTAATTTGAAGCTTTATACAAAATATATATCATAAATAATAATAGACATTTAAATGCAATATATTTTGGATTTTCACATATTTTTGGGTTGGAAATAATCAGATTTTGATATTCTTCTTGAAATATAAAATTATAAATAAATATCTTATCTTTTCATATTAACTTAGATCACCTCATTTAGATATCATAATCAAAATTTATGATCAAAACTAAGTAGTCTATTTATGAAATCTTGTGAAGATATGTTACTAAATTCAAATTTTGATTTCTTTGAAATTATTTTTGCTGATTTGGTTGATCCTATACATAAAATAATAATTATTAATATAAATCAATATTTATTGAATTAATATAGATAATTATTAATTTTAAAATCTTTGAATGATGAATATCAATTAACTTACATATTTTAGATGTGTATTTTTAAGATATTATCACTCAACGCTTACTAAGGTTGCTTATAGTTCTTGTAAGCATTTGGTTTGGTGACCCTTTTAGTCATACTGGTGGAGCTAGCCCCACTTTTGTGTTCTATTTTACTTGTCCATACAAAGGATTTTGTTTCATGATTGACCATTCAAAACATGCACAATGGATTCCTATCGTTATCAATATTTTCAAAATTTCAATCGAATTTTCGATTAGAAAGTTATGTTGAAATCAATATTGGTACTTATGAAATAAACCCTGGGTTAAATGGTGTATTTCACCTTCTGTATTATTAGTAACGCTTGGTATACAATGTGCTAGTGAGAGGAATTTTATGAGCCTCTGAATCCTCATCCTTAATTGTGTTCCATCCTTCCATAAATTGGAAGTTGTACTTAAATATTTTTCCTGCCACTAAGAACAGATCTTTCATCCATAAGTGTTTACCAAGATAGAGATGGATCAAAAAGGTCTTCATGGTATGGTGACCGAGTAGAGGCTAGATGGAGGTATGGCTAGTGAAGCCCTAGCCTATAAAGTCCTAGCCAACAAAGTCATAGCTAACAAAGTCCTGACCAATGAGGTAATGGTCAAAAAAGTCATAGCCAACGAAGTCCTGACCAGTTAAGTCTAGGCCAACAAAGTCCTAAATGATGAAGTCCTAGCCGATGAATTCCTAGCTAGTGATGAGTGCTTAAAACCACTAATATTTCATGATTTTATTGCACTTAAATGTGAATAAATAAATTTGATTATTCATATTTTTATCAATATTTAAGAAAATCAAATGTTCAAAATCATGGCTATTTTATGTTTCATTTTAGGTGTTTTTAGCTTCAAATATATAAATTGATCAACATATGAAAAATAACACTTGAAGTACTCATTTGCGCCTTAAAAGCTTAAATGAATAAGGCATATAAGCTTCACATGAAGAATCAGTCAGTATGTGAAGAGTGCAAAACAATAATTCAAGTGAAGTATTGCATGTTGTGGCAAAGATGTAATGTCACTATGTACTTCTCTCTACATAGATTCACAGGACATGTTGTTTATTCTATGCCATGCCATGACTTGTTCAGGGTAACATTGGACAAACCTCTATGTACCTCAAGCCAAGACATAGGAAATGTTTGGGCCATGGCATGCATTCACTTAATTTGGCCAGAAGCCTTTGCATAAACCTCAACTTATATATATGTTTTCATTAAGTTAGAAGTCGTAGTAGTTAGAGTTAGTGTTGGGAAAATTGGCTATATTTTCCCTATTCTAAGTAGTTACTATTCACTTATGATTTAAATGAATAGAACTCAAACTAACCTGACAAAATAATGTTATTTGAAATATAATACTAAAATAAACTAAAGTAGATATTGAAACAGAAATATTAAAGTAGAAAAACAATAATACCATAAATTTAACGAAGTTCGGTATAAATGTTACCTAGGTCCTCGGGCATCGTTGACCACTTCCACTATCTCCAAATGGATGAACTCCAAATTACAACTAATTGGACAAAATTCAGCTAATCAATTACCCTTACAAAAGAGAGGAAGATTTATAAATTTTGGGATGTTTTACAAATGGTGAAGGAAGGCTTTATTTATAGCCCCAAATCCAACACCCATCTTCATTCCTAACCAATGTAGGACTTTTCTAATTTGCTCACTAAGGAGCTATATAAAAAATCTCTACCTTAGCGACTTAGTGATTCTTAAATGATTTCCTCAATCACTAGATCAACAACGCCAGTGCCAATTCAGATTTGTAGAATGTTAATCAAGTCTAGACAATGTTTAAACTTGATTGTTGTTACCACCTTGGTCATCATATCTGCAGGATTCTCTGTAGTATTGACCTTCTAAACTAGTACTCCACCTTCTTCAATAATCTCTCGCACAAAATGATAACGAACGTCAATATGCTTTGTACATGCATGATAGACTTGGTTCTTTGCTAAATGAATAGAACTCTGACTATCACAAAATACCTTAATATGTTTTTGACCAACTCTCAAGTCTTCAAGCAAACCTCGTACCCAAATAGCTTCCATCACAGCCTCTGTAACTGTCATATACTCTGCCTCTATAGTAGACAAAGTAACTATGGACTGCAAGGTAGACTTCCAACTGACTGGTGCTCTAGTAAGAGTAAACATATAACCAGTAGTTGACTGATGCTTATCTAAATCTCCTGTATAGTCAAAATCACAATATTCGACTCCACATTGACCAACGGTATTATCCTACTAAAATACTAAACCAACATCTATAGTATTTATAATATACGGTAGAATCCATTTCACATCCAACCAATGTCCTTTACCAGGATCATGCATGTACCTACTTGCAACACCAACCACATGTGAAATTCTAGGTCTTGTACACACCATTGCATACATCAAGCTACCAACCATATTTTCATATGATACCTTTGCCATATATTCTCGTTCTGCATCATTCTTAGGAGATAATTGAGTACTAAGCTTGAATTGAGGAACTAGCAGAGTACTTACATGTTTTTTCTGTTCATTCATACCAAAACGTTGTAGTACCCTCTTCAAATATTGACTCTAGGTCAAACTAAGCTTTCCCTCCTTCCTATCTTTGCTTATCTCCATACCGAGAATCGTCTTGGATTCTCCCAAATCTTTCATCTTGAACTCCTAACTTAGTTGAGCCTTCAACTTCTCAATTTTTACTTGGCTCTTCGATGCAATCAACATATCATCAACGTACAATAGAAGAGAGATGAAAGACTCATCTTGTAGCTTGCAAAAATACACACAATGATCATGTGTGCTTCTAGTGTACTTCTACTGCAACATAAACTCATCAAATTGTTTGTACTACTACCTTGGAGATTGCTTCAATCCATACAATGATTTGTTTAGCTTACAAACCCAATTCACTTTACCAGCAACATTAAACCCTTCTGGTTGAGACATATAGATTTCCCCTTCTAAGTCACCGTGTAGAAACATGGTTTTTACATCAAGTTGAACTAGTTCCAAATCGAATTGTGCTACCAAGGCCAACAAAATTCTAATGGAGGAATGTTTTACAACTGGGGAAAATACCTCATTATAATCGATTCCCTCCTTCTGAGCGTATCCCTTAGCCACTAACATTGCCTTGTAGCGAATACCATATTTATTAGGAAATCCCTCTTTCTTTGCATACACCCATTTACAGCCAATTGCCTTCTTGCCCTTAGGTAGTTGTGTCAACTTCCATGTTTTATTCTTCTAAAGGGATAGAAGTTCTTCATCCATGGCTTCCTTCCATCTTTCAACTTTAGGGCTTCTAATTTCTTCTTTATATATGCAAGGAACATCATCATGCACAACTGAAAGTGCACATGCCATCGTATTCTTAAATTGAGCAGGTAGGTCTTCAAAATCCTTGTATCGAGCAGACACCTTAACATTTTTCTATCGTGGCCTATCAACTGCAGTTTCTTGTTGCTTTGGAGGTTCTTAAGTTAAAACCTCTTCATTTGATTCATCTTCTGTCAATGGAGGATCAACTTCTATCTTATCTTCACTAACTGGATTAACAATTCTGCTTTCAAACTCCATTTTCTTTGGAGTTTGCTCCACTTGCTCCAAAGTGCCATCATTCTTCTTAGTTACCTTTCTCAGCAAGGTAGATTCATCAAAGGTAACATCTCTATTGAAGATTTTTTTTTTCATTTTAAGGCACCATATTCAATATCCTTTAGAACCAGAAGGAATCCCCAAAAAATAGCTTTCTTAGCTCTTGGGTCCAACTTTGACTCTGTTACATGGTAGTATGCAATTGAACCAAACACATGTAAGAAATAGTAATCACTAGCAGGTTTTCCATACGATACCTCTATAGGCATTTTGCCTTCAAGAGTAGATGATGGTAGACGGTTGACGAGATGGCATGCATATGTCACAACCTCAGCCCAATACTGACCCAACATTTGATAACATACACCGAACCTTCTCCAACAAAGTCTGGTTCATACATTCTACAACTCTGTTTTGTTGTGGTGTTTTTTGAATAGTGAAGTGTCACACTATCCCTTCTTCTTCACAAACTTTCATAAATGGATCGTTTGTGTACTCAGTGCCATTATCAGACCTCAGACGCTTGATCTTTTTACCAGTTTGAGTCTCGATCATCTTCTTCCACTTGAGAAAAAATTTTAGCACTTCATCCTTCTTCTTCATGAGATACACCCAAACTCTTCTGGAGAAGTCATCAATGAAAGTGACATAATGATGTTTTCCATTCATGGATGGAGTTCTTGTTGGCCCTCATACATTAGTATGGATGTAATCCAAAATTCCCTTTATATTATGGAGAGTAGTGCCAAAGCTTACTCTTTTCTGCTTCCCTAATACACAATGCTCATAGAATTCCAACTCGCTGGTTCTCATACCTTTTAACAGGCCTTGCTTTACTATAATCTGCAAAGCATTTTCATTAGCATGTCCCAAACACATATGCCATAACTTGGTAGTTTCTAAATCTCTTTCTTCCTTTGAAATTGCTGTTGATGCTATCCCAATAACCGTACTACTAAGGTAGTAGTACAAGTTATTCTTTTGAACACCTTTCATCGCCACAAGTGCTCTAGAAGTAACCTTCAATGCCCCATTTTATATGGTCACAGTGAAGCCTTTTGATTCTAATACTCCCACAACAATGAGATTCTTCTTCATATCTGGAACATAATAAACATCTATCAGGACCCTGGTTGAACCTTCTTAATTCTTCAAACGAATTGTACTGATCCCCAAAACTTTTCATGGATAATCATTACCCATGAAAACAACTCCACCGTCTAGTTCTTCAAAGTTAAAGAACCATTCCTTATTAGGAGACACATGGAAGGTACACAGTGAATCAAAAATCCAATCACTAGGATGACATGCTGTTGACGAACCAACCAATGCAAAATATGAATTTGAATTGCTTTCAGCTACACATGCATCATATTGCACAACTTTTCCTTTCTTCTACAACTTCATAAAATTTTCTTCCAATGGCCTTTCTCATGACAAAAAGCACATTCATCTTTACCAAGCCTTCCTTTCGACAGAGATCTACCTCTCCTTCATTTCTGTTGTGTATGTGGACGTTATCTTACAGACAGTGCCTCTACTACTTTATTCATGCTTTCTTTTTTTATCTTTCTTTCTAATTCATAACTATACAAAGCAGTGCAAACTTCCTCAAAAGACACTTTATCATTCCCAATGAGTAAGCTCGTAATAAGGTGATCAAACTCATTAGGAAGGGAGGCTAACAATATCAAGGCTAAATCTTCATCTTTAAAAGTTTCATCCATATTTAACAAATCTGTTACTAATTGATTAAAAGCAGTAATGTGGTCGTTTATTGTAATACCTAGAAGGTATTCAAAATGGAACAACTTCTTCAAATAGAGTCGATTTTGTCCACTCTTCTTCATGAACTTGTTATCTAACGCCTTCCACAACTTACTTGCGGATGTCTCCTTTATGAACGTGAACTTTTGTTCTCTTGAGAGACACGAACAGATTGTACCACATGCCAATCAATTGATATTTTTCAACTCTACTTCATCTTTTCTATCTGGTTTCTTTTCTTCAATGGCAATGTCTAGACCTTATTGAAACAGAGAATCTAGAACTTCGCCTTGCCACATGCCAAAATGACTAGTTCCATCAAACTTCTCCACTCGAACCTTGCATTCATTACCATAGTTCTGCCTGACGTGGATGATTGGCCTTTGTTCGAAAGAAATTTTTCTTTCACCATTTCTTCAAATTACAACAACTAGCAACTATATTCCAATAGCAAACAAACGGAATACAAACAAATGCCTAGGTAGAAACCTTTAACTCTGATACCAATTGTTGGTAAAATCGGGTATATTTTTCCTATTCTAAGTAGTTACTATTTACTAATGATTTAAATGAATAGAACTCAAACTAACTCGACAAAATAATGATATTGGATGTTTCACCAGAAATTTAATGAGGTTCGGTATAAATGTTACCTAAGTCCTCGGGCGTCGTTGACCACTTCCACTATCTCCAAATGAATGAACTCCAAATTATAAATAATTGGGGAAAATTGAGCTAATCAATTACCCTTACAAAAGAGAGGAAGATTTACAAATTTTGGGATGTTTTACAAATGGTGAAGGAGGACTTTATTTATAGCCGTAAATCCAACACCCATCTTCATTCCTAACCAATGTGAGATTTTTCTAATTTGCTCACTAAGGAGCTATATAACAGTTAGAAATAATTTAGAGTTTTATTTTCTCAAAGCCATTAGAGTTTTGTTCTTATTTTAGGTGTAGTTTGTACACAATTTAGATTAGACAATAACGAATAAGAGGAAGCAACAAAAATATTTTCCAAATCAAGTGATGCAACAAGGTTGTTGAAAATTAGAGAATATTGTGAAGATCAAGATCACAACTGTGGACCAGGGTATATCTATCTATCTACTTTTGGTATTAAAATATAATATGTATTCTTATTTCTTTTCAGTAAACTCTTTTGTATTTCTTAAATTTGTTAAAATTAATTTATTGACCATTTATTAATTTTGAGTATTTTTGGTTGATTGTGATAATGTGGATTTAATTTTACTAATGTGTTTGTTTAAATAATTTAAGCAAATATTTTTAACATTCAATAAATACAAATTATTTTCTATTTCAAAATATCGACAAAATTTATTATTGATTAATATAATGACGACTTGTTTTTAATAATAGATTTAAAATATAAAAATTAGGTTTTTGATATATCATCTAGATCTAATATAGACATCTTGAATAGGAGTTTAAATTAATAACCCAACCTAAGGTATCTAATTAGATGGTTTGTTTATTCCTTATACATTAGACATAATTTAATTAAATTAATTGGTGACTCGACCGAAGGCATTAAGTAGTTTGATTAATAACGAATAGTGACCTGATGAAAACATTATTTTTACTAAAAAAGAAGAATCAATAATCTGGATTTATACCTAAATAATTCCATCAAGCATAGCCAACTAACTAAATTTTCCTTAATTCTCCATTGATTGTTAATTTCATATCTACCTTGAATTTGTTTGAGCCAAATTTATCTTTTATCATTTTAATTATTTTTTCATTATTTTATTCTTTTCAAAAATTAAAATATTATGATAGGATGTTTAGGTTTTATTTTTGCACATGTTTTTTAAGAAAATTGATGAATTATTTAAAACCATATAATTTCCCTTTTGATCAATCTTGGGAATATATTTATATCTTGTTAAGTGATTTGTGCACTTAAGAGCTTTTTATAAATACAAAGTTTAACTATTAATTTTTTGTGCATCAATTTTTTGATGGCTTTGTTGGGAAGGAATAATGTTTAAATTTTCATTATCAAAATTCTTGAAATATTTTTATAAATATTCATGATTTTTCTTTTCTTGGTTTTTTGTGAATATTTGTAAGTTATTTAAATTAAAAATTAAAAATTAAAAATTAAAAAAAACTAAAGAGATTACAAATTCTAAAAATCCTAAAAATAATTAAAAATTCAAAAAAATTAGTTTTTTATTTTTATTTTTTAACTTTATTTTTAGTTTTTTTAGCTATTAATTTACTAACTTAATTTATTTTTCTTTTAGTATTTTTGTGTACTAATTTTGTTTTAACTTTATTTTATTTTATCTTATTTATTTATTTTTATAATTACATTTATTATTTTTATTAAATTTATTTTTATTTCTTTTTTGCTATTTATTTTTTGTTTACTATTTTTGTGTACTAACTCTTAATTCTTGTATAATTTTTTTAAACTTATTTGTAGTTGTGTATTTATTTTTATTATTGTAACTACTTGCTTGTATCTATATATTATATTTATTTTGTCTTTTTATTTGCTATTTTGACAGATTATTTAATTCGTTATTTTTGTAGTGTATGTTAGATAGAAGGTCCATAGGGAGTCCACTTGTACCTTTCATAAACAATGTTAACATATTAAAATAAATGTTAAGAAGACGGGATAATGAAATCTATAAACATTTAATTGAGCCTACCTTAAAGCCAATTCTAGACCCTTTAATTAAACCAGTAGATAATATATCTAGGAAAATAACTATAAAAGAGTACGTAGGGTCAATTATTGGCACTACTACTGCTTCTATTCAATTGGGTGAGGTGGCACGAAATTATAAATTGAAAAATATTCATTTTTTCATGCTACCCTCTTTCCGTAGACTACCTAATAAAGATTCTTTATCTTTTCTTAGATACTTTTACTCAACATTCCAAATTTTTCTTCTCAATGCCCTTACCATAGTTAACCATTGTAGTTGCAAAATCAGTTTTTCTACAATGGGTTGACACAATAGTGTCAATTCATCTTTGATAACACTACAGGCAATGCTATAGATGAGAAAACTACCTTAAAGACTTACAATCGCTTCAAAATATTGGGTGCTAAATCCCAACAAAAGAGCACTAGAGTGAGAAGAGCCAGCGTCCATGAAAGAGACTCCGGTATTGAAGTATCTATATAGTTTGCATAACTGACTAAGAAAATTGTGCTTCTCGCTACACAAAGCCCTCTAAACAGAGAATAATATGAAGTATGTAATACTTTGGAACATGATGCTGATGCATGTCCCTATCACAAAGAAGCTAATGAAGGACTTGAATAGATGAATGCAATGGAAGGGTACCAACCTAGACCTAGGTATGAGCCCAATGCAAATACATACAATTCAAGGCGAAGAAATTACCCTAATTTCTCTTTGAAGCAAAACAATCCTTCATTTGTCCAAAACTCTAACCAACAAGAATAGGATTGCCACTGACAAGTGCCATGAAATCTTTCCAAAAAACCAACCCTAAAGAATAACTTGAATGATTTCCTTTAAGTAAACAAAGACAACCAATCTAAAAGCAATCAAAGGTTGGACTCATTGGAAGCATCCAGGAAAAGGGTGGAGTTATAAGTTGAGAAACTGGCTAAACACATGCAGAAGTAAGGAAAAATAACATTTGCTTAGTTTGAATGACAAGTGAACTTAATGACATAGGGAAATTGAGTATGTTAAAAATGGAAGTCCTCCAAGAAACATCTTGTTAATAGGATAAACTAAGTCTTAGATGGGAGGTAATCAATTAATCTTTTTTGTTTCATTTTTATTTACTTATTATTTTTTATTTAAATTTTAAATTTTATTTTATTTTTTTGTTCTTTTATTTTATTATAATTATTTAGTACGTAGTTTTTCTTTATTAATTAGTATTATATTAGTTATAATTTTTTTAAAAAGTTTTGAGCTACGACATGACCTTTTTAGCCATGGCATGGGATATACATGATGAAATTAAGGAGCAAAGGAAAACTTATCGTACCGTGGCATGAACTATTGTGCACTGTAGATCATGGTGATTGAACGTTTAGCCTAGATGAATATAAGTTTGCATCATGACATGAAGTAACCGATGCCATGGCCCATGTTCAATTTTTTTTACTAAAACCACAAACATAATTTTCTCTTCTTATACCTCACAAACCCTAACTTTCTCTCCCCCAAACATTCAAATCCTCCAAAAATCATACATTTTTTCCATAATCCTACATATTTCTTCATAAATTTCTCAATCCTAAGTGTAGTCATTCCTTGAGAGATTTTTTTCAAATCTCCATCAAAGTTCTTCAAGTGTTTATCTTCTAAAAGGGTATTTCTTTAATCTTCATCTTTTTCACAACAACATAATTAACCACAAATATCTAGAATAAATAAATTGGATTTTTTTTTTGTTTTTTGAGGATTTGTTTATGAAATTTTGGATTAAGAGTACCAAACTCTAAATTGGTCTAAGAGGTAAAGGGAAATTTTTGGATTAATTTTTAAAAGTGTGTTGTTTAAATTTTTGAAATTTAAGGAAACCCTAATTTTTTAAGAACTTGATTTAATGACTCTTAAAAGAAATAGAGGTGATATAGGAAAGGAAAAAAAGGGATCCCTGTAAAATACTGTAGAGCGAAATTTGCTCGTGCAATAGCTAAATATAGGTTTGATAATGCTACTAAAATTAACAAAAACTTTATTGTAGAAAGGGGAATGGAATTTCAAATTAGATAGGATATTCATTTGAAGGAGATTACGGATATAATAGTGGCACTTGGATAGGAAAGGTTAGTTAAGACACCAAAAGTTGTTGTGGAGTCCATTGTTCGAGAATTCTATGCTAATGTTCCCAACGCTATTGATAATATGGTAAAGGTTTGGGGAGTACAAGTGTCATTTGTCCCATTAGGTATAAATTCTTATTATGGTTTAATGGATGTAGGCCAAGGTGAGTACAAAAATTATTTGAACAATGTGAATTATATAGAGGTAATAGAAACCCTAGTTATAAAGGAGTCTGAATGAGAATATTCTAGTATGAAGTACAAAGGTTTTTAAGCCAATATTTAACTAAGGTTTTTATTATTTGGAAATATTTTTTCTGCTCTAGACTTATGCCCACCACACATTCTAATTCTTTTGATAAAGAACGGGCTATATTTCTCTTTGCAATAGCATCCACAATATGCCCACCATGTACTATAATTCTGTGGACAAAGAACAAGCTATATTACTCTTTGCAATAGTATCCACAATGAGCATGGATGTTGGAGCAATAATTAACCAACATATTAGATTATTTGTAAACGATCACCATTTGAGTTATTTCTTCCCCTAATTTATTATTGCTTTGTGTGCTAAAGCGGGGGTGAACTATTCAAAGGGTGAGGTATTATTACAGCTAAATTATTGACTCCAACATATATGTGTGAGCTCACCTTAGGTACTAAAGGCACCTAAGGGACAAAAAGGTAGCCTCTACTTCAAAAGCTTCTATGAAAGATGAAATTCATCAATTAAGAAAACTGACTTATAGGAAAAATTATGTCCAAGAATACACTACCCAACATATGAGTATACATGTTGGCAACATTGCATTTAAAGTGAATATAACCATAATATCCAAAGATGCAACAGTTAACTCCATCTCATTCAGAGTTAATTTTAGTCATTTGAGAGAATCCTGGAATCAAGGATATGATTTTGTTTTTAAACCACCTGAGCACCCACATGGTTATGATCAAGGACTAGATGACATGGAGGATTGAGCTCAAACTTTGCTCTGAATTATTTTATTTATTTTTATGTATTTTATTTTTTATGCATTTTAATTTAATTGTTTTTGTTTTTGTTTTTTTCTATTATCTTTCCTTTAATATAATTTATTTTATTTTATTTTCTATTAATGTGAACCCATGTTTATTTTATTTAGAATTTCTAAATTTATAATTGTTTGTTAAAGATGTAATTATGATAGGTACACAATATTTTATCTGTGCGATAAAGCTATTAGATAATGGATGCGCCATGACTTAGCACATACTACTTGATTACATTGAGTTAAGGCAAATGAGTAACTTTTTTTTTCATCTTTAATTTATAAATGATACATTGAGAATAATGTAAATTCTAAGTTGGGAGTGAAAGAAAAATCACACATGAATTTAGGCATATTTAAATTTTTTATTAAATATATGTTTACTTTTGTCTATATTTATTTAGTTTATTTAGTGGTTTAGGGATAATAGGTTCATTTTTTAATTTTTTTTTTGTAAAATTATCATTTCTTTAGTTAATTTAAAGTGAATGACTGGGTCTTTGCACTATTTGATTGATATATTAAATATGTCATGGAATATTGTGAAAATTATTTTTTTATTCATAGTTTGTGTTTCATGCTTGAATGCTGAAATTGAGATAAACACAAAATTGGTGTTTAGGAATCAAATAGTGGAGACTATCCTATAAGAATATTTTGAGCCTATAAGAATATTTTGAGCCCATAAGCATTTTATTCTAAGCAATGATATTTTTTCACTCTTTTAAATATTTTTTTATGAAGTCAAATTGTTAGATGATCTCCATAGATTTTTGTATTAAATGTTTAGAATTTTTAAATTCTGATGAAGAATGATTTGCTTATTTTTATTGCATATATTGGATGGTTTGAGTAAATTTAAAGTGTATATATATTTCATTTGTGTTTTCCTTCCAAAAAAGAGATACATATGAGGTTCCTTAAAATCAACAAAAAAGAGCCAAAAATTAGCCACTCACTAAATACATATATGGGTCCTCTCTCTCTCTCTCTATATATATATATATAGTAAAAAAAAGAGAAAAATAAATAATATAACTAAATACTATGACCCTAAAGTTATTCAAGTGATGAGATGGTTATTATAAAAAAAAGGAAATAAATCCACTTGAAGTCAATACATTTTCATTCATCTTAAGACAAATACTTGAAATATCTGCTTGATGGTTTTAATTGATGTATGAGAATAGTAATGTGATTTTTTCATAAATCCTAATATTGGATTCCTTTCACGAGATCATTGTTATGCACTTTTTTAGTCTTAATTGTTTAACCATATGTAAACCTATTAGTTTATTTCTTTACATAACTTCTATTCACATATATCTTTGTTGTGTGCTTGAACTAATAGAGTTAGTGTGATATTGAGAATATGTCATGTGAGGATTAGAGTTAAAGTGAATTCGGATTCCTATTGTAATGGAGCATGCATGTGTGATTTATAACTGATTTGAACAATAAATTGTGGACCTTTGAGATATTAATTTAACTTATGCTTGAGATTTTATTATAAACTATAAAGAGGCTAAAGCATAAGAAGTTTTGTTATTTTAATTTTTACTTTGTTATTTTTAGTTTTAGTTTTTGTTGTCTCATTTGTTATTTTTTTTAATTTTTGTTATTTTTTTAGTTTTAAATTTTCATTTTAGGATGTTTTTAGGTATCATCCCTCAAAGCCCTCACGAGATTGAAACTCATCCACTAGGGCAACCTAGGTGTTTAAAGGCTTGTTATATGCGCTAAATGCAACCATAATAATCTACAAAAATGATTTAGGTTAGTTTAATTTAGTTTTTTTTTTGTTTTTTATCACTTTTCTTGCTAGATGCTAATAAGAAGCTGGTTGTAGGTTGTGATGAGTGCTTGAAAAATACTAATATTTCATGATTTTTTTACACTTAAATGTGAATAAATAGATTTGATTATGCATATTTTTACCATTATTTAAGCAAATCTATATGTTCAGAATCACTAGTATTTTCTGTTGTATTTCACAGTTTTTTAGCTTTAAATATATAAATTGATCAACACTTGAAGAATAACACCTTAAAACCTTAAAGGAATAAGGCATGTAAGCCTTACATGAAGAAACAATTAGTATGTAAAGGGTACAAAACAACAATTCAAGTGAAGTATTGCGTATTGTGGTGAAGATATAGTGTGTTGTGATGCATTCCTCTTTATATAGATTCACTAGGCACGTTGTTCATTCCGTGTCGTGGTGTGGAAATAGTATGCCATAGCGTGACATATTTGGGGCAACATTGGGTGAACCTCTACGTATCTTAGGCCACAACATGTGAAATGTTGGGTCGAGTATACATTCACTTAAGTTGGCCCGAAGCACTTACGTCAGCCTCAGGTTATATATTTGTTTCTACTTTCATTAGGTTAGGAATCGTAGTATTCAGAGTCAGAAATAATTTAGAGTTTTATTTTCCCAGAGTCCTCAGAGCTTTGTTCTTATTCTAACTGCAGTTTATACACAATTAAGATTAGGCAATAACAAATAAGAGGCATCAATAGATAGATTTTCTAGATCAAGTAATACAACAAGGTTGTTGGAAATTGGGGAATATTATGAAGATCAAGATCACAACTATGGAGTAGGGCACATCCATCTATCTACTTTTCGTGTTAAAATATGATTTGTATTCTTATTTCTTTTTAGTAAACTCTTTTGTATTTCTTGAATTTGTTGAAATTTATTTATTGACCATTTATTAATTTTGAGTATGTTTGGCTGATTGTGATAATGAAAATTTAATTTTATTGTTACGTTTGTTTGAATAATTTAAACGAATTTTTTAACATTCAATAAATATAGATTATTTTCTATTTCAATATTTATGCAAAATTTATTATTGATTAATATAATAACGGCCTATTTTTCGTAATAGATTTAAAATATGAAAACTAAGTTTTAGGTATATCATCTAGGTCTAATATAGATAGTTTGAATAGGAGTTTAAATTGGTAACTCGACCGTAGGTATCGAGTTAGATGGTTTATTAATTCCTTAGATATTGAGCATAATTTAAATAAATTAACTGGTGACTCGACCTAAGGCTAGTTGTTTGATTAATAATGAATAATGACCCGATCAAAGACATTTCACTTGTTGTAGCATCTTGGCACTTTCCTTACTTGACAATACCCGAACTAGTAGGCTAAGATGCCTTGTATCTTGGTCTTTTAGTGTTGATGGTGGGTTGGGATCTTATCTCACAAGATGTGAAATATACTCCATTTTTTTGCATATGTTAGACGATAGCTCTCTTGTTTAGTGATCTAGAGCTTGAATAATCACATAATCTATTATATGATTATAGATAGTTACTTATATGCATCACAGGTACTCAAAGAGGAAATGTAATAGAATAGATAAAACAGACTTAATGACATTACCAATTAGTTGTGGAGGATTTAGTTGTACCTCATAGTTATAATAATGGATAACTAAAATTATATAAATTGGGTAAATACAAGTTGTGATATTCGAGAGTTTAGTTCCTAGTTTATAGTGGAATAACTCTGAAGTTAATAAAGATTGATAATTAATTAAAGGTCTAATTAATATATCAAATGTTTATTTAAGCTTGAATTCATAATTCCATTGGTCCTAAGTTTAGTACATAATAACAAAAAAATAATATTACTTTTAAGATAAATAAATATTTAATTTAAATTAATTATTCAAACGAATAAAATAAAATTTATTATTGTGATATTTTATGAAAGTTATAAATATTAAATAAATGAGTTAGTGTAAAATAATAATTTTACATAATCATTTAATCTAAACAATTAGTTGTACATTTATTTAGTTAGAATAAATAATTATGTAATATGCAAATTTAAATGTTTTGTAAGTACTTAAAATCTTTCTTACAAGCAATAACATTTTATTAAATATCCAATTAGATTTGATATTAGATTGAATATGATACTTTCAAAAGGAATAAGATTGGGAATTGTGACGTGATTATTGACCGGAGAAAAGTGTGGAATTAGACTCTTAATATCACCCAATTTATTGTGTAAAATACTCTCCAAGTTGAGTGAAATAAGAAATTGGATTCCTAATCAAGTTGTACTAGGTTTGGACACTATTTAAACAATCTATTGATCTCTCTCCTCGTACCCGACCACTATAGTAGAAAAATTGACCTCTCTTGTACTAGGTTTGGTCAAGTGTTGTTCTTGGAGTACTACACCATTCATGCACAGAGGGGCTTTATTTGGAAAATTAGAATTGTTTTTAATCAATTTAGAGATTATAAGAACTCCCACACCTTTCGTTCATCATTGATGGAGAGAAGCCTTGTAAGTACGAAGGTTCCAATGTGTTGTTTCATGCTACAATGATATGATTCGAATCTAATTGTTATGTAATTTAATTATTAGTATCATAAGGATATTGATAGGAAAACATTTTGTTGCATATGCTAATAGCTTTCACATAATTTATAAAATAAAAATTGAATTATTATATTAAAAACTGTTTTAAAAGTCAACAGTTAAGTATCTATTGGAGCTTTAGAAGAACCTTTTTTAATTAAGATCTAGGCTCTCCTAAATTTTCATATCGTGTCAGAAGATGGAGTCTTAAGAGTTTTCAGATGATCCTTAATAGTTATGAAGGGAAAGTTAAAGAATGAACTTTATATCTACAAGGCATCATAATGGTAGGTGCAACATTTATTTATTTTATTATAGATTCTAATCAAACTCGTCTGTGCTATATAAGATTAGGTTATATGAGTGAGAATGAAACAAATTAGAGTAAAATTTGGCATTGGAGTCCATAGAATGAAAGGAATTATTTAGTATATCCACTCATACCAGTGCTATCCTTCTAGTGTTCGTTCTCATGGTGAAGCAAAGTATATGTTGGAAAAGATAATGTTTATAAAAAACATTTAGTAATTCTTGTCCTGCATTGTTTTTTTACAGTATTTAAAAGATGTATAAATAGTGAATAGTTGGTTATTAAGGTTGGGCCCCAAGGGGTATCCACTTTTGTAGAAGGGGAGAGGACGTAGGCAAATGTGATACCACACACGCGCACGCCACCGCCGCCGTCGTTCGGCCGGCCGGCCGGCCGTGTGCGTGAGGTGATATTTTATTTTTTGAAAAAATATTTTTTTTTCAAAAACTTTTCCAATCAGAAAATGGTTGTTATATATATATTTTTTTCTCTCAGAAAAAACAACAGTTATTTCCTTTTACTCAGAATATGGCCGTTGTTTTCTTTTATCAGAATATGACTGTTACTCTTCTTTATTCAGAAAAAATGGCCGTAACTCGTCTTTACTCACAAAAATGGTCATTACTCGTCTTTACTCAGAAAATGATCGTTACTCTTCATTACTCAGAATGACTATTACGCTCTCCATCCCCAGACATTACCATTATTATCATAATGGTCACACGGTTTCTGAAACCTATAAATAGAGGGCCTCAGCTCTCAGTTTCTACACAACAATCTGTAAGTCTGCTAAGGAAATTTGGGAAGCACTTCAAAAGAAGTATAACACTGATGAAGCTGGAACTAAGAAGTATGTTGTCAGTAGATACATGAAGTTACAAATGATTGATGGAAAATCAGTGGAAGCTCAATCACACGAACTACAGAAGATAGCATATGAAATAACTTCTGAAGGTATGACTTTAGATGAACAATTTCAAGTAGCTGTTATAATAGATAAATTACCCCCTACTTGGAAAGATTTTAAGAATACACTTAGGCATAAAACTAAGGAATTTTCTTTAGAAAGTCTTATAACCTACTTAAGAATAGAAGAAGAAGCCTGAAAGCAAGACCAAAGAGATGAAGTACTCGTAGTCTCAAATAACAGTACCAATAAGAAACCCTCATCTGCAATTCTGAAACCTAAAGGTAGAAATATGAAAACTCATAATTGTAATAATAACCAAAACCACAACCACCAAAATAGAAATAGAAACTATCCTCCTCAGAATGGACTTCAACCCCCTTAAGGAATAACAGGTTCGTGTGTTATAGTTGTAACAGACTTGGCCACTTGGCTAGGAACTACCGGAATAGGAATCGTCCTGCCCCACAGGCAAACCTTACCGAAGATCAACTTATTGATATGATATCTGAAGTCAATTTTGTTGGTGGGTCCTAGGGGTGCTGGGTGGACACCGGTGCTTCTTGCCATGTCTGCTATGATCGAGACATGTTCAAGTCCTATTCTGATTCTAAGGATAAGAAAGTGCTGCTGGGCGACTCCCACTCCATTAAAGTTGCTGGTACTGATGAGGTGGTATTGAAGTTTACCTCTGGAAAGACTGTCATCTTGAAGGATGTCCTACATACTCTAGAGATGAGAAAGAACTTAGTTTTAGGCTATCTTGTTAACAAAACTGGGTTTACTCAAACTATAGGGGCTGATTTATATACTATAACTAAAAATAATATATTTGTTGGGAAAGGGTACGACACTGATGGCATGTTTAAATTAAATGTTTATATCAATAAAACCTCTTCTTCTTCTCATATGTTGAGTTCTTTTAATATTTGGCATGCTAGACTTTTTCATGTTAATAAACGCATAATAAAGAACATGAGTACCTTAAAACTAATTCCTAAACTATCTTTGAATGATTTTGAAAAAAGTCATTTTTGTAGTCAAACTAAAATAACCAAAACTTCACATAAATCAATAGTTAGAGAATCAGAACCTTTAGAATTAATACATTCTGACATATATGAACTTGATGAAAATTTAACAAGAAATAGAAAACGCTATTTTATAAATTTTATAGATGACCGTTCAAATTACTCTTATGTATATCTAATGAAAAATAAAAGTGAATCATTTGACATGTTTAAAATATTTATGATTGAGATTGAGAATCAACTTAACAGAAAAATAAAAAGGTTTCGAAGTGATAGAGGAACTGAATATGATTCTAATATCTTCAATGATTTTTATAAAACTCATGGAATCATTCATGAAAAAACTACACCTTATTCTCTTGAAAAGAATGGCAAAGCTGAAAGAAAAAATAGAACTTTTACTGAATCAGTTGTTTCAATTTTACTAAACTCTGGTGCTGCTTCCCATTAGTGGGGAGAAATTTTATTAACTGTTTGCTATGTGCTAAATAGAGTGCCTAAATCTACAAATAAAATTTCACCATATGAAATTTTGAAAAATAAGAAACCTAATTTAACTTATTTTAAAACTTGGGGTTGTTTAGCCTATATTAGGATCCCTGATCCTAAAAGAAATAAACTTGCTAGTAGAGCATATGAGTGTGTATTCATAGGATATGTTATGAATAGTAAAGCTTATAAATTCTATTACTTAAATGATCATGTAGTTATAGAATCAAATGATGTTGAATTCTATGAACATATGTTTCCCTTTAAATTTAAAAATAGTGGGGGCTCGTCTTCTAGTAGTTTACCCATAACTAGAACTAGTAAACAAAATGAAGAATTAAACACTAAAATTAGAAGAAGTAAACGAGCCCAAACCCTTAAGGATTTTGGGTCTGATTTTTATGCTTATACCTTAGAGGAAGATCCCCAAACTCTTAAAGAAGCATTATCTTCTTTAGATGCCAACTTATGGAAAGAAGCCATAAATGATGAAATGGATTCACTTGAGTATAATAATACTTGGCATTTAGTTGACTTACCTCCTGGTTGTAAAACCATTGGATGTAAATGGATACTAAAAAAGAAATTAAAACCCGATGGTACTATTGAAAAGTACAAAGCTCGTCTTGTAGTTAAAGGGTATAGGCAAAGGAAAAATGTAGATTTCTTTGATACTTTTTCACCAGTCACATGAATAACTTCCATACGTGTAATTTTCTCTTACTACTATCCATGATTTAGTAGTACATCAAATGGATGTTAAAAATGCTTTCTTAAATGGTGATTTAGAAGAAGAAATTTATATGGATCAACCTGAAGGTTTTGTAATCCCAGGTCAAGAAAATAAAGTTTGTAAACTAGATAAATCTCTTTATGGTCTAAAACAAGCACCTAAGCATGGCATAAATTTGATCATCTAGTTATCTCATATGGATTCAAAATAAATGAAAGTGACAAATGCATTTATTATAAATTAGAAGATAACATTTACACTATTATATGTTTATATGTGGATGACATGCTTATTTTTGGATCAAATATTCATGTTGTGAACAATGTGAAAACTTTGTTAAGTGCTAATTTTGATATGAAAGATCTCGAAAAAGCGAGTGTAATCCTTGGTATAAAGATAACTAGGTCTGAAAAGGGAATTTCTCTAGATCAATCTCACTACATTGAGAAGATCTTAAAGAAATATAATTACTTTAATTGCAAACCTACATGTACTCCTTATGATCCTAGTGTAAAGTTGTTCAAGAACATCGGAGACGGTGTTAGACAAACTGAGTATGTTAGCATCATTGGTAGCTTACGTTATGCTACTGATTGCACTAGACCAGACATAGCTTATGTTGTGGGACTACTATGTAGGTTTACCAGTAGACCTAGTGTAGAGCATTGGAATGTTATTGAAAGGGTTATGAGATACCTTAAGAGAACTATGTACCTTGGGTTACATTATAAAAAATTTCCCGCTATTCTAGAAGGGTACATCGATGCAGATTGGAACACTTTATCAGAAGACTCCAAAGAAACTAGTGGCTATATATTTAACATAGTTGGTGGAGCTATTTCTTAGAAGTCTAAGAAACAAACAATATTGGCTCAATCTATAATGGAGTCTGAAATGATAGCACTAACCACTGCTAGTGAAGAAGTAGGTTGGCTAAGAAGTCTGTTAGTTGAGATCTCTTTATGGGAAAGACCGATACCAGATGTCTTGATCCACAACGATAGTACCGCGGCTATTGCAAAGATTCAGAACCGTTACTACAACGGCAAGATATGACAGATACATCGTAAGCATAGTACTATTAGAGAATTTCTCTCTACGGGAGCTATAAGAGTGGATCATGTACGTTCTGATGAAAATTTGGTAGATCCTTTAACGAAAGGATTACCGAGAGAGAAGGTTTTCAAAACCTCAAAAGGAATGGGATTAATGCCCTTAGAATGAAGAGTCACTCGTGATGGTAACCCAACTTATAGACTGGAGATCCCAAGAAATAAGTTCAAAGGGTAATAACAAGTCATGAAGTGATATGAGATGTATCATGCTATTTTCAAATCCCATTCTATATTGTTAGAAACATGAAGTCCTAAAGCGATAGAAAATGATGAGTTAATTGTTAAACTCTTAATGAGTTCTATACTCTATATGGAGTGGAGTACATAGCTATAGGAGTGCTCTTGATAGACTCACCTATGTGAATGTGGAAGTGTGGCCGCTTCCTATGAAAAATTTTTGGGCAAAATTTACTAGAGCGTTTACTATACTGTGATACACGTGCATGACCGTAAAGCACAGACTTTTCAAACTACACCTTGGAAAGGTTGTGTGTGTGATGATTGTTAGAGATAGAGTTCAAAACTACGAGTTACTCTAGTATATTCTAAAGCATCAACACTATGCAAAGGTTCAAGTCGATAGACACCTTTTTTCTTATGCACAATCTTGTATTTTTAATTGATCGGTTGCTCGATGAAAATTATTTTTATATAAAATTCAAGTTGGGGATTGTTGGAAAAGATGAATGTTTATAAAAAAATTTAGTAAAGCCTTGTCACACATTGCTTTTTTACATTATTTAAAAGATGTATAAATAGTGAATAGTTGGCTATTAGGATTAGGCCCCAAGGGATACCCACTTTTGTGGAAGGGGAGAGGACCTAGGCAAATGTGATACCACACACGCGCGTGCGCCGCCACCTCCACCGTTCGTCCAACCGACTGGCCGTCCATGTGCATGTGTGTGAGGTGAGGTGGCATTTTATTTTTTGAAAAAAAAAATTTATAAAAATATTTCCAATCAGAAAATGGTTGTTATATATATATATATATATATATATATTTCTCTTAGAAAAAACAACCGTTATTTCCTTTTACTCAGAATGTGGTCATTGTTTTCTTTTATCAGAATATGGTCGTTACTCTTCTTTATTCAGAAAAAATGGCCGTTACTCGTCTTTACTCACAAAAATGGTTGTTACTCGTCTTTACTCAGAAAATGGTCGTTACTCTTCATTACTCAGAATGGCTATTATGCTCTCCATCCCCAAACATTACCGCTATTATCATAATGGACACACGGTTTCTGAAACCTATAAATAGAGGGCCTCAGATCTCAGTTTCTACACAACAATCTATAAACTCATCTCACTAAGAAAAAAAAATTTCTCTGCAATTCTAAGTTAGTTTTCAATTTTCTAAGCAACAAATTTTTTTAGGTGTAGCATTCTAGTCTTCATCAGTGTAGTGAAGTTCCGAAATAGAGAAAAGGATTCTAGGCTGTTTTATCCTGGGGATGATGGAGCTGTGTTTGCTTGCACAAAATTGGGCAAAGTAGTGAAACGTCTTAAAGAGAGCGACCTAGTCCGCGACTCAACCCAAGCAGTTCATTTCAGGTTATCGGCAATATTGTTCCATCGCTGTTTTTAACGTACTTGTCTCAACAGTATATGTTAAATTTAATTGATGATTACTTTTTGAAGCCAATTTTTATGTTCATTACATATCGATTCTACAAGTCATTAGCAAACACGTTAGAAGGAATGACACATGGAGTGTTGTATCTACTCTAATATTTAAGTCATTTTTTATGTCAATGATCTTAAATGAGAGTTTGAGAATTTTCTCATGCATATATTTTGAGGTGGAGAGGGTTTATTTATAAACTTGGGTAAATAGTAGTCTTATAAATAACTTATACTTATTAATTAATATTTATATTAATATAATAATTTAAATATTAAATAATTAATATAAATTATTTAATATATTAATGACCTTCCATAGATATGGATTTGAGTCATTAATATATATTTGAAACAAATTCGAGAAACTTACCATACACGGGTTGTTCTGAATTAAATTTGAGTTGATTGTCTCTTACCATACTCATTTGATATTCAATGGTGAAATGGACTAATTAAATGGGGTTATGCATGCTAGGTGATTTTTCCATCCAATACAAGCCCTCTAAACCTCTTGGGCCATCTCTAGTAGGGTAGGTGGTCTAGCTAATCATCTAGATACAACGATAAATTGACTTCTAGTCTTAGGATGTCTTCACTATATGGTGCATTTGAAATTCTAATTTTATTTGTACCATGTTTATCTTGAGGTTTTTAGCTTCCAAATGCCTATTTACTTGTCTTAGTCGAAGTCTAGATTAAAAAGTTATGATATGTCAATGTTTGGTAGAAATGTCAACACGAGTTGTAAATCTGACTTCCCAAATCATATATTTTCTTGACTTGGTTATGCCAGATCTCCTTCCTATCTGGTCCTTTGGACTACTAGTTGAATTGAAGGTTAAGATCGAGCCTGGCAACCTATATGTAGACTTGGTCACTCTCAACTTCACCCATCTCATTCTTTATAGTCAAAGATTAGAGCTTTGAAGTGAAGGACCTTGAAAGTAGAATTTTGAAATAGTTTAGCCTTGGTAAATGGATACAACTCCTTCCTTTTCCATTTTTCTCATAAAAAAGACTTGATTATTTCCATGAAAACCAAGAACATGAAGAAAATTAGCATCTTTTTTTTAAGGATCCAGAGGTGTTATGTCTCGCTATAGTGGATTTGATAGACCTAGCCCAAAGAGTCCCAAGCATAAAAGTAGGAACAACACATAAGACCTTAGGCATCATGATGAAACTCTAAGAAGACTAGGAGTGGATGACTAAAGTGTAGATGGCTCTAGACATGAAAGTAGGGACCTAGTTGAGGATGGTTCATCATAGCAAGGATGGGACAATAAGGACCTCATAAGTCGTAGGGAGAGCCAAGTCGACTAGCCAGTTAAAGCACAAATCATTTTATATTTGGTTTTATATTTGTAAAACTCTCGCAAGTGCATGAATCATTTTATAGAAAATGACAAGTATACTCCCAAGGTCAATGTAAGTAAGGAATATATGTGATTTTTAATTTATTATTCAAACTTTTAAAAACAAAATTAAATCCTAAACATCTTGTCACGATATTTTGGTTTTGTGTTTCCTAATCTAATAACATAAAAAATAAGCATAGATATGGATTCAATAAACAATTATGCAAATTTTTATCATTCATAACAGTAAAGTATTTAAGAATATAATAATTAAGTTAATTATGTTTTCTCATATTATTTAGGTTATTAAAGATATAAATTGATATTTATTGATTATCTCTTTTTATATGAATATCACCTTTGGTAGGGTTAGATATTCTTTGTTAATTAAACAAATCAATTAACACCTATGG
Organism: Hippophae gyantsensis; assembly: GCA_030763125.1. Lineage (NCBI taxonomy): Eukaryota > Viridiplantae > Streptophyta > Magnoliopsida > Rosales > Elaeagnaceae > Hippophae > Hippophae gyantsensis. The sequence goes on along the minus strand of CM061038.1, from coordinate 10,004,597 downwards.
ATGGGGTCGATAATTAATTTGGTTAATTAAATTAATTTCTTTGTTCTAAGAGATTGAAAATGAACCATTTAAATGCCACATTTGGTGGCTTAGACATTTTAAACTTTATTCAAGGTGTCCAAATTAAACCTAAAAATTTAATTATCTGAGTTCTAACTTTCAAGTTTTAAAACAATTACTGAAAATATGTTGTCAATACATTTTTGAATAATTATTTTTATAAAAACTTTTGAAATAGAGCTTCACTCTAATTACCGGACGATTGTACCAACAAATAAAAGAGTACTACTCTAAATCATATCAGATAATTAAACCTATAATCTAATTTTCAGATTTAAGTTTGTAATAAAAATAATATATTTCTCTCTACCATCCTTAATATAAAATCTTGAATAAAAACAAAATCAATTTATTTTATAGAAATGTTTTACCTATTTAATATTTCGCAAGTATAACAACGTTATTATTATATCATATTTACAAACAACCAGCCATGTTAAATTCAATCACAGAAAAATTAAACATAACATATAAGAATAAAACATAAAAAATAACTGTAAAGAATTTATTTTAAAATTAAACCTTAAAAGAATCCTTACAAAACTTTGATGCTAATTCTATTACTGAAAAACCTCCAAACGGATTTGTATTTTCATTTATTGAATCAAAAACTAAAAATCTATAAAAGCATAGTTAGTTCTTCTTAAAAAGAGAAGAACTTTAAAACTAAAAACTAAGAAAACTTTCTAGAGAGAGAAATCAAGAGAGAAAGAGAGTTGAGAAAATTGTGTGTTTTACAATGGGGGAGATGGTCCTTTTATAGATGAGGAAAAGGCCAAAAAAGGTGGAAAAATATTTCAAAAATTGATTTTGGACATGTTTGGATAGGCTGTCACGCATGTGGGGCGCAAAATTTGCGGAAGATAAGCGTTTGGTACTCGTAGGACAATACATGGGAGTGCACTAATGTGCACAAAAATCGGTACAAGGTGTGTTGGGTGTGTACTGACTATGCATGGATGTGTGTTAAGGGTGTGCTACACATGTGTTGGGCATGCGCGTGGGACTCAATATGGGCATGTGCTGGCGCGGGTGGGACTTCGACGTGAATGAGTGGCTGCGTGTTGTCTCTTTTAGAGAACATAAAAACGTGCAAGTATACACGGTCACAAGTAATAAGATTTGTAAGTAAAGTATCGTTCCCACGGAGATTTGTTACTATAGTTTGTTGAGTACTAAAATTGTTTCTTTCTGATTTTATCCAAAACAATCGTTGATTTAGAAAAAGGTAATAAGAAAATAAAAGAAATCTAGGATTGCAGTTTTTCACCAAATTAATCCACTCAAATCATGTTATTTTCTTTTGATTTATATTTTTTAGTACATTTAATTTGTCAACCGAAAACTTCTTTTTTATTCATACATCTCTTCCGAGCTCCGTATAAACACACCTCGTTAAATTAATTCACTATATCTCTATGAGAATTAAATTTAATAAGATTCATTAAATTCTAAGTTTTCAAATGGCCACACATACAATTAGGATATATTCCTATCCTTCATCATACATGTCATTCTATTTACGAGCAATATACACACAAATGCCTCTTCCAAGTTTATTTATGTGCCACAGATCGTTTTGATAAGATTCATAAATAATCAAAAAGCATTAAGCACAAAATAGAACGAACAAATCGAACGTCTTATAAATCTATCAAAAATAATTAAAATCAAAGCTTCATAAATTTAGATCAAATGCAACCCTAGAAAAATTAAATTACTTCATAAATTAAAAATAAAAATTACAACAGATACAGAAAAATTAGAAGAAGAAGAAAGAAAAATTAAAACATCTAATACGAAAATATTTGGCACACACAGAACACAACAAAAGCCAAAAATGACTTCTGCGTGTTCCACAGCCAACCCACAAACACCACAAAAATTACAAACTCTAAACTCTAAAAAAAAAACTCTTTTAACTCTATCATCTTATCTCCTATTTATAGCTAAAAAAATACATCAAAAATAATACATTTTTTAGACACGCGTAAAATATTTGTATCAAAAATAAAAATTAAAACGCGTGGGAGACAAGCCGTTACAACAAAAATACTATTTTAAAGTGAGTGGGAGACAACGCTGCATGCTTGATTTTGTTTTCAATACACTTTACCACGCGTCGCGATCTGATTGGTTGAAAAATATAGTGGGACACGTGGCAGCCTTCAATTGGGGAGAGGAAAACGGGTGCATAGAGCTACGCCACACGAAAGCATGGCGCGTGGGGACATGTGGTAGACAACGGCGTGCCTGGAAACGTGCGCCATTTCTGTGCATTCTGGTTTACTAAATGCTTGCCACGTGTCGTTATGTGATTCGCTGGAAATTTTAAGAGACACGTGGCTTCTTCTTATTCTGTAAAAAACCGAGGGTGCACGCTGCTTGGATAACCCACGTCGCACACGATTTTTAGACAAACGGTTCGGTGCGCGACAGCTTGGTTCCACGCGCTTCAATCTGGACCGTTCAGCCGATCCAACGGTCAACGATGCACCTCGGGGGAAATCTGTGCAGCCGACATGTGGGTCCCACTCTACAAGCCAGCCTGCGCGGCAGGTGGGCCCCACTGTCACGCCGAGCCGCGTATAGAAATATACCTGGCACGCCCTTTTGTCTCGTCTAGAATGCACTCGCAAATCTGGACCGTTGATTTATAAATTGCAATTAAGCACGCATTTATTTGAAATTAGATTTTTGGAAAAAAACTTGCAATTAAGTACGTTTTCGATACAATTTATTTAATGTTCTTAAAATATATAAAAAACAATAAATACTAATTTATTAAAGTAAAATTAACTAAAAATAGAAAGAACATAGCAAGTATGATTAATAAAATAGGTAAAAATAACTATATAAAATACAGTTATCAACACCCCCAAACTTAAGTTTTTGCTAGTCCTCGAGCAAAAGGAAGAAAATAAAACAAAGATAACTGCATTTAAAATAGTGATTTTCAAAATATGTTTTGTCTTTTGAAATTACATAACTCAAAGAAATAAAAGAATTTTATCTAAGCATCAAAATCAATTTAAAAGTATATTACATTTTCACAATGAATTTTAGTGTGTGTGTGAAGTCTTTTCATATTTCATCACATGCAATCCGAATCAGTTTATACAAATATAAAATCAAACAAATTTTTAATGAAATCACAAATCTTATAAGTTTATTTTTCATTTCTCTCTCCACTAATGTAGATAAACATAAAACACAAAATCAATAGGACTTTATTAAGCTTGTAATGTATGGCTTAGGTAAAGGTAGGATAAAGGATAATATTTAGCTCAAAACTTTTCCCAAACATAACATTTTAGGATTGAAAAAGATAATTCTATCATCAGAATAATTACTTCCCAATTTGGGATTTCTCATCAATACAATAACTATATTTTTTTTCAGATTCTATATATTTTTTTTTTCAATAACCCTTTTTTTCGATATATCCTTCAACATTTACTAACAATTGTCACATGTTAGTGAGATAAGAAAAATAGATATATCTACACACACACACACACACATATATATATATATATATATTTTACGTAGGCTTTTGAAATGAGAAAAATATATATATTAACTTCGAAGCTCAAAAGGGATATACTATGAATAATGCATGTAAAGGTAGATAGAAAGGCTCAAAAGATCCAAAGATGGCCGACATCATTTTCTTAGTTAAATGTTATCTATAATTTCGCCTCGAGAGAAAATCAAACAAATTCTAAGAACTGTGACACCATAAAAATCAATCGAATTTCATACTCACATAAACCTTCTCTAAATTATCATAGCAACTCAAAAATCATGACTAGTGCTCATGAATATTTATTCTTGTAAAAATGAAACATACGTAAAAATGATTCATCACTTAGACAATATTCAAATTTTTCAAATAACTATGCATAATTTAAATTGAAGAAACAAAAATAAATCACTATTCATAGCAAAATATCTTAAATCAACCAAACAAACAAAAACAAAATTTCACAAGCAATAACATCTAGAAAGTATTTCAATTAGGTTCAATATATCTACCACCCCCAAACTTAATATACACATTGTCCTCAATGTGTGAAAGTTAAAGAACATATGAGATGGGTTTAAAGAAACTTCCTGGTTTGTTTGATTGGTTAAGCCAAAATAGCTTCATTACCTCCAATTTGCAATTTTGCTAATCTAGGGTATCTATCCAATTTTCCCCTCATTGTTCCTGCTAAATCATCTAGTTCTATTATTGATGAAGGCATTCTTGAAAACAACCCAATTTTTTATTTGAACCCAACTTTGGTATGAAGTTGATTCTCTGGATATAGTTACCACTGAATCTATGGTGGACATGTTGCAAGAAAAGTTTTTGATTCCTAATGATATTGGGATAATTATTCTTGGCAATAGTATCTTCCTAGTACACCTCTCCTTGAGATCATTATTTTTATGCATCAGTTATTTGCTAGTAGGTTACTTTTATGTGCCCGACTTATTATGATTGGTTTCTTTGTACTAGCATTTTTCTTGTCATCTCCTTGTGAAGTACACTAGAAGTGAGTGAAGTTCACTAATGAGATGTAGACCTTCATTGAGTAACTATTCATTCTAGCTCCATGAGATCATAGTTGTGAGAAACTGTTCATTGCTAAGAAGGTTGCATATTGGGGGTTACAACTTTCTTCATCTATACTGGGGCTATTTACGGCCCCCTTTCAGAGGTATATGTTTTTTGGTTTTGCACTATACTTGATGAATATTTGTTGTCTAATATTCTTTGTTTCTCTTGCAGAAATGTCATCCTACCATATGACTTCTTGAAAAATCTTATCTACCAGTGTATTCCAGTTTGTATCTTGGCACTTAGGTAGTCACTCCAAAAATCAAATCAATAAGGATAAGTGTTACGGACAAAGAGAGCATGCCAAGCCAAAGCAGCAATGACACCCAACGTGACTCAAGTTTTTCCCACAATAGAGGATATTATCATAGAAGAGGATGTCACATACTTGAGCCCCAACTATATACCATTCCATGCATGTTTCTTCTCTTAATATGAATAAGAATAAACCATAAGGTGATCACTTTGGTAACTTGGGGGAGAATTCTCAAATATTGAGAGCAACAATTGAGGATTTCTTTAGTAAAGCATTAGCCTATCTTTAACCTTTAGAGGACACTACAAAAGTAGCTCTTTCAGAAAGAGATTGAGCCATGGATTTACTAAATCAAGCCCTTGAGGAAAAGAAATGAATTACAGATGCTCTAGAGAATTCTAGCCTTGCTTAAGAGGCTACCGAGAAGGCTCAAGAGATTGGTGTGGTTGCTAAAAACTAGCTTCAAAAAGTGATGACTCGAAAAGAGTCAAAATGTGAAGGCTTGAGAACTAAGAACCATAGATTATCCGTCCAACTTAAAGAAGTAGTTGAGAATGTTGTGAATGAGTACTTGGAATCAAATGACTTTGTAGCTAATATAGGTATTTCTTGGGCCCATGGGTTTGAGTTGAACAAGAGGAAGGTCAAGAAAGTGTACCCTAAGTTATATCCCTCTTTCCACTACCTTTTGGATTTTTAAAAGGTTGTAGCTGAGCACTAAATTTATAATGATAGCTTAGATATTGAGGGGAGTGAAACCCCATCTGTAGTAGTGCCTCAAAAGTTTGTTAGTGTTGGAAATGCCATAAATCCTCTAGCGACCAGTGGGGTCATAAGGTAATACTGACAATACCTATCTCGATAATTTTGTCTGAGGATTCCGGTAAGGGTGTTCATTATAGGACTTAGGTTTTTCATTCATTTTGTTTTTCATTGACTTTATAGTTATTTTTATTAGCCAAAGTTTAGTCACTTGGTCCTTATTTTTGTAGCGCTAAAAGCATCACTCTTTAATAAATAATAACTTGGAAATTTTTTCTTAGATATTGCGCTTTAAAACTTACTTGTATCTTTTTGTTGATAATGGGCACTCTTTTTTTTATGCGAGGCACGAACCTTGTTAATATGGGCACGCATCTTTTGTTGTTGCAAAGCACACATTTTTCATTAATGCAAGGCACCCATTTTTTTATTGATGTGAGAAATGCACTTTTATTGTTATAGGGCATTCATTTTTTGTTAATGCACGACTTTCACTTTTTATTGATATGGGGCACACACCTTTTCATTTGGTGGGGTACTCTTTTTTTGTTATTAAAACATCACATCATTGACACAACACTTAGCCCCACACATTGTGGAGATTAGGATTACAAGTGTTCCCTCAATGCTTAGTGACCTTGGGATAACCCAAGAAATGACATTTTTTGCAAACCTTTTTAAGAGTTGGATGCCAGACCAAATGTTTCAACCTCATTTACCCAAAATGACCACGGTATCTCCCTACGATGCTGACTTGAGAAAGTCCTAGATGGAATTCAACGGGCCGAGTGGCAATAAAGGTGAAAGATTTAAAATGGTGGAAAGACCACATCACGATTGGTGAATGAACCATGACACGACTAGTAGGTGAAAAGCTAATTGGTCATCTGGTCCATTATTCAGCTCGTCGGCTACATACTCTATGGTAGTGCCTGGTGGTGATAGTTAGGTTATTGTTTGGTTAGTCATTTGGCCAATAGGAATATATATCATTAGCTATCATGGTGAGCAATGGTCTACCATTCATGATCCTCTGAGGTAGGGATCTGGCTCTACCAACATGGTGACTTGTTCTTGGCAGGACTTTGTTCAAACGCTGACATTTTCCACTCTTTCGCTTACTTCAATTTTTTCTACTGAATCTTTTTCTAAGCGCCCTGGTATGTTCCCAAGTCTTGGAATATTTATTTGGAAATCTATTCCTCTTCTAGAATTTTTTTCCAAGTGTATGGATGTTCTACTCATGAAGTAGTACCTTACTCCATGGAGTGGTCTACTCTTAAGGTAATGTCCTGCTCTGTGGAGTCTAATACCTCCCAACACCTAGCTTGGTAAACTTTATAAATTTGGCAAGTATTGGATATTTTCTAGATGCCAATTTATATCTTCCATCTTCTTTGTCGGGGAAGTCATGTGATTGAGTGCTCTAATCACAAGCCTCACATCTTTAGAAGTGTACTATGACCTGTGATCATCTTAGGAGAGTTATTGATATCTAGTCGGTAAATCCTTAAGTATAAAGCAAGTAGTAACCCTCTTCTTCCCACGATGAGCTTACCTAAGTGTCAATGCTTGGATCCTAGACTATAGTCACTATGGATACCAAAAGGGTTGTGTGTTGACTTCATTTTACACACAAGACTTAGCTCACTAAGACATTAGTGCCATTATTTGGATCCTAGACAACCGTCATCATAGATGCAGTAAAGGTTGTTTATCTGCCTCATTTTTTTGTACAAGACTTATTCCATTAAGTCAATGGTGTAAGGAAGCATAGCGTGCCAATGTATATATCCTGAACCGACATCATTATGGGCATTAAAATGGTTGTTGGTCCACTTTGTTTTTTGCATAGGACTTAGTCTATTAAGACATTGTTGCCATTGTCTAGATCCTAAATCACAATCATTTTGGGTGCTAAAAGGTTTGGGTTCCCACATCATTTTTTCATATAAGACTTAGTCCATTAAGACAATGGTGTGGAGAGGCATAGAGCCTTGGTTCCTAGTAGGACTTAGTCATCGATTATCCCTAGGTTAGAGGTCCTATGGTTCACAAGTATGATTTTTGTGATGTAACATGCCTTAAGTCTTATCTGAGGAGTGCAATTGTTGTGTATTGAGCCCGCATGGGGTGATGATCATTACATGGTTTTTAGGAAAGGTGTGACCTTAATTTAAGTAGGACCGAGTGATGTTGTGCACCTAGCTCGCATGGGGTTGTGGTTGTTGCATGGATTTGAGTGAAGGTATGGCCTTCCAATTCTATTGTATACTTGAGTGTGCAATTGATCCTAATTATAAGTTTTATAAACCTAAACTCTAGGTAGAAATGATTTTGCTAATTATCCAGTGGCAAGAGCTTTGGGTAAATTATTTTATTCATTCTTTTTTTGGTGCTATTGTTGACATGGATATGCAAGACCTTACCTAGCACTTCCTTAAAAGTAAAAAGGTAAAAAAAAAGAACAATAAGCAAAACTCATAGATCCTGCAATCACATCTTCTGGCCTTGTTAGATCCCCATGTTGTAGCACTCCCAAGCAACCTTATTTTCTCTTAAGATCATATAGATTCCAATTTCTATCGGGAACTTAATTTTTAGATGATAAGTCGATGATATTGCCAAGCGACATGCAAAATTGGTCATCCTAGGATGCAATTATAGGCTAAGGGATAGTTGGCTACTAGGAATTTAATTATGAAATTCCTAACGGTGCATCCTTGCCCAATGGTAACTGGGAGGTCAACGCTACCTTTTAGGGTGAAAGGTTTTTTGGAGAAACCATATAGAGAAGTATGGATCATGTAACTTCATCTGTATCCAGACAACCATGAATAATATGTCCATTGAACTTCAAGTTCTTACCAATACCCTATGGATCCTGTTGTTGGTAACCTACAAGGTGACAACTAATGCATTATAATATGAATTCACTAATCATATAGCTTTTTTGGCTTATAGTAGGCCCCTTAGCATGAACTTTACTTGCATGGTTTGTGTCCCTATCGGTTAGTCCTTCTAGAATCACATGGACATCATTCATTATTAAAGGTCTACCTTCCACTATTTGGTTTCCTTGGCTAGTAGGGAGAATGCCCCCTTTTTCTCACATAGTTCTTCTATAGACCTTTCTGGATCCAATATTCTATCTCCCTTTTTAGTTTCCAATAATCTTCGATGTTGTGGTTGAAATCAAGGTGGAACTTACAAAATTGGCCCTAGTTTTGGTCAACTGAAGACCATTTCATCTTTTTGGGATCCCTTAAGAGTACAAAGTTCTGAGCCTACATCAATATTTGTTCCTAAGGGGTGTTTAGGGGGATAAACTTCTTGATATCAGTCCCAGGTCAAGATTTGTTATCCCTCTTGAATTTTTCTTCACCTTTGGACTTTACATTTGACTTCTTCATCTCCAAGTTCTTGGGATCATCCTTTATCTTTCTTTTCTGGGTTTGATTCCACATTGATGGTTGCCACTACTATCTTAATCACTTCTTTATATAATAACTTAGGAAGATTTTCTATCAATTTGTTCCAAAGAGGCTCTATTTGGAGATTGTGAAGGAATGCATTGATTACTAGTGAATTAGGGTAGTCTTCTACCTAGATCTTTTCATTATTGAGTCGATTGAACAAGTCTTTGAATGACTCATTCTCCTTCTAACTTCAATAGACATTAAAGAATTGATTTTAGTGATGCACTTCTGGTCCATTTTCCTAGAATTACTGGAAGAACCAAAATTGGCAGATCGAATGACTGCCACAATATTCTTAGGGGGAACTTTTCCCGCATGACATTCCGTTGGTAATGCCGGAAATCAGAAGAATATTTAGTGAAAGTCAAAGCTATTCCCTTCTGAACCAAAAAGGTTGATACAAGTAAACCAGCATTTACAAGTCTTATACCAGTTAAAAAATTGGATATGATTAACTAGAGAAAATTGGATGTTTGGCATGATCTGGGACAATGAAAAATAAATCCTGATAAAATAAACCGGAGGGAGGGTTTTGTTTAGAGATTTATAAGACAAAGGGATTTTAGTGTAAAAAGTGCACTTTAGTCCCAAATTAAATTGCATGATTTTGAGTAATTATAAGACTAAAGTACTTATTTTTAATAATAACAGGACTTATGGTGCACGATCCATAAATAACAGAATTAAATTTACCTATTTGACAAAAAATGGGACCTATGCTACCCCTCACCCGTTTTGTTTATACTATGTAACTTTTTGTGAGAAATATTTTTTCTTAATTTTGATAAAGTTTCAACGAGATGAACTTGGGCAATTATTCTTTTGTTATTATTTTTCTCTCTCACTCTTCATCTCTAACCAAAAAACAATAATAATAATTATGTAGTTATGTATTTTTCTTAACCCAAAGTTGCACGGTAATGTTATGATACAATTAAATCCTACCCAAACCATTCCAGAGGCCAAACGCACCCATAACATTCTATCAACCAATACAGATACAAAACTCGCAATAGAACCCAAGCTAAACTTGGACTAAGTCGCAATCAAAAGTCAACTACTCTTATAGACTTGATTCATGCCACTTTTTCATTCCCTATTTACTCATTTTATTCATGCAAATTGTGCCAAAGTGATAATTTCAAATGGGAAAAGTACAGTTGGAAGATACTAACCCCATCGACTTCCAACTCTTGACATTCTTTTGCACTAAGCAATTCAATTCTAGAAGGCAACTTCTGACGTAGCCTTTCAAGTTGGCATTCCCACTCATTGGAACTAACAGCTAGGCACTGATTCAGCTCCCAAATAAACAAAACTATTCCATTGTATAAGACAAAAGAAAAAACCTACTTAAAACGGAGAAAATAACCTTGCCAGAGTCTATCACATTGATAGGGATAGATAAAGAGCCACGAATATCTAATCTGAACTCTCCACCATCTTCCGAAAGCAAGCCACCATTCTCATCTGGTACACGTAGTGGCCTTTCAGTAAAAGAGCAAGCACATTATTAGAAAATATTTTATTAATCAAGTAAATGCACTATATATGAAATGCTAGGAAAACTTGAGATGATACATGCCTGCACATAATCCGAGCATCGCCTAGTAGAAAAGAGCAACAAGAACATCAAAATCAAGAAATTAAATTGACTGAATCTTAAAATGCCAGAGATTTCCAGATGACTTATGAATGACCAACAAATACATAATATAAAGAATACAATAAAGTGTGTGAGAGTCCCACGTTAATATAAAGAAATTCTTTAATATAGCAAAAATGTCTTTACCACCAGTGTTGCCTTGAAATCCTTCAAGAAGAAAGTATTCCAATGTTGCATAGATATTATTTTTGTGGACTCCAGCATATTGTCACGACCTTAAATTTTCAATAGCGATCGTGCGGCACTTAGCACGTTCCGTTGCACTAAGCCTGCCCTTCCCGAACGAATTCTCCAAAGAGATTAGCAAGAGAGTTTGCAAAGAATGCTTTGTATTGCTCTAGAGAGAGTTTATGTTACAATTTCCCAAGATTTTCCAAGATTGTTAGGAATTCCCAAGTTGAATGCAAATGAAGACCAAGTGGTCTATTTATAGTGTGGCTCTAAGCTTAAGAGCATGCCACCACTTTCTAGAGTCTTCCTAGTCTAGAATGTACAAGGGTGTTCTAGATTTATGTACAATGTGCCACAAGGGTCTAGGACCTTCTAGCCAACTCTAGAGTCTTCTAGGTTTGTCTAGTTCCTTCATGCACGTTCCGGGATGTTCCGCAAGCTTCCAGCGGCTTCTACATCCTTCTCGAACCATCCGGCACGTTCTAGAATATTCCAGTCCATTCTAGCACTCTCCAGCGTGCTCTAGAACATTCTAGGGTCTTCAAGCTTGAGTTGAGTCCATCCAACTCTAGCTCTTTTTAGACATCTCTAGGCCACTCTAGAACCTTCTCATGTAGAAAAGTCTAGGTCCTTTAGGCAAGCACCATTTGTTTTGGATTTTCGCGGGACATTCTGAGCGGGACGTGACAATATGCTCCCTTAATAATTTTAATATTTTGACCACACTTCCAAGTGGCTCCCTTCCTCTTTATAATTCGATGTACTCTAAGAACTGCAACGTTGGAGAAAGAATAAATCTACAGTGTAAGTTATAAATCTCAAGATCAATTGAAAGGAAACACTGGAAGCCTACCATCAGATGCAGAGCCAATTACTCTGTTCTTAGCAGGGCTAAGAACAAAAACAGGTATATCTTCACCATGATCAGCTTGTTCATCATATTGATCATGCATTTGAAGAATCCAATCTTGGTACTCTCTTTCAAGTTGCGGAAGATTTAATAACTTTCCATCTCTATGCACTTCGATGCTAATCTCTAAAAAGTAGATCATTTGATTAGAAGCAATTCAAACTTAATTATGACCAAATTAAAGTGGCTTTGTAATTTGAGTGGAAAATAATAAATCACCTTCTTTCCCAATACACTTATTGCCAAGGGTCTTCAAAGAAGTTGTAAAAGGATTATGGTGAGCTAGATCAGTCTGCAGATATTTCCACAACTTTCACATTGGTTACAAATGCTTATAACAAATTGGATCAAGTATATGCTTGAAGTTGTTTTGTGAAAACAGACCTGAATATATGGAAAGTATATATCCTTTAGCTTGCATTGTAGTTGAGGTACACTCAGGCTTTTGACTTTTGGTTCAAATATTTCAATCTGTCAAGTATTAAATAATATAAGTACAAAGCAGAGAAATACACAAATGAGCATTAATTTGTAAATATAACTCCTTCAAGGCGTTTCAGAGGTTAAAAGGGCCACAAATAATTGTAAATTACAAGTCTTTACACAATCAAATTTTACCAAGGGAACAAAAAATTATAAAAGTCATCCAATCAATCATTTATAAAATTGATCGATGTCTACCAGTGTAAAGCTTCCATGTGGTGTTTTCCGGATCTCATCATCTGAAATATCTCTGATGCCACCACCAGTCTTAGAAGAGAGTGCAATAACAATTAATGAAAGAGAAAATGTGTCACAGGAAAAAAAAGTTGAAAAGAAAAAGAAAACATTTCTCTCTATCTATGCAGCTTGTACCTTCCAAGTAAGTTCAGAGCCAGAACTTTTAAGTAAAGCCTCTCTCTCAAGATGTAATGTATAAACTTTCTTGGATTCCTTTGTCTTTGAAGAAACTAAAGCACGTCTGTAACACAACAGTGAAACAACATATATAAAATAAATAATCATTGAATTATGATAAGGACGATAGACCTGAATAATGAAAGGAGAAAAATGCCCCACAGAGGCTTTACCTCCCCAAGTGCATACATGCAATAGGACCTCCATATCCAAACATGCCAAAAAAAGGCTGCAAAATCATGCAAGACAACTCAATATATGCTTGAAATGGTTGATAAAACTGAAGATGCCAAAAAAGAAGAATGGATCAGGATATCAAATAACATTAGAGATTTTCAAGAATATAAAAAGTTTAAGAAAGTTTCCAGTTGACTGACATCTGTCTTTTATTTTGTATCTTATTGAAGCTTCACAGCTTAAAACGATTTATTTGAGATGTTTATTATTAGAAAAGACAAATTACTCATTCTATGGGGTAAAAAGTGCAGGACCCAATAAACCTGGATGAAGATAAGATATGCCAGTAGATCATGCTCTAAACCTGACATGCTCACAAAGTCCAAACTTACAGATAAGAGTGAAAGCATCATAAAGAATCAAAGTTTAAACCCAAAGAACTATTGGGTTTTTCTCTTATTTGGAGGAACTCAAGTGAAGTCCATATGCCTTAAAAGCCCATGGCGTAAGAAGGGACAATTATGTCATTTCAATACTTCATTAATAAACTCATTTAGGGTTTGTTGAGAGGGTATTCAGTAGAGAGAAAAATGAGAGCAGCAAAGCAGTAGCTGTAGCAGAAAAACTGAGAACAGTTTTTCAGTTTCACCTTCTCCAGCAAAAGTGCTCTGATGGAAGGTCGTTTATGATCCGATTAAGCTGACATTTTGCAGGCAGGTTCACGACTCAAGACTCTTTAATCTGTACGGTGGGATTTGGATTCGGCTCACCGGTTTTGGAAAATCTGGGCCGTGAACAGTGACTACGAAATTAGATTAGATTTCTCCATTTTTCTTGAAATAATTGTTAGTTTGCAAGAAGTGTATTCTTGATGATGTTGTTGATTGTTTGCCTCTAGTTTTATCTAGAGAGAACTGTTGTACAATTGTTTCTTGATAGTGAAAGTTTTGGAGAGAAGTGCCATGGTTGTTTCTTTCCTACACCGGGAAGGTTTTTTCACGTAAATTGTTTGTGTTGATTTTGTGCATGTTTTTCATTTTTAGTTCTATTTATTTGTTTCCTAAAAGATTCATACAAAGAAGGAGAATAGGTTTAATTTTACTGTTTAGAACTTGATTAAGTTCGAATTGTTATTATGATTCTCCTAATAAAGTGGTATCAGAGTTATGGTTATTATTGTTGAATTTCTTGTGTTGAATAATGGAAGCAAATTTAAGTAGAATGGTTAATTATCATACTTGGAAAGGAAAAATGAAAGATCTCCTTTATGTCAAATAATTTCATTTATCGGTGTTTGCTTTTGAGAAGCTAGAAAAGTTATCCGAAGAAGAATGGACTTTGTTACATCGACAAATCTGTGGGTATATAAGGTAGTGGGTAGATGATAGTGTTTTGAATCATATTAGTGGAGAAATACATGCACGATCACTATGGAATAAACTTAAAGAGTTGTATACTCAGAAAACAGGAAATAATAAAATATTTCTTATAAAATAGTTGATGGCTTTAAGGTACCAAGATGTAACTCCGTTGACAGATCACTTGAATACGTTCCAAAAACTAATCAATCAGTTAGCTATAATGGGTATCAAGTTTGATGATGAGATTCAGAAGTTGTGTTTATTGGGTACAATACCGGATTCTTGGGAAACATTTAGAATGTAATTAAGTAACTCAGCTTCAAATGGTGTAATCTATATGGATCTGGCTAAGAATAGTGTTTTGAATGAAGAATTTTGAAGAAAATCACATGGGTCTTCTCAACAGTCAGAGATTTTGGTTACAAAAAGAAGTGGGAGGAATAAAAGTAGAGGTTTCTAGAGCATAGAAAAAGGAAGAAGCAAGTCCAACAGGAAGAAATATTGTAGACAGTTGAAGCGGGATAACAAGAAGAAAGACAAAGAACAAGAAGGTGATGTTGGCAAGGAAAATGATTGAGTTACCACCGCTAGTTCAGAAGACTTTCTCGTTGTTTATAATGAAGATGTTGTCAATGTTACATGTCACGAGATCAGTTGGGTTATTGATAGTGGAGCCTCCATCCATGCTACGTCTTGAGAGGACTATACATCCTATACAACAAGTGTCTTTGGGACAGTGAAGTTGGGTAATGATGGCTTGGTTAAAGTCATTGGTATTGGAGATGTGTGTTTGGAGATGAATAATGACACGAGGCTACTTCTTAGCGAGATAAAACATATTCCTGAAATTCGTTTGACCTTGATCTCTGCAGGTAAACTTAATGATGAAGGATATTGCAATACCTTTAGTAATGGTCAATGGAAACTTACTAAAGGTGTTATGGTTGTTGCTCGTGGGAATAAGCATTCTAGTTTGTATATACTGTAGGCAAGTCTCTTCAAAGGAATTATTAATGTTGTGACAGATGAGCTCACAACAGAATTGTGGCATAAGAGACTTGCTCACATGAGTGAGAAAGGCTTGACAATATTGACTAAAAAGAATCTTCTTTCTGGAATAAATGATGTTTGTTTAAGAAGATGTACTCATTGTTTGGCAGGGAAGCAAAATAGAGTTTCTTTCAAGAGTTTCCTTTCAAGAAAACAATACATACTTGATTTGGTACATTCAGATGTATGTGGTCCTATGAAGACAAGAACTTTGGGTGGTGCTAGTTATTTTATGACCTTCATAGATGATTGTTCAAGAAAGTTATGGGTGTACACTTTGAAGAGCAAAGATCAAGTATTAGATGTGTTTAAACAGGTTCAAGCCTTAGTAGAGAGACAGATTGGGAAGAAATTATGGTGCATCAGAACAGATAATGGGGGAGAGTATTCAGGTCTTTTTGATGAGTATTGTAGGCATCAGGGCATTCAACATCAAAAGACACCTCCCAAGACTCTTCAGTTAAATGGGTTGGCTGAGAGAATGAACAGGACATTGGTTGAAAGAGTAAGATGTCTTCTTTCGCAGGCCTAGTTGCCAAGATCTTTTTGGGGTGAGACTTTGAATACAGTTGTACATGTTCTTAATCTCACACCATGTGTTCCTCTTCAGTTTGATGTACCAAATAGAATTTGGACTTGCAAAGATGTTTCTTATGATCATCTTCGCGTTTTTGGTTGTAAGGTATTTGTGCATATACCAAAAGATGAGAGATCTAAGCTCGATGTGAAGACACGATAGTGTATCTTTGTTGGTTATGGTCTGCATGAATTTGGCTACAGATTTTATGATCCAGTTGAGAAGAAACTGATAAGGAGTCGTGATGTTGTGTTTATAGAAGATCAAACTATACAAGATGTTGAGAAGATAGAAAAAGGAGTCCATCAGTATAGCAATGATTTGATTGACCTAGATTCGGTTCTTTTATCAATACAGATGGAACAAAATACCAACAGGGTTCAGATGATACAGATATGTAAGCTGAAATAGATCAGCTGACTACGAATTAGTTGCCAGAACCAGAAATTCCACCCAGGAGGTCTACTAGAGACCGACGTCCTTCCACACGGTATGATACAAATAAGTATGTGTTATTGACAGATGAAGGAGAACCTCAATGTTATGCAGAAGCAATGGAAGATGGAAACAGAGCACACTGGATTGGTGCTATGGAAGATGAGATGCAGTCATTGTATGACAATCACACGTTTGAGCTGGTAAAGTTGCCTAAGGGTAAGAGAGTTTTGAAGAACAAGTGGGTCTATAGGGTGAAGCAAGAAGAACACAATTCACAACCACGATACAAAGCTAGACTGGTCATCAAGGGATTTAGTCAGAGAAAAGGTATTGATTTTGATGATATTTTCTCTCATGTTGTGAAGATGTCTTCCATACGTGTTATTCTAGGTCTAGCAGCAAACTTGGATTTAGAAATTGAGCAAATGGATGTAAAAATTATCTTTCTTAATGGTGAGTTGGAGGAAGAGATTTATATGGAGCAGCCAGAGGGTTTTAAGGTTAAAGGAAAAGAGGATTATGTATGTCGGTTAAAGAAAAACCCTTACGGATTGAAGCAAGCACCTAGACAATAGTGTAAGAAGTTTGAGTCAGTTATAGGGGAGCATGGTTATAAGAAGACTATTTATGATCATTGTGTCTTTGTGTAGAAATTCTCTGATGATGACTTTATCATTTTATTGCTCTATGTTGATGACATGTTGATTGTTGGCAGAAATTCTTCAAGGATTGATAATTTGAGGAAACAGTTAGGTAAGTCCTTTGCCATGAAGGAATTAGGGCCAGCAAAACAAATTCTTGGTATTCAAATTTGTCGAGACAAAAAAAGAAAGAAGTTGTACATGTCACAGGAACGGTACATCAACAAGATACTTGAAAAGTTTCATATGGATAAAGCTAAAAACTAAAGTGGTTTCTTCTCTTTTATCTAATCACTTTAAGTTGAGATCGAGTCAAGGCCCTTCAACAGATAAAGAGAAGAAAGATGTGGAAAAGGTTCCATATGCCTCAACAGTAGGAAGCTTAATGTATGCAATGATGTGTACGAGACCAGACATAGCTCATGCACTTGGAGTTGTTAGTCGTTTTCTTTCGAATCCAGGAAGAGAGCATTGGGATGTAGTAAAGTGGATTATGAGATATTTTCGAGGTACTTCCAAGTTAACACTTAGCTCTGGAAGGGGAAAACCAGTGTTAATTGGATACACTGATTTAGATTTAGCAGGAGATGAAGATTCTCGGAAGTCTACTTCAAGTTATTTAATTACTTTCTCTGGTGGAGCAGTTTCTTGGCAGTCAAGATTGCAAAAGTGTGTTGCACTTTCTACAACAGAGGCAGAGTTTATTGCAGCAACGGAAGCTTGTAAGGAGTTGTTGTGGATGAAACAGTTCTTGAGGGAATTTGGTTTCAAGCAGCAGAAATATGTGTTGTTCTGCGATAATCAGAGTTCTATTCACCTAGCGAAGAACTCGGCGTTTCACTCAAGATCAAAGCATATTGATGTGAGGTATCATTGGATAAGGGATACTCTTAACAATAAGTTGCTTAAACTTGAGAAAATCCATACTGATGAGAATGGATCTGACATGCTAACAAAAGCAGTGTCAAGAGAAAAACTTAAAGTTTGTTGTTCAATTGTCGGGATGGTAGATCCCTCCATCTAATCGAAAAAGGGGGAGATTTGTTGGGTTTTCCTCTTATTTGGAGGAGCCCAAGTGAAGCCCATGTGGTTTAAAAGCCCATGGAGTAAGAAGGGGGCAATTGTGTCATTTCATTGCTTCATTAATAAACTCATTTAGGGTTTGCTGTGAGGGTGTATTCTGCAGAGAAAATTAAGAGAGCAGCAGTTAGAGAAATCTGTAGAAGAGAAAAGTAGAAAAGCTTTCAGTTTTTCCTTTCCAGCAAGCCTTCATCAAGTGCTCCGATGGAAGGTCGTTTGTGGTCCGATCAAACTGAAATTTTTCAGGTAGGTTCACGACTCAAGACTCTTTAATCTGTACGGTGGGATTTTGATTTGGCTCACCGGTTTGGAAAAATCTGAGCCGTGAACAGTGACTACGAAATTGGGTTAGATTTCTTCATTTTTCTTGAAATAATTGTTTGTTATTTTCCAAGAAGTGTATTCTTGATGATGTTGTTGATTGTTTGCCTCTAGTTTTACCTAGAGAGAACTGTTGTACAATTGTTTCTTGATAATGGAAGTTTTGGAGAGGAGTGCCGTGATTGTTTTCTTCTTACACCGGGAAGGTTTTTTCACGTAAATTGCTTGTGTTGATTTTGTGCATGTTTTCATTTTGAGTTCTATTTATTTGTTTCTTAAAAGATTCACATAAAGAAGAAGAATAGGTTTAATTCCGCTGTTTAGAATTTGATTAAGTTCGAATTGTTATTGTGATTCTCCTAACAGTATTGACCTTGATGGCCTCTTGAAAGTGACTACTGGTTATGGTCAAAATGGTATTTGATTTCATCTGACAGTTTATCCTTTAAGTCATGTAACTCAAAAGATCGAGTTTTAACCACTTTATATGGAAGAATAATATTTTAATAGAAAAATTATTAAAATAATATTATTTATTTTTAATTTATCTATTTTTTTAAAGTTAAAAGACTAGAAAATATCTTTTTGAATATGAGGACTAAAGATACTATGAGTGACTTAGTTATACTTTTCTCTAGTTTTTTCCCTTCTTTTTAATCAAGGTATCAATATAATACATTAATGCAGTTTAGCTTAACTTTTTACTTTTTGGTCCTGAATTATCTGATAATTTTGCCTGAACACACATTGTAGTTCGTATTCTCATTTACTTTCATATTCCATTTTTTGTTTCTTTCAGGGACTTCATGACGATATTCTTAAATCTGGCAAAAAGATTGGAGCTTTGGAAATGAAATTAGCTGAACTAAATGAGTTTAAGATAAAAATTGAAGTTGATATGCCAAAACTGCAAGGTAAACTTATGAATCTGAACTATTTTAATTATTTAGTTTGGCATAGTAATGAAAACGTCTCTCCTTTTTTAAGGAAATCTTGGCTTTCTAAGTATCGAGGATTTTTCCTTGCCTTCGAATCCAAGGGGTGCTTTTCCTGCATCTATCTTCTCTTGTTTTCCCTTGTATCCCCGAGAAAAGGTGGTATCATACATGCCTTACATTGAAGGAGATATAAATGGAACATTTTGACGGGGACAAAAAAGAAAAAAAAAATTGTATCATACATGCCTAACTGGCTCAAGGCTTTTATATATCACTGCTATGATATGTAAAGTCAGTTACTTGCAATATAATAGCATCAACATTTTTGTTTTATTTTCAGCTTCTGTGGAACTTTTTCTACCAAATATTCAAGAAATGGATCGTTCTGCAGCTGTTGTTTTCTCCATTCCTTCTAGAAATGTTCTGCACCTTCAATCACCTAATTATTTTATGAAGGATATAGTTGGGCTTGTTGTGCTGCTCGGAACTGTTGACTCCATTAAGCACAGCAGGTCAGAGTCCAGCCTCCTTTCATGTCCAATTAAAAGATATTACTTTTTCTTGTCTTCCTTTCTAATGCTTTGACATTTTTCATTAATTTATTATTTGTAGGATATTATCAGAATACCTGGGTATTGATCAAATGCTTGCGGTTGTTACTAGATCCTTCTCGTTTGTTAATGAAATACAGATGTATGAACCAAACGCAGAAGTTGACAAGAGGGATGCTCTTTATGCCGAAGCTGCAGCACTTGGAAAATCTATTGATAGCAGGTTCCTTGTTATATCCCTAGAAGATATAAGGTAGCACTTAAAGCTTCTTTTTTATTTTGTTTTATTTCATATAGCTAATTTTCTGGAGATAAAAAAGTAAAGATGGTCCTTGACATGAAGGTGCAAGTTTAGAAATTCGAATGCATAATGTTATGTATTAAATTAATAATAAGTGCATATCCATTGATGTTATTTAAACATTTGATGATTTGACAGACCTTACTCAGGTGGAATTGAAGTTGTTGACCCACAAAGAAAGCTTGTGTTACCAAACCCAAGATTGGCAATTGGAGGTATTCCGCCTGGATTTATTGGATATGCAGTTAATTTGATCAATTTAGATATGAATGATATACAAGCAAGATCATCTTTCGGGCATGGTCTTCGTGAAACATTATTCTATAATCTGTTTGGGGAGCTGCAAGTTTATGAGACAAGAAAAGAGATGTTTGCTGCTCGTGCTTGTATCAAACATGGTGCTGTTTCTCTAGATGGTGGAATATTAAAAGAAAATGGGATTATCTCTCTTGGTTTTGGGTAACTATCCATTCCCTTGATCTCATTTTTAAACAGTTACTTGTTGGAATTACTTAGAGTGATTCTATATGTGGATCTTGTCAATTCAATTGGACTTTGTGCCACATATCTAGGCTGGTGGAACCCACTATAATAATTTATATATCATTTTACTTTTTGAATGGGAAATAGGCATACAGTAGTTTAGCTTTTTTGAATGAAGCTTGGCAATTTTCCTCAGGTATCCTGAAGTATGTTTTGCAGTGGAAGCAGTAAAGACAGATTTGCTGTTATCTTTTGAGGAGGGTAAGCAAGTCATAAAGAGAGAAGAAAGCCAATATGTATTGAGGGAAATGAATGAGAGCATAATGACACTTAATCCCTAGACCGATCTAAAAGGAAATTCAGAAGGAAAATAGACAAGTATGCACTTGAATTGAAAAGGTTAAGTCAATCTAATGAAGAATGCTTGGATTGGACTACTCCCAAGGTGATTTGATGATTCATGAATCTTTGATACCAAATTATGTAAAATCAAGTTTTAATTGAAGATAGGGCAATGAACATTGAGTGACCTATCAATAACGGATGAAATTGAAAGTGCTTAAACATTAAAGATTTATTCATAAATATGATATATGTATCCACATTTTCTTAACAATACATATTCTAACATATCACCACCACGTACATATTAAAAAAATCCATTTATGAACCAAATATAACAAGCATAAAGAAATCCACGATAGGTTAGAAGAGATAGGTTAGAAGAGATCATCACGAGGAAAGAACTCAAACTTCCAAGCATAACAAATCTTGTCCTATCCATTTAAGATTACAAATGAATCATTATATATACTTGACCCACAATAAGTACCTACCTTAATAGCACCCAAAATTCTCGCCAGTTCATACAACAAAAAGATCTGATGAAATTTCATGATGACTTTTTTATTATAACCAGTTGTTCGACACGATCTCGTTCTTTCATCAAATATTCTGATTTTTAAGAGTGAAAATTTGATTTGTGGCAAAAAAAGTAAGCAAAAAATAAATTACTTGAGCCATGTTAGTGTGACTTAGATTCCACATGGTAAAGTATCAAACCCAAAAAATAAATTAAAACGCCAAGTATCTGCTTTTACAAGTCCTTATCTCGGCAAAATCTCCTTGAAGTCCCCTCTATCTATCTCAGAGTCTCTTCTAAAGAAAACCAATAACCCGATTGAGTTACATAGTGCCACCAGGTTTGGAACCCACTTTTTATAAGTTCATGTGCAGAATGATTTTCAATAACGAATATATCATTAAAAAGCGAGTATCCTCCTACAGTGATGTATGAACTACAATATTGACATTCAACCCAAATATAATTTGACAACAGAATCTCAATGAAAACCTAAAGGCCTAGCCATCAAGAATCTTGCCTCATATGCCTTTTCGATTTCTTGGTCATTTTGTCACTGCGAGGGAGCAATGCCTTGTCCTCCACTGTAACCGTCTCTTGCGAAACAAGTTCTTCAACTTCTTTTTTCCTCTTCTTCTTGCTACAAAATTATTCAACAATTTGAAGTCAAATAATTTTAAAGCTTTTGAATCTATAAATTTAGTCAATAAATTTAAGCATATAATGTATAGTAAACCTCTCAGTCACTGGGACAACGTCCAACTGTCTCCCTAACCAGCGAACACATCCTGTATGAGCTGGAATCAGGGAACCAGATATATGTAGTATTTCCTCGTCAAAACTGCAAAGTGAGAATAGATGTCATAATTATGAATAATTGGTTCCTATATTCCTTATCCGGCAACTCATTCAAAGAATTTAAAAAAAAATATTAATAATAAAATAAAAACTAATGAAACTAATCAAAGAATTTAGGGCTGGAGAAGGGTGGCAGGGACAGACCTTTTTACTAAAAACCGTATCATAGTCCCAACTTTAATTACGTGCTTCTTTTGACATCTGCTAGAGAATACTTCTTCTCCATGTTTCTAGGACAAATTAAGCACATAAATGGGGATCAAGTTCTGACAAGGAGAAGAGAAATTAAACTCACAAAAATTGAGAAGAAACAATACCCACAGTTTTGTATATTAAGTCTTCGCGAATGTCTTCATTGGTTATAGCAGCAGAAGCAAGGCCAAAAACGATAACATGAATGGATCCTTGAGTAACTTTGACTACCTTCCCTTCTGAAAATAATGACAAGGACCGATCAAGAAGGAATAATAGACAGACAATATATTATGCTATTTCTAGGAAAATCAAGGGGAAGATCCATTCATGAATAAGTAGTAATGTGACTTTGTCAAATAACTTTTACAAGTTTTGTCACAAATAATACCTATAAACATGTTTTCTTTAGGAGAAAAGAGTAACAATTTTGCTTTTAGTTTGACACTAAAATAGGGATGCACTCCATTTAGAACCGTTGCACTCTTGTCGAGAATGTTGAACTCATATGCCAATACAACACCATCAAAATTCTCATTGAAGCTGCCATAAACACAAGAAAAAGAAAATTAAGCCAACAAAAGGCACACCTTAGTATATCATGTACGTGATTAAGAGACAATATTCTTTACAATGACCATTAACGGTGTTGAAAAACCAGAGAGATCGTGTACTTTATCAATCAATAAATAAGGATGAAAAAAAAGAGTGGACATAAACTAACTCAAATTTCTTAAACATAACTTGTGCCACTTTAGACAACAGTAAGTGGGCAGCAACAACGTGCCAAATTCTCTCAACACAAGAAATTGCTTGCTTATTCTTGAACATAAAATCCATCAAACTCACACTAACCGAAGCATTGTTAATTACATGAGGTTTGTAGGAAAGAGCAATATCAGTTTTTGAATCTTCCATTTAAACTTCTATAAAAGAATCCATTGAAATACTAAAAAGCTTTGAATATATTTCTACATGTTTTCTTGACAGCCTACGTGGAAGATAAAACATTTGTATCAAGGCATTCTAAATTCCATAGGGAAAAGCCGCATCATTGTACAAGCACAACAAAGGGACAAAAAAAGTAAGTACGTCACCTTACCTTATAACTATGGCTATTTTAATGATATTCACCGGTTTGCAATTATTTCAAATATAAGTCAATTCGTTGTATGTCCAACACATTATAAAGGGAGGATAAAGAAGAGGAAAAACAAATAAAAATAAAACTGAAGATGAGAACTAAGCAGTAAGTACGTGAAAAGCAAGGAGCTTAGCTCACGAAGGATACTCTGGTGGACATTATTAGATTTTGATGGGTGAACATTCACAACCATATTAGCATCTGAAACTTTCAAGCCCTCCATTGTTCACTAACATTCAGCACTATTACCTTTCTTCAGTTGAGGAGGCTGAAAACAAGTAAAGAGAACACTGATAAAGTCATATAAAAAAATGGCATGTATAAAAATATAAATATTCCTAATAAAGAAACCTTTTTTACTCAAGAGAAACTATAATTATATCTATGAACATCACAGGTGGGATTTCTTAATATACAAAATATTTATTCCTGTCATTCATCAACGGCTAGAACTTCAAGTTGGCATTTGAGTAAAAAAAAATTAAACACACGTCAACTGATGGGTTGGATACCTGCTATCATAAATTTAAAGTTTAAACCACTTAATACAATTGTCTAAATCTAGAATTTAGCTGGAACAATATACAACATTTATTTGTTCAAACTTACAAATAGTCAACAACAACCGAGCAAAAGTAATCCAATCCAGAAACCGATAAATATAACACCCTTACTTTTGGATAGTAACAACAATGCCATTAGTGAACTAAGTAATATCAAAGTATCATACAAGGTCAGCAAATATAATCAAAAATAATAAAAATGAAACCATTAAATCCAAACCTTCACGATACAAAAATGTTAACTATTACTAAAAATCAAAACATAATATCGAAAATGCTTCAAAGCCGATAACCCAAATGTAAACTAAATCAAAATGAAACTGAGAGAGGCTTTCTTGGATTAACAAGAATAATGAAACCATTTCAAACGACCAGTTAATAACCCAAATTTTAGAATCACAACTGAGTCTGAGATAGATGAATGGCTTACGTATTACAGAAGAGGAAAATGAACTGTGGGAGACTATTAGCTTAGTGGGAACTTCACCGCCGGCATGGGTGTCGAAGACGGGGAGAGAATGAGATTAGGGCAAGTAGAATCAAGGTGTTTTTTTTTTTTGGATTGAAAATCATGGTTTGCTTATATGTCTAAAGAAGTTATTTGCTAACTACATCCCCACCCCCACAACAACAACAAAAAAAAAAACAAACAAAAGAAAAAAGAAAAAAAAATTAACTTCAATAAATTTAAAAGGGATTAAAATATATTTTCACTCCCAATTCTATTTATCTATTAAGCAACTTATTACCTATTCTTTTAAATAAAATAATTTAATCTTTATTATTTTAAATAAAACAATTTAATTATAATTTTTTAAAATTTGTAACAATTTAATTCATATTTTTTTAAAATTAACAACTACATAGGACAATATATAATATATATTTGCATCCTAGAAACAAATATCTGATTACATAATGATACGTGCAATAGAATGGAATTATCTTTTTGACCCAACTATATTTATATTTTGCTTCTAAAAAAAATTATGGTAGTTAATAACTTAATATCGTGGAAAAATATCCGTTCAATTTTTTGTCTTTTGAAATTATCTTTATTTCTCTTCGTCGTTGAATAGTTGACTTACCATTATCATTTTTAGAATTATAAAATATCATTCATGTAATATTGTGGAAAAACATACGCATAAATTTTCATCTTCTAAAATTATCTCTAACCCTCTTCATCGTTGAATAGCTAACTTACCATTATCATTTTTAAAATTATAAAATATCATCACGTGTATGCTTTACATTTATACTTTATATATTTTTCTTGATTATTACAAATTCAAAATAATATAGATCAAATTATTTCATGATTAAAAAATAAGAATTAAATTATTATAATAGAGATAGAATTGTTATATAATTCTTAAAAAATTAGATTTAATTATCGAGTATTAAAAATGTCTAACTTTTAAAGGATTTTTTTTTTCTTTCTTTTCTAAATCACAAAGCTACTAAAAGTTTATCGAATTACAAGTAATCAATAAATTTTCAATTAACATTTCTTTATATCACAAGTTGTGGTATAATTATAACTGATGTGTCAGATAATTATTGGCTAAAATATTAGGATTTAATTTTTTCAACCTATAATTAACTATCACATCAATTGTGATAATATCACAACTTATAATAAAAAAAATTCTTTTCTAAAATACTAGTAGGGCTACACATGTATTAACATCTCTCTACTAATTGTATTATTGAGGCCATGTCACTAAAATTGTGTGTTTTGTGTTTATCTTCCTTGTAATCCATCTAACCAATATCATTTGTAATATATGTAATTTGGGAGATAATATCTCAAATGCTCCTATGGTTTAGCATATTTTTACTTATGTTTTTGAAGTTTATAAAAATATCTTGAATGTCCCTAGATTTTACGATTAATACCATTAGTGTCCTTAAAACTTAATGGTGTTAACTTTTCCATCAATTACTATTCATATTCCTACTCTTTGGCTCTTATACCAATTTTTTGGGGTTTCGATTGCCAAAGACTATTATGACGAAATTTCAGTCAATTTGACCTTAATGTGATGACTAAGTTATTACCTTGATAAGTCATATGTATTGAATGTACATTATTTTTTCATATTCGTAGTGTACAAACAGGTTTTTTCAGTGTACATATAATGCACTTGTAATCTTCAAAAAAGTAATATTCAAACATTAAGTTGTTGTATTCCTCTTTTTCTATTCTTACATATTTTTTACTAAAATAGTCTCTTAATGTCCTAGAAACAAGATAGTCTATGATGTTTGTGATAACTTTAATATGATCTGTCTAGGTGTTTAACAAGGTGTTAAATCTTTTAAAATTTTCAAGACAAGTTTCATAATCCTCATCTTTAAAATATTCATTTAAATGATAGAGATAACTTTTATCAAATTTTTTTAATAGAATTAAATTTTTATATTTAATTTATTTTGGAACTAGTTGTATATTTCTGAAATTAAAAACAGTTTGTATTTTCCTATTTATAAGTATTAGAACTTAATGTAAGAAAATATTTAAACATTCAAGATTCTTAATTGGCTTAAATTTATAATTATTATACTTGAATTTAATGGGTCTATCACGATCTTTCTTTCTATTTTTCTCCTTTTATTACACCTGTTATGTCTCAATTTTGCTCAAACCTCAACGCTCTTCTAGCAATGGTGAGCCTTCTACATCCATACATAGATGGTGTCCAATATTTGACTTACAAGAAAAGAGTTACAAAACTCTATTTTATTCATAAGATAATAATTATTACAACTTAAAGGCCAACTGAGAACCTTGAAGGAGTTCTTAGTCGCTCATAATTACTAGATATAACATTACTGGTTTTGGGATTTCTAGATAGAGTTTGTGTGTTTTTTAGAGTATAGAGCTTTGGTTTTCTATGTGTTTTGAAATGAGAATAAGGGTTCTTTTTATAGCACAAAGAATCCCTGTTTATAAGACTAAAATTATTATTTTACCCTTACTTTAATAATTCGTCTATTTTTTACTTTAAATGATAGCCATTATTTTTTTCCTTGGCACATGCTATTGACTAAGATATGGGGTCTATATCTTAATTTTCTTTGTCGTCTTCTGCCGATAGTTCATTTCTTTATTCTTCTTTGTCATTTTATACCGACAGTCCTTTTGATGACGTTGATGATGACGCATCTTCGTCTTTCTCGATCTTTGATGCAATGGATGCATCTGTGATCTTTGGTAGCTTTTCTAGCATAGAAGTAGAATATCTTCCTTGTTTCTTGACCAATCTCTAGGTCATTGTTGTTAAAATTGGCTTCATATTTGGAAAAAATTTCACCATCTTCTTCTAACAAAGCCATGTTGCTGTGGGAAATAATAATGACTTTAATAGTTGAATAATTTACTTTGATCTCAGTAGAATTGTCAATCTTTCTGAGTTTATAATAAATTTGGCCTAACATTTAACCTTTTAGTACATAGAGTTCCTCTGTGTTGAATTCCTTTTTTAGAAGTATCCTTGGTTTGGGAACTTCTCTATTTGTTTTAGAAATTTCTTTCTTGATGAAGTGGAAGGGAATGATACATCCTTCCTCATTTTAGTTCATTAGTGAACTGAAAAATCTAAGATAAATAAGTTTATCTCCTATTTTAAACTTCTTTCTGAAGTTCTTAATTGTTTTTTTTTATTTTCTAGGAAATAATTTAATTCACTTAAATTAATTTATGGATATATATTTTCTATTAGTCTTGTATAGAAAGTTTTATAAAAAAATATAGGATCAACTTCTTCCAAGATATTGAATTTACTTCATGTAGGAAATTTCTTGTCTATTTTATAGAACTTCATATCGTCAATATGTTCCTTGGTAGACTTTCTAGCCAAGTTATAGAGACTTAACTATTATGGTTTGTTGTGGTTTTTATATTGGTCCTTCTCATCTTCAATGATTGGAGAATTTATGGGGGATGTCTCCCTAAACAACACTGAATTCTTTACTATCTTTGATGTCTCTGGGAGAGATGCTTCCCTAAATAACACTTAAGGCCTTGATATTTTCCCTAGATTTTTAATCTACTTAGGGTTGTTGGTTGTTGTTGTAATGTTTTAGAATAATTTCTTACTATCTCTTCTGGAGTTATTAGTTTTGGTGTTTTATAATTGGCATAATTGCCTTCAGCTTCTATTCTGCTAGTGAAGGCTCTATAATTTACTCAACTAAATCCTAGAATAGATTTACTGGCTTCTAGCCATTTTTTATAGATTCCTGGTCTTGGGCCATATAGACCACATAAACCTTTTTTTGTTCTTCTTTTTCTACCTCATATGCCCAGTTAAGCATTTTGGTTTCAAAATTTTTTCTTTCTTTTTGAACTATTAGGTTCTTTCTTTTCATTTTCAATTCTTTCTTTAGAAGTTTCATCTTCTTTAGATTGAATTTTTAATAAAGATTCCTCTTTTGAGATTTTGGACTCTAGAGGTTGTTTTGAACAATTAAATTCTTCTTATTTATTTCCTGTCTCCATAAGAGATTTCTTGAGATATAGCAACTCGAGTTGTTCCTATAGAATTTTTATCTCATTTTATTTTATCTTGATATTGATGTCAAGATGTTCCATTCTTGAAATCATAAAAAATATTAGAGGTGCTAATTCTCTAATAAGAGCATTTGTTAAGCTATTCTTATGTCCTGGAAGATGTTCAACATCAAAATTGTAATGGTTGAACCATTATTGACATTTGACTAATCTTCTTTTTTTGTAATCAGCTACAATATTAGTTCTTAAGAAATAACCAAAATTCTTTTTATTTGTTCTAACAATGAATCTGGAGCTTATAACATATATTGTAAATTTCTTAATCGTTTTTTAACAACTAAATATTCTTTTTCATTACTGTGGTAATTTAATTTTGGACCTTGAAAAGATCCTAATGTGTATCTACAAAGATATTCATCTTTGTCATCTACTATTGCTTTTAGAACTGTTCCCCAATATTCTTGTGAAACATCTGTTTCATTTAGCATTTTATCATCTGGTCCTGAATGATATAAAGTTGGAAATTTTTTTACCTTTGCCTTTACTTTATCCATATACAAAGTATCTTCTTCTATCCATTTCCAGTTATGGTATTTTTTTAATTTTTTTTAAAGGTTTTCGCATTTCTGCAAGTTTCTTGATATATGCTTCTGCATATGTCAAGCATCCTAGAAATCTTTGTAATTAATTTTTATCTTTTAATTCACTAGGAAAACCTTGAATGTTGTTTAGTATACGAGGTTGTAGATTATGTTTTTTGTCTTCAATTTTCAATCCTAAATACTTAATTTTCTGTTAAGCAAGTATTGCTTTCTTTTTTGAGAGTACAATACTTTTTTTCCTACATTGTTATAGGATATTAATAATATCTAAATAGTGTTTATTCAATTCATTACTGAAAACCAAAATATCATCTATGTAAACAAAACAAATATTTTATAATTTCTTAAATATGTTATCCATGTACCTTTGAAAATTGTCTGGAGTTTGTTTCAATCCAAATGGTACAACAGTTCATTGGAATTGTCTTCTTCATCCAGTCTTATTTTCCAAAATCTGTTTTTGCAATCAAAACTTGAGAAGTATTTATTTCCTTTTATTAATGATAATAATTAGTCTTTCTTTGGAATGAAGTATCTATCATCAATGATTTCTTTATTTAATGCTTTGAAGTTTACTATCATTCTCTTTTTTTCTCTCTTTTTCAACTAAGAATGTCGGACTAAAGTGAGGTGAATTACATGGCATTATGACTTTCAATTCCAAAAGTTTTTGAATTTATTTTCCAATTTCAATCCTATCTTCTAGAGTATAAATCATAGGTTTTAATCATATGACTTTGTTAGGGTCTCTTAATTTTATGTTGACAATTTTCTTAGATTTATTTATTTTTGGACCCAAAAGATTTTCTAAACTGACTATTTTTAATAGTTTTCTTATGCCTGTTAGGGCTTTGTCTTCTTGTATTTCATCTAGAAAAGAATTTTATTTCTCTTCTATATCTAATAAAATATTTTTTCAATAAGGTTTTTGTTTTTCTATCTCACCACATTTTTTTCTTTTTATGTTGTTGCATAAAGGTTGTGTTTGATACAGCTAAAGTTTTTCGTATTTTTGATTCATGGACGGTATCATCATCTAGTGTTGAGAGACTTATTTTGTCTACATATTGTGTGAAAGGTTGATATAAGTTTAGGAAAATATTTCCTATTAATAAATCAACTCACATTTCCTGTTAATATATGGTAGGAATGTGAAACTTTTCTCCTCCTATTATTATATCTATATCTTTTAAAACTCTATTAAGATATATTATAGTATTATTAGCAATTCTTAGAATTAAATCTTTTGGTGCTTATTTCCAGTTTCCTTTGAGAAATACGTATTTACTTACTACACACATACTAGTTCATGTGTCTACATATGCATGTAAATGGTAACTGGCATAACTTTTAAATTTTAGTCATACTTTAATATAGGTACTATTTGGATTTGTAATGCTATACAAATCATTCATCTTTTGATGAGAAATATCCATAAGCTAATTGTTCATATTTTAAGTCAGTTATTTCTTCCTCAGTTTTTTCTAATAGATAAATACTGTAAGTATCATCTATGTCAGATTCCTCAATTAGTTATAATTTCATCTTGAAAGCTTCTTTTAAGATTTTTTCTTTATGTGGAAATTCCCTTTTAAATTCTTTTCTATGTTGAAGTGTGATTGGACATAATATCTTTCTTCATTATAGATCCAATATCTATATTTTTTTCTTTGATGAAGGGTAATAATTCTTATTTTCAGAAGGTTTATACATCTTTCTTCTAAAATATCTTTTCTTATAGGTTTCTCTATTAAATCTTCTTTTATATTTTTGAAAATCTTATTTTCTAAATTTATATCTTTTAAATTTCTTGCATTTTTTAAATGTTTTGCATTTCTGTTTGTAAGGATTTATATTACATCCATATTTTCTTGGTATTCTAAAATCTCTTGTATCACAACAGATTTTATCATTTCCTCTTATTTGTTTGCATTCATTTATTTCTTAACATTTAATAATTATCCAACTTTGAAGGCTTATTATTCTTCCTTCTAGGGTGTCTGATATAGTTTTCTTATTTCTCTGTTCCCAACTTTCTGTTAAGATCTTATGTTTTGTTCCAAGTAATTTTTGAAAAAATATTTCTTTATAAGTTGTTTGCATAGAGGGTGTTAATTTATAGTAATACATTTCATATTCACATATAAAAGAATATATGTAACACATGTCACAAATTTCCATACTTGCTAAATGCCATTTAGCTTCATTGATTTCATTTTTACTGGATTCAATGATAGTTCTTCCTTTATCATATTCGATAAATTCTTTTTATATTTTATTTATTACTGTATCAAGTATTCTCTTCCTATAGAGGCATTCCCTTGCATTAAATGTTATTGATCTATAAAGTTTGAAAACCAAACTTTAACATTTTCTATCATTTTATGAACTACTAGTACTCTATAGATTGAAGGGTTTGTTTGGGTAGTTTGAGAGATTTGTATGAGCACACTCATACTACTAACTCATTCATCTAAGGCTTTTTTCCTATCTCTTATATAGTCTAAATCTAAAAAATTAGACTTATAATTATCATAGAGTTTGAATTCTAGTGGGATATTGTTTCTAGTTTCCCAATGCAAACCATCCTCCATTTTAGGTGGTTATCTTTTTCTATCTGTGGTGTCAGGTTATTCTATCCTTTGCCTATTTCTTCCTCCCTTATATGAGTCAAATTTTCCTTCTTAATAAGGAACAAGTAATGAAATTGATTTCATATGACTTTTTGTTGTCATGATTTCTGGTTCAGAATCAATCTCACTAATTATTGTCATATCATTATCTTCTTTGTTTGTACAAAGTTTTTCATTATAATTTTCTTCTATTTCTTTATTAGTTATTGTTAACAACCTAACTAATTTTTCTATATCCCTATTTTCAAGGTTCATGAATTTTTCCTCTAAATCTTTTATATAGTCTAATAGATTGAAATTATATCTCTTTCATTAGATTTTTCTTCATTTTTCTCCTCTCATTTTTAAGAATTAGGACTTCTGATCTCTTAGGTGGTTCTTCTTTTAGTCCTTATAAGGGGTCATATTTATACCATGTAATTTCATTGTTTCTATGTATATTATATACATCTTTTCTTAGTTTTGAAAATTCCATGTGTATATCTTTTTGTAGTTTATTATAACCAAAAAATTTTATTTCCTTCAATAATTCTTTTTGTATTTCAATTATATTATGTAGATATTTTGTATTTAATTCTTGGACGAAATCTATTTCCTCTATTAAAAGTTTCAAATAATGTTGCTTGATTTTTTTTATGCCTACTAGGCTTCCATTTACTTTTAATTGCATATCTTTTATTTTATTTTTAACATTATTGTTTTCCTAATATACAATTATGTACTAATTTCTTCATTATTTTGACTTTATTTTCTAGTTTTTTTAACTTCTTCTTGATTAGAGGTTTCTCCTTCTTGTTATAAGGGGTTTTTCTTTGATAATTATCAATCCTCTGGTATTTCAAAATCTTTTAATATTTTTGATTTTATTATTTGTCCAAGTTCCTTAAAAGTTTTGTCCATTTCTATAAATTCAATTTGTCTATATATTGAACTATTATCACTATTTGTTAAAGAATATATATGCTATTGGATAATGTATTAAGAATGAATGATTTTCTTCTTTCATTAAATATCCTCTTTAAAATTCATTAGCTAGACTTAATACTTGGTTTAGGTTTTTGTTGTCTCTTTTAGAGAACATAAAATCGTGTAAGTATACACGGTCACAAGTAATAATATGATAAGTAAAATATCGTTCTCACGAAGATTTGTTACTAGTATTCGTTAATTATTAAAATTATTTCAACCTAATTTTATCCAAACAGTCGATAATTTGATGCAGTTTAACTAACTAATTTTTATAACAGATTGCAAGAAAATTCTAGGATTGCAGTTTACCCAAATTAATCCACCTGAATATTTTATTCTCTCTTGATTTATGTTCTCATGTTTTAAGTTGTTAACCAAGAACTCCTAATTTATCCATATATCTCTTTCAAGCTCCACACAGACACACCTAGTTAAAATGATTCACTATATTCCTATGAGAATTAAATTCAACCAGATTTATTAAGTTCTGAGTTCTCAAACAGTCACACATACAATAAAAGTATATTTCTATCCCTTATGTATATACGTTATTTTATCACGAGCAGCACACAAAAATGCCTTTTTCAAGTTTATTTAAGTGTCACATATCAATTAATTAATCTTTCGATAATTAAAAGCATTAAACACAAATAAAATAAACAACTTAAAATAGTTTCATAAATCATTCAAAAATAATTAATTCAAGTTTCATAATTTACGTTACACTACAATCCTAGAACAAATAAATTAGTTCATAGTAGAAATTAAAATTATAACACCACAAAAATAAAACATTGCAGAGAAACAAAAATTAAAAGAAAATATATTAAGAGAAACTCTTTCACGATTCCTCAATGAAAAATAAATTTCTTCCCTTTTTTTCTTCTTTGTTGTCTTCTTTCTCTGTAATTTCCCTAAGAAAATACAACACAAAATGTCAAATGAATGTTATGCATGTTTTGTGTAACATGTAGAGAGGAAAGAAAATGAAAATGGTAAAAGAGAGCAAAAAAGATAACAAGAACTACGAGCAACACAAAATGAAAGAAAACCAAAACTCAAAAACTAGTATCCTGTACAAAATATATCCCCCCTTTTTAATTATTTATTTTTTTTTATTTTCATTTTAAGTGGGGGACAAAAATGTATGGGGATTAAAATAACAACACGCGTGAAAACCATTCTGCGCGTTTCTGATTTTTTTCTTTTTACGCATGCCACGTGTCGCCATGTGATTGGCTGAGAGAAATACAGCGACATGTGGCAGTTTTTCATTGGGTGGTAAGGCCGGGCGCATGAAGAACAGATGGAATGCGTCGCACGAGATTTCCTCGCGTTGGAAGTAATTAATGACTGGAAGTGGGTGCCGTTTCTGCGTTTTTATTTCACCAAATACATGCCACGTGTCATCATGTTATTCGCTGGAATATTTAGGAGACACGTGGCTGCTTATTTTTCGTTGAAACACGAGGGTGCACGCTGCTTGGATGCACCGCATCGCACAAGATTTGTAGACGAGCGGCTCGGTGCTCGACAGCTTGCTTCCACGCGTTTTAAATCTGGACCGTCCAACAGATCCAACGGTCAGAGATCACCTCGAGAGAAAATCTGTGCAGTCGACATGTGGAAGTCACGCGCCTAATCTTGACCGTTGATGGATTGATCTAGCGGTGTGTGTTAAGCGTTGTGAATGTCGCGAGTGGCTCTTCTCCTGCACGAAAATTCAACTTTTTATTAATTGTATTTTGACCCACAAATTTAATTTAAATTAATTTCTAATCTTTTGATATTTTCAATTTAACCCATTTTTAATTTCAAATTAAATTGTGATCTTTTTATAATTGCAATTAAGCCCTTTTTTTATTAAAATTTATTAATTTACTTTAAAATATATTTATTAAAAACTAATACTAAATATTAATTTAATTAATTAAAAATTAACTAAAAATATAAATAACTAGCAATTATAATTAATAAAATAGACGAAAATCACTGTATAAAATACAGTTATCACACCCCCAAACTTAAGTTCTTGCTAGTTCTCGAGCAAAAGAAAAGAAATAAAAACAAAGATAATTGCATTTAAAATAGTGATTTTCAAAATATTTATTTTTGCTCATTCCAAATAACATAACTCAAAGAAATAAAAGAATTTTATCTAAGTATTAAAATCAATTTAAAAATATATTACATTTTCACCAAGAATTACAGTGTGTGTAAAGTCTTTTCATATTTTATCACATGCAATTCGGATCAATTTATGCAAATATAAAATCAAACTGATTTTCATAAAATCACAAATCTCATAAGTTTATTTTTCATTTCTCTCTCCACTAATGTAGACAAACACAAAACACCAAATCAATAGGACTTTATTAAGCTTGTAATGTACGGCTTAGGTAAAGGTAGGATAAAAGATAATATTTAGCTCAAAACTTTTCCCAAACATAACATTTTAGGATTGAAAAAGATAACTTCTATCATCATAATAAATAATTCCCAATTTGGAATTTATCATCACATACAATAATCCTCATTTTTTTGTTTTTTTTGTTTTTTTGTTTTTTGTTTTTTTTAGTATCCTCTTTTTTTCTGATATATCTTTAAATATTTACTAACAATTGTCATATGTTAGTGAGATAGGAAACATAGATATATCTACACATATATATTTTCTTATCAAGTAGGATTTGGAAATGAGATAAAAATATATATAAAAACTTTGAAGCTCAAAAGGGGTATACTATGGATAATGCATGTGAAGGTAGATAGAAAGGCTCAAACGATCCAAAGATGGCATAAATCATTTTCTTAGTTAAATGTTATCTATAATTTCGCCTCGAGAGAAAATCAAACAAATTCTAAGAACTATGACACCACAAATATCAATCGAATTCATTACTCACATAAACCTTCTCTAAATTATCATAGCAACTCAAAAATTAAGACTAGTGCTCATAAATATTTATTCTTGTAAAAATGAAACATACGTAAAAATTATTCATCGCTTAGACAATATTCAAATTTTTCAAGGAATTATGCATTATTTAAACTGAAGAAATAAAATAACAAAAATTAGATCACCATTAAACGCAAAATATCTTCTAATGTTTGATCAACCAAACAAACAAAACTAGACAAGCAACAATATCAAGAAATATTTCAAATAAGTTTAATCTCAACACCCCTGAACTTAATATGCACATTGTCCCCAATGTGTGGAAATTAAAGAACAAAGGAGATGTGTTAAAAGAAACTTCCCTGAATAGTGAGTTGACTTGTGAGGTTGAAATCCAAAATTGTTTTACCTCCTCCGATTTGCACCTATCAAAACAAAATAACAGAATGAAGAAATATGCAACTAATACATGTTATAAAATACAATAAATAAATAAATAAAAACTAAAACACATGGGTTGCCTCCCAAGAAGCGCTTGATTTAGAGTCATCAGCTTGACTTCCTTTTTTCCTTGCTTTAGGTTGGGTCATATAACAAAATGGTTGGCTTTGGATGATCGACGTCACCTTCCTAACAAGGTTTGAGTTTTTGTCCATTCACTTGGAGATTCCTCTGTGATTTTTCATCTTTAATCTTAACAGTACCGTATGGATGCATTTTGGAAATAGTGAAAGGTCCTGACCACCTTGATTTTAGTTTCCCTAGGAATAATTTCAACCGAGACTTGAAGAGCAAAACTTTTTGTCCTTGTTCAGAATGTCGATGCAAGAGCTTATTGTCATGCCATCTCTTTGTATTTTCTTTATAGCGCTTAACATTTTTATATGTTTGTAGACAGAACTGATCCATCACATTGATTGGCAAACAATGCTTTTTGCAACCGGCTCTTAAGTCTTTTTTCAAATTCACAGGAGAAATTGTAGAAGAATTAGTAGTAGAGTTATTTGTAGACCAGCTATCAACTAACTCATTTACTCTATAACAAGCATCAGAATCACCTGGAAATTTCATCGCTTTAAACACTTTGAAAGTTACCTCTTGGTCTTGAACTCTCATAGTGAGTTCCCCTTTTTGAACATCAATCAAAGCCCTACCAGTTGCTAAAAATGGTCTACCCAGAATAATAGGGATCTCTTTATCTTCCTCCATGTCAAGAATTATGAAATCTGCAGGAAAGATAAACTTGTCTACCTTGACAAGCACATCCTCTATAATGCCTCTTGGGTGTTTCAAAGACCTATCTGCAAGTTGAAGAGTTACAGTGGTCGGTTGTGCTTCCCCTAATCCAAGTCTCTGATAGATGGAAAGTGGCATCAAATTAATACTTGCACCCAGATCGCACAGAGCTCTACCAAAGAATTTCTCGCCAATAGTACAAGGAATGGTGAAACTTCCTGCATCTTTAAGCTTAGGTGGTAGCTTCTTCTGAAGGATGGCACTGCACTCCTCTGTGAGAGCAACAGTCTCAAAATCACCTAACCTTCTTTTTTTAGACAAGATGTCCTTCATAAATTTCACATAGCTAGGCATTTGCTCCAAGGCATCAACAAAAGGAATGTTAATATGAAGCTTTTTAAAAACTTCAAGAAATTTGGAGAATTGCTTATCAAGCTTTTGCTTATGGAAGCGTTGAGGAAATGGAATTGGTGGATTATACGACTTGAGACTTTCTAAAACTGGTTTCATTATGGGTTTTGTTGATGCTTCTTTTTCTTCAACTATTTCTTCTCCACAATCTTGTTTTTCTAGGCCAATAACTTCAACATTAGGGGTTGGCAAAGAAATGGTCTTAGGTGTTTCTTTTAACTCTTTTCCACTTCTGAGTGTAATTGCCTTACAATGCTCTTTTCCTCCCCTATTAGGATTAGTTTCAGTATCACTCGACATAACTCCCTGAGGGCGGTTGTTGACAGCAGTAGCAAGTTGCCCCAATTGAACTTCAAGATTTCTGATGGAAGCTGCTTGATTCTGAAGAATAGTCTCATTATTGGCCATATATCGAGCAAACATATCCTCCAATGATGGCTTCTTTTCTTGTGGTGGAGCTTGGTTATGAAAGGCCTGAGGATATGTGGGCTTTATAGTAGATGATGGTCCCTCATTGTTACTCCAGGATAAATTAGGATGATTCTTCCACCCTGGACTGTAAGTGTTAGCATAAGGATTGTTTTGATTCCTATTATAGTTGGAAACAAAATTGACAGATTCAGAGTTGTAAGGACATCTCTCATTGGCATGATTTCCATTGCAAATTTCACATGCAACAAAAGGACTCTGAATAGAATGGACACCCAAAGTATCAATCTTCTTCACCAAAGCAGATACTTGTGCAGTTAAAGCAGTCATAGCATCAATCTCGTGAATACCAGCTCTCTCTTAGGCATCATCCTCTCTGATGGCCACTCGTAGCTATTGGAAGCCATTTCCTCTAATAAGTTGTAGGCTTCATCAATTGATTTTCCCATTAAAGCACCACCTACTGCAGCGTCAATCATATTTCTAGTTTGACCCATCAAACTATTATAAAATGTTTGAACTTGAAGCCACTTCGGTAATCCGTGGTGAGTACATCTTCTAAGTAGCTCCTTGTACCTCTCCCAAGCTTCATATAATGACTCTGAGTCGAACTGCATAAAAGTGGTGATTTCATTCCTCATCCGTGCAGTCTTTGCCGGTGGAAAATATTTGGCTAAAACTTTTTGAGCCAAATCCTCCCAAGTAGTGATAGAACCACATGGCAATGAATTCAACCAACTCTTTGCCTTATCCCTAAGTGAAAAAGGAAAAAGTCTCAACCGAATAGCATCATCAGTGACTCCATTATGCCTAAATGTGTCGCAAATCTCAAGAAAATTTGATATATGGGAATTTGGATCATCGTGGGGTAAACCACCAAATTGAACCGAAGTTTGAATCATATGAATTATTACAGGCTTAATTTCAAAATTATTAGCTTGAATTGAAGGTCTTCTTATGCTTGAATGGATGCCGCCAACCATAGGCACTGCATAATCTCTTAAGGATCTTGGTTCTTCTATTTCTGGAATTTCATGATCCATAACTAGATGTTTTAAGGTTTCTTGTTTATTATTTTTCTTTAAGTTCAAAATAGTTCAATGGATTTCTAGATCTAACGGAACTATGTCAAGATTTCTTATGCGTCGTATACAAAGTCTCACTCTATCCAAAAATCTGAAAAATAAATCTAACACAATAAAAATAAAAATAAAAAAAATAAAAACATAAATAAACACAAATCTAAGCAAATAACAGTAAGCAATAAAACAAAATAATTTTTTTTGAACTAAAATCAGATTAATTAGTATTAATATCAACTAATATTAGTAAAACAAATCCCTGGCAACATCGCCAAAAACTTGTTGTCTCTTTTAGAGAACATAAAATCGTGCAAGTATACACGGTCACAAGTAATAATATGATAAGTAAAATATCGTTCCTACAAAGATTTGTTACTAGTATTCGTTAATTATTAAAATTATTTCAACCTAATTTTATCTAAACATTCGATAATTTGATGCAGTTTGACTAACTAATTTTTATAACAGATTGTAAGAAAATTCTAGGATTGCAGTTTACCCAAATTAATCCACCTGAATATTTTATTCTCTCTTGATTTATGTTCTCATGTTTTAAGTTGTTAACCAAGAACTCCTAATTTATCCATATATCTCTTTCAAGCTCCATACAGACACACCTAGTTAAAATGATTCACTATATTCCTATGAAAATTAAATTCAACCAGATTTATTAAGTTCTGAGTTCTCAAACAGTCACACATACAATAAAAGTATATTTCTATCCCTTATGTATATACATTATTTTATCACGAGCAGCACACAAAAATGCCTTTTTCAAGTTTATTTAAGTGTCACATATCAGTTAATTAATCTTTCGATAATTAAAAGCATTAAACACAGATAAAATAAACAACTTAAAATAGTTTCATAAATCATTCAAAAATAATTAATTCAAGTTTCATAATTTACGCTACACTACAATCCTAGAACAAATAAATTAGTTCATAGCAGAAATTAAAATTACAACACCACAAAAATAAAACATTGCAGAGAAACAAAAATTAAAAGAAAATAGATTAGGAGAAACTCTTTCACGATTCCTCAATGAAAAATAAATTTCTTCCCTTTTCTTCTTCTTTGTTGTCTTCTTTCTCTGTAATTTCCCTAAGAAAATACAACACAAAATGTCAAATAAATGTTATGCGTGTTTTGTGTAACATGTAGAGAGGAAAGAAAATGAAAATGGTAAAAGAGAGAAAAAAGATAACAAGAACTGCGAGCAACACAAAATGAAAGAAAACCAAAACTCAAAAACTAGTATCCCGTACAAAATATATCCCCCCTTTTTAATTATTTATTTTTTTATTATTTTCATTTTAAGTGGGGGACAAAAATGTATGGGGATTAAAATAACAACACGCGTGAAAACCATTCTACGCGTTTCTGATTTTTTTCTTTTTACGCATGCCATGTGTCGCCATGTGATTGGCTGAGAGAAATACAGCGACATGTGGCAGCTTTTCATTGGGTGGTAAGGCCGGGCGCATGAAGAACAGATGGAACGCGTCGCACAAGATTTCCTCGCGTTGGAAGTAATTAACGGCTGGAAGTGGGCGCCGTTTCTGCATTTTTATTTCACCAAATACATGCCACGTGTCATCATGTTATTCCCTGGAATATTTAGGAGACACGTGGCTGCTTATTTTTCGTTGAAACACGAGGGTGCACGCTGCTTGGATGCACCGCGTCGCACAAGATTTGTAGACGAGCGGCTCGGTGCCCGACAGCTTACTTCCACGCGTTTTAAATCTGGATCGTCCAACAGATCCAACAGTCAGAGATCGCCTCGGGAGAAAATCTGCGCAGCCGACATGTGGGTCCCACCCTACATGCCAATCTACGCAGCAAGTGGGCCCCACGTGTGCCGAGCTACGCGCTTTCTAGAATTCCGGCGTAATCGCTCCTGTTGCGTCTGGAAGTCACGCGCCTAATCTTGACCGTTGATGGATTGATCGAGCGGTGTGTGTTAAGCGTTGTGAATGTCGCGAGTGGCTCTTCTCCTGCACGGAAATTCAACTTTTTATTAATTGCATTTTGACCCACAAATTTAATTTAAATTAATTTCTAATCTTTTGATATTTTCAATTTAACCCATTTTTAATTTCAAATTAAATTGTGATCTTTTTATAATTGCAATTAAGCCCCTTTTTTATTAAAATTTATTAATTTACTTTAAAATATATTTATTAAAAATTAATACTAAATATTAATTTAATTAATTAAAAATTAACTAAAAATGTAAATAACTAGCAATTATAATTAATAAAATAGACGTAAATCACTGTATAAAATACAGTTATCAGTTTTTATCATGGATATTAATAGCAAATCTAGAAAATGATGTAAATTTTGGCTTTTGATAACCTAAGTTACCATAAATCATTTCTAATAAAGCGTCTTTCCTATTTATTATTATTTTATCTAATAATGCTATTTTTATTGGTGTATCTATTCTTTCTATGAAATGTTCTTTTATTAATATTTGAATTTCTCCTAAATGGATGTATCCAATTTTTTAATTATCATTTTAGGGAATTTTCGATAACTTATTTAATATTTTTTTATCAATTAATGGTATATTATACTATCTTTTGCATCTATAATATTAATACTCATTTCTTTATTACTTATTCCATAATAAATTATGTCATTTCTGAGAAATATTTTTTTTAAAGATGAAATGATGGATCTTTAAATCCATCTCCTTTTTTAAGATTTAATTATGCTTTTTGAATTTTTTCAAATTTCTTTTTATTGATTACCATTTATTGTGAAAAGTATCCTGAAATGTCTTTTGTTTCTAATCCTACTACTCCTTGATTTATTTTTATTCTTCCATTTTTGTAATGTTACTATTCACTCTCGTTAGATTTAACTTCTATTATGTTTGAGGGGTATTTTTAAATTTTTTGAAACCTTAGAGGTATTATTGAAGATACCTCAAAGCTTGGGGGTATTTTTGATAATAATCCGTAATTTGGTCATGACTTGTGTTGATACTAATTTTTTCAATACCAAGTACGACTATCTTTTGTGGATCAAAGAGATGAATAAATTGTTAGGATATCGAACCACCTTATAAGGGGTGGTCTTTGACCCTCTGATGGTTAAGTCAGTAACTATAAAATGAAGGTTAAAGGAAATCTAGTTCTCGCTCTAATATTATATGAAAAAAGAGTATTTAGTTGTGATTTTTCTATTATAATATTCAAGATATATTTCAATTCCTTATAATTGTGTACATATATGAATATATATAGAAGAAATAATTAAAGAATTAATCTGATGGATATCTCTTATCGGGATAGAATTGACTTGTTGTAGCTTTTTAGACATCTATCTTTAATTATATTTTTACGATGATTAAAGGATAATTATTTTGTATTTATCTCTTTAGGATAATTATCTTATGATTATACTTATCTAATGACTAGGCACTTATTAGGCTTGACTCATAAGGCTCTTTGCTAACTGGGTACTTACTAGGCTTAGCCCATAAAACCCTTTATTGACTAAGATCACTCTTTGACTGTCATATGGGATGTACAAAATTATCCTCAATATTAGCCCCCAGATTTTCTTGTTCTTGGGCTAGGAAGTCTGATCATAATTTCGATAAATACTTATATTCAATACCCCTTTTAATTATGTTGGTGACACTGAGGTTACCCTTACATGATTTTTACCTACCCAAGCAAAAGACTTCATGCCATGTCTATTTATTCAAAACATACACGATAGTGACATCTTATTGAAGTTGTTTTTGGATTTTCGATTAGAAAATTACGTCAAAGTTAACATTTTTAACAAGAAAGTCAAACCTTCTTTTATTTTGGAAGGAATGTTAAAATTCATACCCTAAGCCTAGTACCTTTAGGATTAGCCATGGGATTATGGCCATTGATTGTGATTTTAAAAGATTGCATGAGATCACCTCACCACTTTTATAAATACAAGTCCTTACTACTTTTGCATTCTTCAAACTTGTAGCACTTTCTTGAAGCTCGCATTTTGAAAAGAGAGGAGAAGTAAATGAAATTCTCTTAAGGTAATTTTTCTTTTTTCGTCATTTAGGTTGCACATAGTGTAGGATAATCACATTTTCTGATTCAAACACTTTACACCCCATGAGGCTTATACTATACTTTCCTACGTAAGAGATGATGGATACCAAATTTATGGATGTATAGAATTGGGTTTTGTTGCCATGGGTGCATACTTAGACATACGAGGGTCGATGTAGACAATGGTGTTGGTGGCTGAGTAGAGACCAGATGGAGACATGGCCAATGAATCCTTAGCCATTGACACCTTGGTCGAAAGTATTGGCCAATGTCATTTTTCTTATATATTTATGTATCAATTCCTATATATTTATGATAATCGATTGTTTTCTATGTGCTTTATATGTTTGTTTTGTGCCACATAGGTATTAAGGAACAAATATAAGAAAACAATGCTAAAAGAAGGTGTTTTAGAGCAAAACAAGTGCGTTGAGGCATGAGTTAACTCATGCTGCAAATCACTCCTCTCGAGTCCCTATGGAATTTTGGGAAAAGATTGTGAGTCATGGCATGAGTTTAGGTTTACTGCAACATATGGCTCTTGGATGAAATTATGAGCACAGGCATTGGCTCCACACTGCGGCATGATTTTAGGTTTGTCGTGGTACATATATTTCAAGTGTAGTTTCCTAGAACAAAATTCACATCGTGCCATAACATGATTGTAGGAACACCACAACCCACACCACATATTTGCATATAATTGTCTTAAATTTCAATATTTTGATACACTTGTTTTCAAATTTATTAGGATTAGAATTTTAAGTATATTAAACCTCTCAACCCTAACCCAAATAACATCGTGTATAACTCTTATTATATAAATATGTAATTAGGATTAACCATAAAATAGACACAAGATGTAGAGAAAATACAGAGAAATAAATATTTGAAGCTAAAGCAAGATATAAGCAACAAGAAATTGAATTTACACTATAAACTCCAATTAGTAGTTCTTCTTCTTATTATTTTTTTTTCTTAATTGTAAAAATTTTAATAATGATTCTTTCAAAATCTACGTTTGGCTAGTTTCATTATATGATTGTGGGCAACTTTCAAATCTTAGACTATGATTTAATTAATTAAATGTCATAATGAATTTTTAGTTTCAATTCTTAATTCTTGATGTGTTTGATTCTATATTTAAATTTTAAAACTATGCATGTATGAATTAGAGTAGCTAAATAATTTACTGCATGTATATGTTTAATACTAGTTTAATATATTACTAGATTATCATTTGAGAAAATAGATTTATATTTATTCTTATCAATTATATAATTGCTAATATTTTATTAGAAGTGGTATCTTGTTACTTTGTGACAGTGTGACAAGTAGAGTTGATGTCTTCGTTAAATGTTACTAAGAATTATAATCTTGCATAATTTGATCATCTCC
The DNA here is from genome assembly GCA_030763125.1 of Hippophae gyantsensis. Classification (NCBI taxonomy): domain Eukaryota; kingdom Viridiplantae; phylum Streptophyta; class Magnoliopsida; order Rosales; family Elaeagnaceae; genus Hippophae; species Hippophae gyantsensis. The sequence goes on along the minus strand of CM061038.1, from coordinate 9,960,008 downwards.
TTTTTAGAACTTAATGCAATGAATGAATAATCTAACAACTATGAATATGTTGTTCTGACTTAGGATTGATTTATGATGGTATTCCACTTCAATTATAAAGTAAGAAAAGATTCATTTGAATTGTTATCTTAGTTGCATAGATTCTCTAAGCTAGAGTTAAGGATTCAAGGACGATTTTAAGTTACAATAGTATTTTAGGATTGAGAGACTAAATATTGATTCAAAACATAATTGGTTAACTTGTATACTAGTGGTGAGGATAGTCCGATGATCACATATTTTTTTCAACTTGTGCTCACTCTATTTTATTTATTGTTTTATGTTGTTTTCCTCTAAAACAACTTTCAAAAAACCCGCATTTTCTTTAATAATCTAATAAGTAGTTGTAATTATTGTTAACAGTCCTCGTGGGTATGAAAACCCTTGATCTTAATTTACTTATCACTAGTACAATTTTTATGTGATCAAATTGTACTAGTGGTAAGTAAATTAAGATCAAGAGTGTCCTGGTCAGTAATCTTTTAGGTGATAGCCCCTGGTCGGTAGTCCTCTGGCATACGCTTCCCTAGTCGATGGTGGCATGTCTGACTAAGGTCAAAAGTGAGTCTTATCGGGCTATGGATTCATGCCATCTCAACATCGTGGTTCTTCTGGTTCTGTCAACATAGGTCGTTTAGGAATTCTTTTGGTCCAAATTGAGACTTCAGATGGCAAAGTTACTTTATATATTGATCATTTCTTTGTAGGGTTATGACTCCTTTTTTCTACCTGATTGATGCCAGTATGGCTCTAGAATAGTTTCCACTCAATTGTTACAGGGTGTTTCTTGATTGTTGGGTGCTCTGAAAGGAGCATGGTAGAACTTACCATCAAGGAGTTCAAACACTGTTATCATTCATATCTAAGGGAGGTAGTATGGGTTGGTACCACTTTAGGCCCTTTGCTAACCGTATCCCAATAAATAAGTTATCAGATACCAATAATAGGTGGAAGGCGGCTCTATTCACTACTGTGGGTGACTTTGACATTTTGTTCCTTCATATTCCTCCTACACTTACCTAGTTCAAAAGAGAGGGTTGGTTTTTGAGACTTAGTCTTTTGTTATAAATTTCTGTAGTGTCCTAACTTGTTTATTTTTGTTTCTAATGCATTGGACCTAAGGTGATATTACTCCTAAGTTGAGAGATTTCATTGTGTCATTCTATAATCTCCCCCCATCGTGACAATGTAGTGACCGACTCATTATTCTTGAGTGAATTATTTACTTAGGTATAGACCCAACTATAGTTGACCCTGAAGGCATCAACCTCTAATGAGTGTTTGAAAAGCACTAAATATTACATGATTTATTGTACTTTAAAGTCAAAATATATTTATATTTGTACAATTTTATTATATTTTAGCAAATCTATGTTTTTGGAATCACATATATGTTTTATTTTTCGAGTATTTTTACTTTCAAAATGATTCAATTGATAAACACTTGAAGGATTGTACTTGAAAGTACTCAATTACAACCAAGAAGAAAAAAAAAAGAATCACATATGTAAGCCTTACATGTGTTCTAGTCAAATGTAATGGGGTAAAATTCAAAAAAATTTAAAGACATATAGTTTAACATGGGTCGCAGTAGTGACTAATGTGCACCACGGAACGAGGGTATCAGATCATAATTCAAATGCATATTGAATTAATGCATGTCGCAATAGTGGTAAAAGTGTGTCATGGCACTCGACCTCGCAATCTAATTTTCTCATCTTTTTGTTGCTTTTTTCAACTATATAAACCCATCCTACTGTTAAAAATGTACTCACTCAAGCAAAGAGTTCTGAGTTTTCAAAATAATTCTCTGAATTGTAATAGTTTTTTTTTGTAGGTTGAAATTTCTTAGTTTTTATGAAATAGTTTTTAATTTAATAAAGCAATATTGTCATATCTGTTTGGAGGTTTTCTAGATACAAATCAATAATGAAATTTTGTACTTTGAAAGATATGTTTGAGGTATAAATTTTAAATGTATTTTTTTTATTTTCCTAATTAATTTTATATACTATTTTAAATGTTATTTTTAATGTACTAGTCATTTATTAAATTACGCATGTCTGACTAAATATTACTATGAGATATTAATTATTTTGTTATGCTTGTTAAATATTAATTTAGGTAAATATTTTTATAAAATAAATTGATTCTTATTTCTTCATTCAAAACTTGTAAAAAATTTACAAAAAAATATATTGACGATATATTCTTTGTAATAAATTTAAAATATAAAAGTTAGATGTAGGATTTGATTATCTAGATTTAATGTACAATTTATATTCTATTTCAAATATTTTTTAAGATTTATTACAGAAACAAAATTTACAGCATATTTTTTCTAAAAGATTCAAAACTTAAAAATTAGTTTTCAGATACATCAATCTTAAATCCAACTTTAACATGAGTCTAAATTATATGTTATGCCAAAAATAATGATTTAGATTATTTATTATTTCTATAGAAATAAATCATAATTTAATTGTAATCAATTGGTAGGTCCTAAAGAATCAATAATATTAATTTATCAAAGAATCATGTTAATTAAGTTTTTATTATCAAAGAATCAATAATATTAATTTATATTTTAAATAACTTAATTAACATGAGCAATTATAATTAATTAATTAATATATTTTATAAATTTTTCATTAAATATTAAATATTTATTTTTCTAATATTTGTTAAATTGATTTTACCTTTAATTTTATGTTAGAAGGATAGACTTTCCAAAATTCAAACAATTGTTACAAGATGTTTAGGTTTATTTTTAAAACATTTTTATTAAATTATTTAAAAATATCATAATTTTTTTTTATATCGACTTTGAAAGTTTACTTATTTATTTTTACAAAGTGATTTGTACATTTACGCACTATTTATCAAATACAAAATTTATGAATCAAGTTTTTGGTGTTATTGTTAGAGAATAATATTGTTTTAAAATTTTTATTATCAAAAATCTTTAAAAAATTATTTTGTAAATATTTGGGATTTTTTTAATTTTCAAAAGAATAAAAAAATAGATTTCATTTATTAGTTGATTATTAAAAAAATTATTTAAAAATTTAATAAATAATAATTTTTGAATAAAACATAAAGATCTTTAAATAAAAAAATTCATCTTTCATTTCTTTTTCTTTATTTATCTTAACTAAATTTTTTCAATTTTAATTTTATTTTCAATTTCTTTTTATTAAATATTTTGTTTAATATTTTTGTATATTAAATTGTATGATATACCTTAGTAACTTGTTGTAATTATGTACTAAATTTGTATTATTAATATTTGTATTATAAATTGTATGTATAATAAATTATTTGTACCATATAATGTTTGTAACATACATTTTTTTTATTTTTCTAATTGGATAGATGACTTTAATTTGTTTTTTTCGTAGTTTATATGAGGTAAGAGATCCTTAGGGTATCCTCTTACACCTTATATAGATAAGGTCAATAGATCCAAAGAACTATTAAGAATGATGGACATTGAGATCTAACAAAATTTATGTGAATAAAACTTTGAGCCAGACCTATACCTTCATATTAAACCTTTTGAAATTGGAAAAAATCCACCTAGGAGACTACCATGAAGGCGTATGCAAGGCTAGTTATCGGCACAACTACTACCTCAATCCAACTAGGTGAGATAATCGCCACATACGAAGTGTGTGTAATGAATACACAAGTATATATATCATAACAAGTAATATAATGATAAAAAAGATAGTTCTTACAAAGATTATTTTATTATAAACTAATTTTTAAAACTAAAAAATAAAAATCAATTTTTTTGTGTTTTTGTATTTTAAGGAAGCAAAATTAAAATAACTAAAAGTAAATAACAATAATTAATTAAATCAAATTTTAGTAACTACGAAGATATATGAGAAAATATCTAGGAATGCTTAATCCCCCCAATATAATTATCAATTAATTACATGATCAATTAAATCTAACCTATTATGTATTCCTCTATCAAGTAAACTACACACCATATAATAATTAATTTAATCACACTCTCATACCAATTAAATTACATGCTATTCATTAAGTTCATCAATTATGGATCACATACATAAGAATCATACATCTCTGCCTAGAAACTATGCATATTTTTTAATTAATACAAACAATTAAATAATTCTATCAAATATATTGAATTGTCTCTACAGATAAATAGTTGGCCAAACAATTAATAGCATAAAAATCAAATTAAATATAATTAAATTAAAATTATAATTGAGATAAAATATTAGATCATCACATGATGAAAATTGGGTTCATAAGATCCCTAGATTAATAAATTAACTACACATAATTGTGTTTATAAAGCTCATATTTTTCATAAAAGAAGACATAAAAATTGATAAAGAAAAGAGTAGAAGAAGAAATACAATCAATCTCTTGAAATGTAGTGTTAATCTCCTCTTGAATCTCCACCAAAATTGTGTCCTTTCTTGAATTGTTCTATATTTTTCTCTCTTTTTAACTCCAAAAACTGACCAAAATTATGCTTATGATGGCCCCTTAGGGTTTATAGAGTGATTAGGGGCTTAAATAATGCTCAGGTGTCAGTTTCAAATCATGGGCTACGATCAAAACAAGCAAAACTAACAGTACCAGCAAATCATAACGTGACACATGGCATCAGAAATTCATTGAGCGAATCAAGGCTAGATGCATGGCAGGGGTGATCGGTCAAAGTGAACGCTACGCGGCACAATGTGATTCTCCGAAATGGATGGCGTGGAGCACGGGTGAAGCACGAGGGGTAATGGCATGGCGCACGAGTGGAACACAGGGAGAAATGGCGTGGTGAAACATGGTAGGACGGGTTGACCAATCTCCAAACTTGGATTAAATGTCGTGTTGACACGTGTCACGTGGTTCATCCTCATCACACGTGACGTAACTTGATTCGATGTCCCTGCTTGCGTGGTATCTGCGTGGCTTGCCCAATCAGCACCTTTACTTGCTTGGCATGCCACGTGATAGCTCTTGATTGGTCTTGTGCTAAAAATTCATAAAAAAATCCAAAAAAATTGCAAAAATTATATTTTCACCCCTTTTCACTAAAAAAATTATATTTTAATATTTTTGGCCACAAAAACACCATTTATTAAATAAAACAAGTAAATATTAAGTAAAAAATGCGTTAATAACTCTACTTTCATAGAGTCATGATGAGATTACAAGAACTATGAATTGAGAAACATTCATTTTCCATGTTAGCTTCCTTTCACGAAAGACTTTATCTTTCATTAAGGACTTTTACTCAATAGTCCAAACCTTACCTCTCAGTATACTCAAAGAGGACCAATTAAAGATGCGGTGTTTCCCTTATTCCCTCAAGGACATGGCTAAGGCTTGGCTAATATCACTCCTATTAGTTCCCTAATACCTTGGATAAGTATTAATGTTTTTACATGACTTCCTATTATTGGGTATTCTAAGCATTGGGGAGCGTGACTCATTGGTTGAGATGCTTCTTATTCAATGCTTTACCAGGGATGTATGCCATGGCAAAGTACTGAGGGATTTATTACGCTCAATCCTAGGGTGGTAGAGCTCTCAATCCATGGCCTCCTTTTAAGATCTAAGGCTGATTAAGAATTAATTAGACCAAATTAAGTTATTCTCCATATTAGTTTTATCCTAGATTGCACAACCTATGATTAGGGTACATCCTTGTTGTAACTTAACATACCTAACTTATGTGGACTTTTTAGAGATGTAGAGTTCACTTGCTAGGACACTTCTTATTCACTACCTTTCGTAGGGATGTATGCCCTAATAGAGTATTGAAGGTTGCTTAGTCCCAAGGTGGCGAAGCTCTAGAGTCATGGCCTTGTTTTAAGGTTTAAGCTCGATCAAGAGGCAATTAGACCAAGTTAATCTATTTTCTATATTAGTTTTATCTTCTATCATATAGCCTATGATTAAGGTTCTTCCTTGTTGTAACTCAATATGCCCAGCTTCTGTGGATCATTTGGTGGTATGGGCCTTAAGTCACATAACTCACATCTAGGGATGCTTCTTATTTTTTGCCTTTCATAGGGGTGCATTCCATGCCTAGGTACTATGGATTTTATTATGCTAAGTCCCTATCAATGTTGTATTGAGGACCTAGACCTTTCCAAGTTGAGGAAACTAGACCCGCTTGTTGATTTGATGTTGTAATTTCAGTCCTATCAAATCTCCAAAGTGTAAACCCTTGATTTGCATAGAGGTAGGTATCCTAAGTGCCCTCTTTATTAATAACAACAAATTTAAATTATAAAGTAGTTGAAGGTATCCTATGAACAAAAAAATAAAGTATAGCTAACTAACACTATTTATTTTATTGAGTCTTGCAACAATAAAAATGGTCAAAACCTAAAATAAAAACAGAAATAATAAGGTAAGCACTTTCTAGTCCTGGCCTAGCATATCTTTCATTTTTGGCTCATTCAAATTCTTGAGGTGTAGCACTCTCTGGCTAGCTTTGACTCTCCAAGTACCATTCACATTCTCGTGTCTATTGGAAACTTTAGGGTGAGGTGGTAGGTTGAAACTACCATCTTGGCCCTATGTAAGAAAATCCTGCCTAGGATACAATTGTAAATTGATGGCAATTCCACAATAAGGAGGTCACCATGATTGTTCTTGTGTTGGTGCTCTGTCCAACTGTGAGTGGCAAGGTCAAACTGCCTTTTGGGATGAGAGAGAGTCTAGAGAATCCTACCAAAGGGATAGTAATTGGCTTGAGAAGATAAGAAAGCTTTATTTTCTTCTAATCTTTAGAGAGTAAAATGTTAGTTAAGCTACTAGTATCTATTAATATTTGATGCAAAGTTATGTTGACCACCAAGGCATATATGTGAGGATGGCTACGTGTAGCAACAACCTGTAGAATTTTCGAGCTAGAGATAGTTGTATGGATAAGTGCTTTGTGGTAATTATTGGATCTATTCCAGTAGGTCTTCCCATAATAACCTTAACCTAACAAAAAATTTATCCTTGAAGTTGATTTCCTTCCCTAAGTGGGGAGGCCGATCATAGTGGTTGCTACTATTGTGGCCATGACTGTTATGGGTCACAGTTATTGTAGCCTTAAATTGTTCACAAATTCATCCGAGTACCATTTCCTAACTAGGTACTCAATTTAATCTTTGAGTTCCTCGTAGTTTTCAGTGGAATAGTCTTTGTCTTTGTCAAACCTACAATATTGAAGTTATCCCAACTAGGGGTTTTCTATTTCTTAGGAAAGCGTACAAACTACTAGTATTTAGCTTGCATTAGCATAACCACTTGTTGCACTGAAAAGGGCTGTAAGTCTAGAAAATCTCATCTAGGCTAGATGAGATTTCTATCCCTAACTTTTTCTATCATCTCTTTGGTTCGATCTAGACCTTTTATTGTCATGTTGCAAGGGTTCATTCCTACCTTTACACTTCTAATATACCATATTTTTATGAGACTCTTGGTTCTTTCTTTTGGAAATCATTTCATTCACACTGATGTAAGTGCTAATAAATTAGGTGGCTTTAAAATATGTTGTTGGGAAGTCTTTGGTCATATCTCTTCATAGGGCCCCTTGGTATAGAGTGTAATTCAAAGCTATGATGGCTACAAAGTTTAGGAAACCTGTCACTTGGATCTTCTTTGAATTGAATCAATCAAAAAAGTCTTTTAAGGACTCTTCCTTTCTCTACAGTGGGGTCAGTAAGTATGCCAGGGTCTTTATCCTTCTTCTCTTGGCTAAAAAGTGAGACAAGAACTATTTTTCAAATTTTGTGAAGGAATTAATAGTGTTAGGATTCAAAGTATACTACCATGCTCTGGCCTTGTTTGTCAAGGTAAGCTAGAAGGCACAACACCTCAATGCGTCAATGTAGACATAAAGGTCTATCCAACCCTTGAAATTTTCAAGATGTTTCAATGAGACTTTGGTGCCATCATATATGCATGTGTTAGGTAGCTTGAACTTATTAGAAAGTAGGATGACTATGATCCCTTGAGTGAATGGGATTTTGTAGAGACTGTTAGGCCTGGATGTCTATCTCGGTTTGAAATTTTGTAATTGTTTAAAGAGCTAGTCAATAATGGAACAAATAAGAGTCAGTACTTTATCTTGAAGTTGTATCTTAGGATGTTCATTTATCACTGAGGTTGTTTGGTTATCATGGTTGGCTTAGATCGAGTGTCCTTGCTAGCATACCTTGAGGTGGTCATTTAGATTACGATAGACATGAGCATCTTAGGTTAACCCCAATCGGTCTAAGGTTGACAGTTTATGGGACTATGATCTAGCATCCCAGGCACTGGTTGGTCTGAGCAAATAAATTATGGCCAACCGTGGGACTTAAGTCTTGCTGCAGACGATCACCTTCCCAATAAAACCTTGGATGGCTATAAGTATGGCCTTGTGCACTCTAGGTATTGAAGGATGCCACAAGGATGTTTTATGAGATGGTAACTGTTCCGGGAGCTAGTGGCTTCGGTTATTGTTCTAGGATAGCCTGAAGAGTAGTTTCCATCATATCCAAGAAAACTATATTTCTTACAGGCTACAGTAAAGCTGGAAAAATGACTTATTAGGTAGCAGGTTGAACCTTCTAACCGGTTGTTGGGATCTGTTAAGTGAGGCTAGCTGTCTGATTCATGACCTCTCTTTAAAAACCCAAAGAGTTAGGTAGATAAAAGTAGTGGATCAAATAAATAAGGGTTTCTTTTCAGAAAACACTACTGCTAAGGTTCGTAGTTTCTTTTTAAACATCTTTACTTTATTGGCAGATTAAGGACTTAGAGAACTTTTTTGAGAGTATTATAATTTTTTGACTTTTTTTGGTAAGTAGAATACACTTTTTTCTCATAGGTAGTGCTCGATATTGATATCAATTTATGTCAACATTAAGTAAAATTGTTCTCTGTTGATCTACGAGATGAACAAACTATTAGGACTTTATATTACCTTATAAGAGTGGTCTTTGGTCCTCCGATGCTTAAGTCAATAACTACAAGATGAAGATTAGAAAAGATCTACGATCTCGTTCTAATATTATATAAAAGGAGAGTGTTTCGGTGTAAATTTCTGTTATAAGATTTAAATTATATTTCAAGTTATTATTATTAGGTACATTTGTAGATATATATATTTAGGAGAAAAAATTAACATGATGTCTATCCCTTATCAAGATAAAATTGACTTATTATAACTTTGTAAACATTTATCCTTAGTTATCTCTTTAAGATAATTAAAGAATAATTATTGTACATTTATCTCTTTAAAATAACTACCTTGTGATTATACTTATCGAATGACTGAGTACTTATTAAGCTTGATCCATCAGGCTTTCTATTAATTGGGTACTTATTGGACTTGATTTATAAAATTTTTTATTGATTAGGATCATTTTTTAACTACCACGTATAATATACGAAATTACTCTAACATTATTTAAATAATAACATATACAAAATCATTCACAAATTAAATTATCTCATCCAATATTGCTTTTATTTATAAAATCTTTACCAAATACTATAAAAATTTAAATAAACCAAGGCTTTAAATATTATTATTCATTATATTATAGTACAAATATATTATTACTATTTTAAAAATTTTTATTCAAAATTATGTAAATAAATAGAAAAAATAAATTATTACCTTCACCGATGCATCATGAAAAACCTCTATAGTGTGTGTTGTACAACTCATCTTCATTCATACGAATTAATTTAACTTATATTAACTCTAACAAAAGTACTACCATTATTTTTAATTATATTTTTATTTTTATTTTTATTTTTATCATTTTTCAAATAATGTGTAAATTTTACTTTTTTGAACTCGTTTAACATTTTTTTAAAAAAAATTAATACATAAAAAAAATAAAAATTACACACATCATTTAAAAATTTGTACAAATATAAATATAAATGTAATTAATAATGCACCTATCCACGTTCTTAACTTCAATCTTTATGTCAAATCATGAAATTGTTATTATATCGAATTATATATTATAATTTTTAAGTTTAAATTTTGGTAAAATATCTAATAATTATAATTATTATTGTTTATATTATTTAATTTTATGTTAAATGATTATTTAAGATGATATTTAGGATGTATTTTATTAACAAATATCTTATTGGTTGTTAAATTTTTAATACTTAAATCATGTTGATTATCGATAAAAATAATAAAAGAGAAATATATATTTGAAACATTAATTAAGAGGTTCTAGTCTCTTAAAGATTAGAAATTTAGGATGCCATGGTTCAAGTATTATAAATTTATTAAATTTCTTTAATTTTTATCATTTTAATAAAAGATACCAAATAAGTTGTAATAAAAATGAAATGAACTCAATACAAAATCTCTATTATATATTATTTATTATTTTTGAAGTATACTTTTACTAATTATATTGTTTATTCTTTTTATTAAGCATTGTGTACTTTTATTTTTTAAAAAAATATTGTATTATATTGTATTTCATTGACTTGGAGTAAGGGTGAAAATTATGTCATGTTAGATGTATTTATATTATGTTCATATCATTTTTTATATACTATTTTAACATTAATCATATCATACTTACATATTGTTTGATGTAAAAAAAATTAATAATAATAACAATAATAAATAACAACTATTTAAAAAAAAACAAATAAATTTCTTATATACACGTGTAGACCATTAACTTAAAATACCATACCATATAAATAATTCATCAATCTCGATTTCCTAACTCTTCCTTCTTTAGTAGCGTGCTGTCCTAATTCCCAATATTAATGGATTTAATTCATGTATTAAGGAAGCGGATTTTATTCAATTTTTGACATAAATATCATTAATTTTAATAAGTTGATCAATTTTTCTTAACTAACAATAATTTACTTCAAAATTATTATTTTTATATTAAAATACTAAATAAATAGATTAAAATATCGTTATTTTATAACTTTAATAAAATATGATTATGAAAAGATCTCACTTTATCTCCAACTATTTCATAGCGATCTCACTAGAGTTTCGAAAATCTTATCGGTGCTTCGATGACCACCATTGAAAACCTTATCAGAGATGAATGTTACATCCAAAGGTAGAAGTGATGTAACATGTTATAGTTAAATATAAAGTTGAATGTAACATGTTATATTCTCATTGAAACTCCAGTGATCATGCTTGAGAAAGATATAAATAGATGTAACATGTTATATATAAAGATATAAGTAGATGTAATATGTTACATCTGGTGGGTCACTAACGATAGTTATTAGAATTCTGGTGGATCATTAGAGAATCTGTGAAATTTAATCTTATTTTTATTTTATTAAATTTATATAATAAGAATATTTTAGTATTTATATGTATGAAACATTGATTTTAGATTAAGTTTTTGTTTGTTTGAAAAAAAAATACTACTATGCAAAACATACTTTATGAATAAATATTCTTGAATTGATTTCCTTTCATTTAACAATCCCAGTGTGTTGTGTACGGCCCAAAACAATAATGGTATTAATTGATTAATGAGCTTTTTTCAATTGTTGCCCATTATTTTTACAGCTAAGTGGAATTAGATACTAAGTGGTGGATTTATTTTGGTTTTTAATCTAAATAACATTAATTTTAATAAATTGATCTATTTTTTTTAACTAATAATAATTTATCTTAAAATTTATAATTTTAAATTAAATTATTCAATAAATAAATCAAAAAATCATTATTTTATAACTTCAATAATATGATATCATGATAAGATCCCACTATATCTTTGACAATCTTACTATTCTAACCACCCCACGACAAGCTTATTAGAGCTCCGACAACCTTATAGATGATCATGTCAAGGCTCCAATGATCTTGTCGGAAGTAGATGTAATATATTACATTTAAATGTATAATTGGATATAACATGTACTATTATAAATAGTGATTTTTTGTCTCGAAAATTTAACCATAACTTCTTTAAAAATCAAAACCTTAGGATTTTGATCGAGGTTTAATAAAATCTCTGATCATTGTATGTATATATAATTTTATTTTTTATTAATAATCGTGATCATAAATTAAACTACAAAAAATACTCATATACAAACAAACTTATGCAGTCATGATTATTAAATGACATGAACTAAATGAAATAATAGAATCACAATTTTTTTAAAACTCAAATAAATCACTTTATTATTTATGTTATTCATTAAAAGAATAAAATAAATCACTTTATTATTTTTTCATTTCTTTCTTAATTAATTTCATTATTCTCTCTTCCTCCCCCGTACCAAATTTTCCTCTCAATTTTTTTTTCTTTTTCCTCCCTTTCCTCCTTTTTTCTTCTCTCTTGCCCGGTTCTTTTTTTTCTTTTTTCCCCAGTTTTTTTCCTCTACATGTTTTCCCATTGTGACCACCCCCAGCTCCACCGTACCCCTATTGATTTATTCTCAATCAACTTCATCCCTCTCTGTTTCTTCCCAGCCATCTCGGTTTCATGTAACGCTTCTTGTTGCTCCGTTCCTTCTCATCCCTCTAATTCCTTCTCACATTTCTCGCTCCTCCATTCCCAGCCCAGTGCCTCCTCCATATCTTAGCCATCCCTCGACCTCAGTTCGACCACCACTTTCTAGTCACCAGCCTCTACTTCCAGCAATTTCATCAACGCTCAACTAAGGTAATCTTTGATTGTTTTTATCATCTTGTCCTGCTATGATAAGTTTCTACTTGCTTTAAATTAACAAAAAATATCAGATTTAATTATTCTTGAGCTATTTTATCTTTACCTTTGTAGTAATGATTTATCTTTGGAGAAAGATCATTAGGAGAAAAAACAAATTACAATTACTTACCAAGTTGAGTAACCTTATTGTCTCTATACTATCATATAAGTTTTGATGTCTAATTGGGCACTTTGAGGACATAGATAAATTGCTGAAGAACTAAATGGATATGTGAAACTTCTATGGGCAGTCATATTCATACAGCTTCATAACTCTATTCTGTAGATTGCAAGTCATTTTTTATTTGATTCACCCCTTTCCCCATGTATTGCTCTCCTATAAATGCAGTCAAACATTAATCAGCTCAAGCTTATAAGCCCAGTGATATTGAATGGAATTTTGAAGTCTCTCGACAATTATTCAACTTTAGAACTAGGTTTATACCTTAAGCAAAGCAACTTCTTTTATCTTTCTCCTGAAATATTGATATCATTAATGAAGACTACAAACTTTGTTTAGATATCACTACTCGGCATACCAAAACTTTTGCATTTCAAGCTATTAGTTTGCTTGCCTCAAATTTTCATGTCCTGCCTTTTCTTTGCTCCTTTCTTCCTATGCCAACTTCCACTTTTTTCTGCTCGCGTATCAATTTCTCTGGTATCAACTTTGACGTTTAATTTCTCTTTCTAGGGACAAGATTGACATGGCTGGTCATCTTTTTGATACCCTTAAAATGGAGGCCCTGTCTCTTTGCCTTATCATTCAGGAAGCAACGAGTTCCCTTTCTACTGCATATAAAGTGGCATCTTATTTATTTTTACTTTTATTACTTTTTCACAAGCAATCACATGCTCACACGTGTGCATGCTTAAGCTATAACTGACAAGTGCTCCTGCAGAGCATTCAAGAGATACCATTAGAAGCTTAACTAAAAAATATGAAATTGCCATAGGTGGTTACTAAAGGTGATAATAAGTGGAACTTTTTGGGGGAAGATATAACTATTTTATGTGGTTTACGAGATTTTTTTTCTTTCATTAAATCTATTTCACTCTTATTGTTCTGGGTTCTGACTTGTGACTTTCTACTACTGCTCTATATCCTTAGAATTCATACTAGTTTTTATCTCAAATTAGGGAGCCTCACTAGCAGTGTTAGGGGATCTGGAGACGCTTTTGCTCAAAAACTCCCAGGAAGTACTGCACGTCCAAAATGTGACAATATTTTATTGTTTCTTCTGTCTTACCTTTAGATTTCAACTTCACTAGTTGGGCTCTTCTGTCTAATGCAAGACAAATTTCATTTGTTAACTAGGAACAAGGTGAAGTGAGATTTTGTGCTATGAGATGGGCAACATATTTGTTTGATTTGCAACACTGCCCTAGTCGATTCATGTGTATGCTTGTTGCGACTCACTCTAAGTTGGATATAAGGTACTTTATAGCTTTCTATTGACTTTATGAATAATCGCAAATTCACTCTATGGCTTTTTGTGTGTTTACATATCTTAGGGGGTTGGTTTCTGTCTGTGGTTGTATGCCCGTCCAATCTTCAACAGATTAGGAGAATTTGCATGTTACATTATGAGCCATTTGGGGAAATTTGGGGGATAAGGCAGTTGAAATGTATAATAACATGAAGCATTAGGTTAAATTATAAAATAATGCCAACAATATGGCTTCAAAGAGTTTACAAAAGTGGTAGTTTGAAACTGTTGGAATTTTTTTTTTTTTTAATAAGAAGCATTATATTATATTAAAATATATAATAGGTACAAAAATTTAAAGTGTACCATTAATCTACTTACAAAAGTGAGCACCAAATATACAACTAGCTTATGTGAAATTGAAAATAATTTCTCAACTCCTTAGAAACCGAAGTCCAAGAAGATGCGAAAACAAAGTTTTCTCCCACAAAAAATTGAGATATTATACTATTCTCTTAATCCATAAAACCCAAAGAATTTCTTCAACCCTTAGTTCCACACTTTTGACATCATACTGCTATTCCCAAACACAAAAAATGTCTCTAGAAATAAAGATTGAGATGAATTTGGATTGCCCAAAGTATTTTCACATTCCTTAGTAAATTGGACCAAAGAATTTGTGCTATTGGACTATTACATGGACTCGTTAAAAAGTTTCGGGGGCAGGTACGTATCTAGCTGTTTGACTTGCTCTTTAACACGAGGACACAACTATAAAGTGTCCAATACTTAGATAAGAATACTTGGATATGGATTACAATTATATAAAATGTACATTTTTATATCTATCTTCGTAAAAAACAAATTTATATTGTTTGTGTATATATATTTAGTACATTGATGATTTTTAACTTAGCTTTTATTTATTGATATTTATTTTTACATATTATTTCAGAATAAAAATAAGAAACAAAATCTTAGCAAAAAAAATTAAAATTGTAAGTTTAATTAGGAGAATATGATTATCTACTTATTTTTATTTGTCAAATCTAAATTATACATTCTTAATTTAAGTATAAAATATTATTTTTTATTAATAATTTCAAATCACCGTACGGAAACAAAAGCTACTCTAACAACAAATATAAATTAACAAACACAAATATATGATATTCCAAACAGGTACCCATTCCATGCTTATTTAAAATTATTAAAGATATTCTAAAAATAGTATGCATCTTTTTATATTAGAACATAAATTGTGCATGCATACATGGTGCACATATTCTAATACAACTAATAGAAAATTTTATTTATTAAAAAACAAGAACTATAGAGAAAGAAGAATGTACAAGCAATTTTTATTTATTTTTCTTTCTTTTATATATAGGATTCATATTATGTTGAATTGTCATCAGAATTAAAAGGCTCAAAGTTTGTTAATATGGTATAAAATGAGAGTAAGTCATAACTGTATAGTTCATTAAACTCCATAATTTCAACCTTTTTAGATTTCTTATATATATACATATTGATTAGAAGTACTTATACTATTTATTGGTCATCTCTATATAATATCTTTTTAATAAGATTATATTAAGCTTACAATTAATTTTTTGTTCTAATATGTAGTGTCCTAAGGAAAATGACTTGGTGACTTGTGGATATTATGTCCTTATATTTATAAGAACAATTATTACCAATGCACTTGTTTCCATGATTAACTTAGTAATAATTTAAATTATTGTTTATATTTTCTTTTCAAGGTTTGGATTTTGATTTCAATTTCTTCTTTATCAAAATAGTTGGCTAGTTAATAATAATTTAAAATGTGTTTACATTATAACTTAATCATGAAGAAACTTACACCGATGATGAAAATTGATGAGATGCAGAATGAGTAAGCAAAGTTCATAAATCAGTTCTTATAACGATAGCTAACTAGTTAGACTATCTATACGCTCTTATTTACTTTTTTGTTATATTGATTTATATTGTGGACAATTTGGTTAGTATTATTATTGGAAATGTTTTTGCATGTATTTTATATTTTGGAACACTTTGACTAGCTAGGTAATGAGGTTTTATTATATTTTGGTGCATAAACTTTTAAGTGTAATTATACTTTTAACTTTAATATAATACAAATTTTAATATTATAATTGAAAAATTTATATTAAAAAATTGAGTTAATTGAGATGTATATGATCATGATTTAAGTATAACATAGAAAATAGACATACTATTTGATCTCAGTCTTTTATAGGACTGTGATTATAAAAATACCATTTGGTCACGGTCTTATAAAAGATCAAATGATATGTCTATGGTCTTGGTTTTTTATAAGACTATGACCAAATGGTATGTTTATGGTCACAGTCTTATAAAAGTTGGTCATAGTCTTATAAAAGACCGAGATCAAATGGTATGTCTATGACTTGGGTCTTTTATAAGATCGTGACAAAATGGTATTGATTAAATCCCGATATCATATTAAGGGTTTATAGTCTCTCCCACTTAGACATCGATTTTTATAACTATGGTCATAGTTAAAAACTGAGACCATGTATCAATATTATAATAGTGATGTTACATCTAAATTTAGATGTGATGTAACATGTTACATCCAAAAGTAGAGTTCGATGGAATATATTACATCCTCACTGGAGCTCCAACAACCTTATTGAAGATAGATATAATATGTTACATCCAAAAGTAGAGATGAATATAACATGTTAAATATAAAGATAATGATTGATGTAAGTCATTTAATACAAATATATATTACATATATTACACACACATTTATATATAGAAAGATAAATATTGAAGTAATGTCTTACATGTGATAGATTACAAAATGACAAAGTTTAAGTTATATTGATTACTGTATATACAAAGATACAGGTGATGTAAAATGTTACATTCTGTGGATCGTCAGAATTACGTTTGATGTAATAGATTATATATAAAGATACATGTGAATGTAACATGTAACATATTGTGGAACGTTGAAATTATAGTGGATATAACAAATTACATACAAAAAAAAATGTAGATGTAATATTTAACCAATCTAAATTTGTAACGAGATTGCTAGATTCTTGATGAACCCATTGTAATGATGAAAACCCTCTTAATAACTTCATAACTAATTCCTACAAGCTTGATTCCAAGGCTTTTCTTAAAACTTACTCTTCTTTTACTAGAATGGAGAAAAGTATAGGTCATAGTACTCCAACCTTCACCAAAGGAAATAGAGACTCAAAACTGAATTGTATAAAAACACTCAAGACATCGAACAAATCTACTTAAAGCATTTCAACTTTGGTGCTTCATATATGGTTAAGTGAGTTTCATAGATGACAAGAAGATGAATATAATCTTGATGAAATTGAATACGAGTGTGAGCAACAAGATTAGGTGCCTTTGCACGTGGGATATGCAGCGGTTTTCTTGCTTGCTTGGTAGATAGACGAGAGAGTGGAGTAGAACAGTAGAGGTAAATTCCATCTGTGTCGGCGAGATGTCTGAGTCAATATTTTTTCAATTCCTCCTTAAAAAATTATGATGAATTTGTTTATGTTAAATTTTAATTTTTAGTATGAACTAATTTTTCTTTATTATAGGAAAATGATATAATTTAATTCTGAATTATGCTTGATTTTCTATGTTAATTTGACTTTTTTTCTTCATATTTGTCTAATTTATTATGAGTTTATTGTTTCTAATTAACTAATCATTAATTAGATGATTTTAGTCTTGTGATTTACTAGTGAAAGAGGGAATTATAGGATAGATCTAATATATTTTGATATAGGTAAATATAGAGATCGAAAGACTTATATGAATCTGTGTAGTATTAAAATCATTGGTCTTAATGCATTCTTGTTTAATTAAATTGCATATTCTTGTATACATTGATGAATAAGAATGTATCCAATTGACTATCGAAAGAAACTTTTGGATATTTTTTGGAGATTGTTAACAAAAAGAGAGAATTAAATTATATTAGCTAGATGAGTAAAGCATAGCGAGAAATTAGATAAAATTGATTTCTTAGAAGTTTTTGTCCCATTAATTTGATCTTTGAACAACATCTTTATTTTCTTTTGCATATTTTCTTTAAATTAATTTTATTTTAAATACCAATTACAACAACCTTAGTGACTTTTCTAAATAAAATTGAGATTAATATAATTTTGGTATTTGTCAAAAGTAAATTACCAATCCTAGAGGATGATACTCTCTTTATCATTTTATTATAAAAGTACGATATTGTACACTTGCACTTTTGCACCAATCAAGTTTTTGGTGCCATTGTTGGGGATTGATTTTTTTCTTATTTTTGGCAATATCGATACAAAGTAATCTTAGTTTTAATTTAGAATTATTTTTATTTCATTTTTTTAAATTTTTTTCTAAGTGTGTTTTTGACGTTGGATGCGTCATGCTAAAACTCAAAACATTATTTCTTTTTATCTAGAGATTGAAAGAACTTTTAGATTACGAAGAAAGAAGAAAATACTAGCCATGGCTAAAGGAGAACAGAATGCATAGCTACGTACCTTGAAGGATTATATATGTGAATGAAAATTACTTAGATGTAAGATGTCAGACCATTAATACCAATAATTTTGAACTCAAACTTGCATTGATCAACATGGTGCAACAAATCCAATTTAACGAATCGTCACTTGATGATCCCAATATTCATTTGGTGATGTTTTTGGAGATTTGTGACACTATAAAGATGAATGGTGTTACTGAAGACACCATTGGACTGAGATTGTTTCCTTTTTCATTGAGGGACAAGGCTAGAGGTTGGTTACAATCTCTACAATTGGGAAGCATCACTAGTTAGCAGGACATGGAAAAAATATTTCTTGCTAAATTCTTTCCACCTACAAAAATAACCCAACTCAGGAGTGAGATTAGTCAATTTAGACAAAATGATTTTAAGACACTCTATGAAGCATAGGAAATGTATAAAGATATGATTCAGTGTTGCCCTCAACATGGATTTCTGGATTTGTTACAAGTTCAAATTTTACATAACGAGTTAAACGAGAAAACTAGAACCATAGTTGATGTTACTTATGGTGGAACTTTGATGTCAAAGAAAGGTGAAGGTTCTACTCTTCTTTTGAAGGAAATGGCCTCATATAACTATCTATGGCTAAGAAAGTTACTGGGGTTCATGAATTGGAGCCGTTTGTTGTCCTTTCAGTTCAAGTAGCTTCTTTATTTCATCAAATTTTAGCCTTAATAACCCAAAGAATACCACAAAGTGTAGAATATGTTACAGACCTAAGTATGATAGTTCTGATGAATGAAACAAGTCAATAACATGTTCAATACATCAACAATCAGAACTACAACTATCGTGGTAATCCTATACAAAATTACTACCATACAGAGCTTTGAAATCATGAGAATTTTTCTTATGGAAACACAAGGAATGTGATGCCACCTCCTCTAGGGTTTGATACTCGACCAAGCGAAGAAAAGATGTCACTTGAGGATGCCATAGTTTCCTTTGTTGAAGAGACCAAAGCAAGGTTTAAAAAGAATGATTCACAACTGGATAACATTAAGACTCATTGTAGCAATATGGGAGCCACTATGAAAAATATTGAAATACAAATTGGGAAACTAGCCACAACCATCAATGCTCAACAAAGAGGAAATTTTCCTAGCAATATAGAAGTGAATCCAAAGGAACAATGCAAGGCCATTTCACTTAAGAGTGGAAGAGAAATTCAGAGATCACCATCAAAGGAAACCAAGTCCACCCCTACAGCTCCAAACAATGGTCAAAGCAATCATAAAGTAGAAGAATAGGAGATTGTTGATGATACACTAAGAGAGACTGACATGCCTCTATCAATTTCATTTCTTGACAATCCTTATATTTTCTCTACTCCACTTCCTTATCCTCAATGCTTTCAAAAACAAAAATTGGATAAGCAATTCTAAGTTTTTGGATATTTTTAAGAAAATTCACATAAATATTCCTTTTGTAGATGCCTTAGAACAAATGCCAAATTATGCCAAATTCATGAAGGAAATCATTTCCAAGAAAAGAAGGTTAGAGGAGTTTGAAACAGAGAAACTTTCTGAAGAATGTAGTGCCATTCTTCAAAAGAAATTACCTCAAAAATTAAAAGATCCAGGAAGTTTCACTTTGACTTGCACTATTGGAAATTCATTTTTTGATAAAGTTTTATATGATCTTGGTGTTAGCATTAATCTTATGCCACTGTCTGTTTATAGGAAATTGGGACTTGGAAAGATGAAACAAATAACAATTTCTTTGAAACTAGTAGATCGATCCATCAAGTATCCACGTGGAATCATAGAAGATGTATTGATAAAGATGGATAAATTTATTTTTCCTACTGATTTTGTGGTGTTAGATATAGATGAAGACCAAAATGTTCCACTTATTCTTGGCCGACCATTTTTGGCTACAGGAAGGGATTTAATGAATTTTCAAAAGGGTGAGTTAACATTGGGAGTAAACAAGAAATATGTTACATTCAACATCTACTAAGCTATGATATTTCTAGAAGATATAAGCACTTGCTTTCGGGTAGATGTCATTGAGCAATGTGTAGTAAAAGTCTTTCAAGAGGATATACCGGTTGATCAATTAGAATGATCCATCACCACTTCATCTCATGCTTATGATTTCAATAACTCTATTGTTTGTGAATCTGATTTACCTTTTGTTGGTGAAGAATTTCTCCACTATGTATTTGCCATGGAAGCATCGTAGCAGAGAAGTGGAACGACTAGAGCCAATGGTAGTGAAGACAGATTCTATAATCTCTACAGAAAAAGTGCAGCGAACTACAACTCCAGAGTTGAAGCAATTTCCTAAGCATCTTCACTATGCGTTCTTAGGTGATAGTTACATCTTTCTAGTTATTGTTGCGACATCACTTTCACCAGAAGAAGAGGAAAATTTACTATATGTGTTAAGGGAGCATAAAACAGCCTTATGATGGACTATCTTTGACATAAAAGGTATAATTCCATCCATTTCATGTACACGATTCTAATGGAGGAACCTAACAAACCATCAATTAAGCTCCAAAGAAGATTAAATCCAGCAATGAAGGAAGTTGTGAGAGCTAAAATTTAAAAACTCTTTAATATTGGAATTATTTATGCTATTTCAGACAACTCATAAGGTAAGTCTAGTGTATCTTATGCCAAAAAAGGATGGAATGACAACAATGAGTTTATTCCTACAAGAATAGTCACGGGTTGGCATGTATGTATGGATTATCGCAAGTTGAAAAAATCAATAAGGAATGATCATTTTCCACCTCCATTCATTGATCAAATGTTAGATCAATTGGCCAGATATCCCTATTATTACTTCTTAGATAGTTATTCAAGGTATAACCAGATTGCCATTACCCCCGAAGATTAGGAGAAAACAACATTCACATGCCTTTACAAAACATTTGCTTTTAGAAGGATGCCTTTTGGATTGTGCAATGCCTCAACAACTGATGAATGATTAAAAAGTACTAAAATTATCATGATTTAATGTATTTTAATTGATTAAAAAAGATTTATATTTATATGATTGTATCATATTTTTATATAAATTTTTCTTTTCGGAATCATGTGTATTTTTATTTATTTTTAGGTATTTTCGCTTTAAAAATAATTTAAAGATAAAAAGAATAATATTGGATGCAATATATTACAAATTACAAATATGTTGAGAAAAGGAAAAATAAAAAAAATGAAAAATGGAAAAATTGACAAAACTATACAACCGCATGTGCAGTCGTGCCCATTTCACGCCGCAGTTGCGAGCACAACAGTGCTTATTCACGCCATAATCATGTGCGCATCTGCACGCACATAATGTCAAATTCATGTGTGCATCAGCGTTTACATCAACACCCATCCACTCAGTGACTCCTGTGCGCTTCAACGCATTTTTCGGCCTTGAATCCCTTTCAATCACACGCGTTAATGCCACACACACATTCTAGCCTATCCAATACGCATCTATCATCATTTTTTAAGATATGTTTTCACTTTTTTTTTCCTTTTTCTCACCTATAAAAAGCCTTTCTCCCCCATTGTTAAAAACAAACCTTAATACACAATTTTCTCAGATATTTCTCTCTCTAGAAAGCTTTCTTAGTTTTAAAGTTTTTCTCTTTTTGAAAAGAACTAGTTATGATCTTGTAGATTTTTAGTTTTTGATTCAATAAATGGAAATGCAAATCCGTTTGGAAGTTTTCCAGCAATAGAATTAGCATTAAAGTTCTATAAGGATTTATTTGAGGTATAATTTTAAAATGATATCTTTACAATTAATTTTTATGTTTTATTCTTATATGTTAGGTTTAATATGTGTGTGATTAAATTTAACATGACTAGTTATTTGTAAATATGATATAATAATAACGCTGTTATGCTTGCGAAATCTTAAATAAGTAAAACATTTCTATAATGATTTTGCTTTTATTTAAGATTTTATATAAAAGATGTTAGAGAGAAATATATTATTTTTCATTACAAACTTAAATTTGAAAATTATATTTTAAGATTTAAATATCCGTTCTGATTTAGAGTATTGCTCTTTTATTTGTTGGTACAATCGCTTGGTAGTTAGAGTGAAACTCTATTTCAAAATTTTTTATAAGAACTATTATTCGAAAATGTATTGACAACATATTTTTCATAATGGTTTTAAAACTTGAAAGTTAATACTTGAATAATTAAATTCTTTGGTTTAATTTGGACACCTTGAATAAAATTTAAAATATCTAACCCTAACAAATGTGACATTTAAAAGGTTCATTTTCAATTTCTTAGAAAAAATGAATTAATTTAATTAACCAACTTAATTATGAACCTCATCTATAGGTGTTAATTGATTTGTTTAATTAATAAAAAATATCTAATCCTACCAAATGTGGTATTCATATAAAAAAGAGAGAATCAATAAATATCAATTTATATTTTTAATAACCTAAATAATATGAGCAAGCATAGTTAACTTAATTATTATATCGTTAAATACTTCATTGTTATGAATGATAAAAACTTTCTTAATTGTTTATTGAATCCATATCTATGTTTATTTTTTATGTTATTATATTAGGAAACGAACAAACCAAAATATCATGACAGGATGTTTATGATTTAATTTCGTTTTTAAAAATTTGAGTAATAAATTAAAAAATATATATATTTCTTCTTTAGATCGACCTTTCGAGTATACTTGTCATTTTCTATAAAATGATTTATGCACTTGCGAGAATTTTACAAATATAAAACCAAAGTATTTGTAGAATTAATATTGTTAACCTGATGCCAGTTTTGTTCATCAACAACATTTCAACGTTGCATGATGGCTATCTTTTCTGATAAGGTGGAAGATATAATGAAAATTTTCATGGATGAATTTTTTGGTTGAAAAATCATATCTCCTTATTGAGTTGGAGCATAAAGCTTATTTGGCTATAAAGAAGTTTAATTTTGATTTGAAGTTAGTAGGGAAAAAATGACCTTTTCAATTGAATGAGATGGATGAGTTCCAGAATGATGCTTATGAAAATGCAAAGATCTACAATGAATGGATAAAGAAGTGGCTTGACAAACAAATTCTTATGTGTGAGTTTTCTCCAGGACAACTTGTGTTGCTTTTCATTCCACGACAAAACTCTTCCCAGGTAAGTTAAGATCAAGATGGACATGTCCTTATACAATTGACAAAGTTTTCACTTTTAGAGCAATAGACTTGAAGGACAAGGTAGGGAATATATTCAAAGTTAATAGTTAGAGATTGAAGCACTATTATGGAGAAATAGTATAAAGGAATTGTGTATTTATTCCTCTTCGAAATTCTAAGTGATGAAGATTGAAAAGTCTGGTTGTAAACTATAAAATAAGTGCTTATAGGAGGTAGCCCATAAAACTTTCTTTTATTATTATTATTATTTTTTTACTATTTGAATAATTTGGATTTTGATGCTAGTTTATTATGCATGAATAAAAAACTAAAAATTACAAACTAATGTGCATCAACCATAAAATCAGGGAAGTTCTTTTCATTTCTTCAATCTGCCTCACTTTTAAATTACAATGAGGACATTGCTTAGTTTAAGTTTGGGGGTGTCAACCCCTATAATCTTGGGTTGTGGAATTCTCTTATCAAGCATGTATTTGAGTATGATTGAATTCACTATGACTATGAAATTTGTGATTGAGGATGGGTTTGAGATTTTTTTTTTCAAAATCTGCTATTATGTTAGTTAGAGTTTTGTAGGTACTTTTATTTAAATCTTTGTCCTTGAAAATAATTAAGCACATAGGTAAATTTTTCTCTACTCCATTTTGTCTATGAAGAAAAGGAATTGAATTAATTGGGTTAGGAAAGTTTAATCTTACTTTGCTCTAGAATCTGTTGATGGATCCTTGAGGCGAAATCCTAGTTGATACCAAATATTAGAGAAATGATTTAGGTAATTTTTTTGTCATAACCAAAAAGCTTTCCCAACCATCCTAATTATCACGACATCATTGCATGGTGTATTACCATAGTCTACTCCCTTGAGCCTTATTTATATAAGCCTTATTTGTTCTTTTAACTACATAAATCATTCTCATTCTAAGCATGAAAAATCATGAACTTACCTTGAATTTTGAAAAAATACTTTGGTGAAAATTTTCATTTAAAAAAAATTAGTTCAAATTAAATAACCTACATTATGTTTGCTCTATTTGATCAAAATGTGAAAAAAAGTGAAAGGCAAGAATAAAAAAAGAGTTAAAGTGGTCAAAATTGGTAAAGACTATGAGTATTAAGACAACCATGCAAAAAAAAAACACTCTATTTATTGAGTATGACAACAATATTGTCATCAGTATGAGCATATTGTCAGAAAATAGTTATGGTATGAATTCTATGGATATTCTTTTTACTGTTTTTTTCTACCAAGTATTTTTCCAATTTGTTTTGATTTTCCATATGCATTTTTTTCTTAGCCCACACCCTATGGCCTATCATTACAACCTTGACTAAAGACCTTTTAATCTTTGATTTTGGTATTTGATAACATTAGTGGAGAGAATTTCTAAAAAATGGACTATGGAGTTAAGTTTTGAGAGAATGCTTCTGATTTCAGTTGTTCTATTTTTATATGAATTTGCTAGTGGTTTGGAGTTAAATTGACTATTTCACACACACACACACACACACTCAAGAACCAAGCTTTAAGTGGAAGTAAATGTTTTACTCTTGCGTGACAAATTGTTGAATTTTTGATTGATTTTCTTACTATTTTTGATCTAAAAGGAGTAAGTTATTAGTGATGAAATCTAAATTCAGATCATTGCTTCAGGAGTGATGGTAGTTCTCTATGGAGGTATTGTTGACAACATCTACAATTGCTTTTTCTTTTCTTTTCTTTTTGTTTGAGGATAAACAAAGTTTTAAGTTTGGTGATGTTTGATGACTTGCATAATTTAGAATAATTTATTAGTTCTCAATTTTAATTTAAGTCTAATTTTATTTTATTTTTATTTATTTTATACTTCATTATTATTATTTAAATTTTATTGAAGAATTGAAGAAAATAAAGATCCAAAATTTTAAATGCATATTATCTAAGGACTCAAATTTTAAAAAATATTTATTTAAATCTAATTTAAATTAGAATGTATTTAAATTAAATTTAAATAAATATTATTCAAATATATATATATATATACACACACGAAAACAAGAAAATAAGAAGAAAAAGGAAGAAACAGAGAGAAATTGACGACGCAAAAGAAAAAGAGAAAAAAGAAGAAGCTACATAGATGTAAAAAAACGCGGGAGAAGACATGAAAGTAGATTCTTTTTGTAAGTCAATTTTATTTCAATTATTTTTAGAAATTATGATGAATTCGTTTATATTAAATTTAATTTTTAGAATGAACTAATTTTTTTTTATTCTAAGAAGAAGATGTAATGTAATTTTAAGATATACTTGATTTTCTATGTTAATTTAAATTATTTATATTCATGTTTGTTTGATTTATTCTGAGTTTATTGCTTCTAATTAACTGGTCATTAATTAGAAGATTTTAGTCTTATGATTTACTATCGAAAGGGGGAATTATAGAATAGATCTGAAATATTTCGAATAGGTAAATATAGAGATCAAAAGCTAAGAAGATATATGAAAAAATATCTAGGAATATTTAATCCTCCAATTTTATAAAGAATAACTAAAATTCTCTCAATATAATTATCAATAAATTACATGATCAATTAAATCTAACTTAGCATGTATTTCTCTCTCAAGAAAACTATACATCATATAGTAATTAATTTAATTACACTCTCATGTCAATTAAATTGCATACTATTCATTAAGTTCATTAATTATGAAGCACATACATAAGATCATACATCTCTGCCTAAAAATTATGCATGTTATTTAATCAAGATAAATAATTAAATAATTCTCTCAAATCTATTTAATTACCTCAATAGATAAATTATTGTCCAAAGAATTAATAGTATAAAAATCAGATTAAATAATATAATTAAATTGAAATCATAATTGGGGTAAAATATTAGATCATCACATGGTAAAAATTAGGTTCATAAGATCCCAAGATTAATAAATTAACTAGACATAATTGTGTTCATAAAGCTCATATTTTTCATAAAAGAAGACATAAAAATTTATAAAGAAAAGAGTAGAAGAAGAAATACAATCAATTTCTTGAAAAATAGTACTAATTTTCTCTTGAATTCTACCAAAATTGTATCTCCTTTTGAATTTTTCTCTCTTTTTAGCTGCAAAAACTGTTCAAAATTATGCTAATGGAAACTCTTTTAAGTTTATGGGGTGATTAGAGGCTTAAATATAGCTCAAGTGCAATATAGACCATCATATTAGCTTTAGATCAAGTGCTGATCCAGATCAAAACAAGTAGATTTAACAGCTTCAGCCAATCATAGTGTGACACGTGGTAGAGGAGACTAGTTCGAGTCAACACATGCTGAGTCATCCCATGCAGCATAATGTGATTTGTCGATGTAGATGGTGTGGCACGCTGGTGGATCACGGGGATCAATTGCATAACGACAGGTGGCAATGTTGTTTGACCGAACTCTGAACTCGGATTGAATGCCATACTGACACATGTCACACTCTTCTTCATTCCTCATGCATGAAGATTTACGATTCCTTGTCCCTACTTGTGTGCCATTTGCGTGGCTTGCCCAATCAGCTCCTTTACTTTCGTGGCAGGCCACATGGTAGCTTTTGATTGGTCTTGCGTTAAAAATTCATAGAAAATCCCAAAAAATTATATTTTCACTAAATAGTTTATATTTTAATAGTTTTAGCCTCAAAATACTATTTATTAAATAAAACAAGTAAATATTAAGTTAAAAAGTACACTAATGACTCTACTTTCATAGGGTCATCGCAAACATATAGATATGGTTTTGGGGTTAGCATTTGTTGAGAGTTGGCATGATGTACATAAATTGTTAAGACTTCATATTATCGATAATGCTTACACTGGAGTTGTACTAAAATGTGTCACATAAATATGTCAGCGAATCTATAAGAAGACGTTGATTAGGATTTCAACTATCTTCTAAGTTGACACACTCCTAGTGGCTCAATTAGGAGTCCAACTATCATCCAAGTTGAAACACTCTTAATGGCTCAACCATCTTCCCTAAAACATCAATGCCACATAAATATGTCAGTGAATCCCTAAGAAGAAGTTGACTAGGAGTTTAATTATTTTCCAAGTGGACCCACTCCTAATGACTTAACTATCTTCCCCTCACAATACTTGGGTGTATTCAATCCTGTAACCTCACCTCATATTATGCACACACACACACACGGAAAGTCATCCCAATCTACAAATGAAAACATATGTCGTGCATTCCAATGACAATAATAGGTTATTAACTATATGCGAGAAACTTGTAATAACTCACTACAACAAGAAAGTAGGTAAACACGTAGGATGACATATGAAATAAGAGATTGATTGATATGCATGCTACATATCAAACTATCAGTCCTATTTATGCATGATTCATATAATGTGATGTTAAGAATAAAGAAACATCACAAGAATATACAACATAACATAAACTCATAAACATGACAAATACCAAGGGTGCAAGAACAAACACAACACTCCTCCTAACATCATACAACAGACACACAACTCTCCCCCTAAATGTGAGCATGTGAGGAAATAAATATGTTATGCATCCTACACTCTCAAGTATGGAAAAAACTAAGCAAGTTTAGATAAGCATAATTCACAAACTTACACAAGAGCAATAAGCTAGTAAGAGAAAAAATAGTTAGTCTCACGAAACACAATGACAAACATGGGAGATGAAAAAGATGGTTTCAAAGGAGATCATTGGCCAAAAAGATAAGGATATGCCTCAAGAGAGATCATTAACACAAACCGTATAATGTTGCCTCTAGAGAGAGAAATTGTAACAAACTGCACACAATTACCTCAAAAGAGATCATCAATAACACGCACATCATTGCTAGTTAAGATAAGGAAAGAAATTGACTGACTAGTGAGTAATACAAGCAATACCCCTATGAGAGAAAAGAAACAAGGGATGCTATTAAAATCTAAGCATATGAGGAAGACTCAGGTTCCAACACAAAAGTAAGAGACATGCATAGACAGGGTGAAAACCCCAACCACCAGGAATGTCAACTAAACTCACAAGTCTAATCACAGTAATACATGTAAGTCAAGAGTCCTAAATGTAGGTAAATAATTTATATGACATACAAATGCACAAGGTATACCCAAACAAAAGATAAGAAACACTCATTTACACTGATCGGTGTAAAACTACAAGTGCATAGCATCGTAGTTTTATAATAAAGTGATAAGAAGAATATCATCCTCGGGGATTGGTAACTTATTTTTGACAAATACCAAAATTATACTAATCTCAATTTTATCTAGAGAAGTCACTAAGGTTGTTGCAATTAAAATTTAAAATAAAATGAATTTATAGAAAATATGCAAAAGAAAATAAAGATGTTGTTCAAAGATCAAATTAATGGGAAGAAAACTTTTAAGAAATCAAATTATATTAATTTAATTTAATTTTCACTGTTTATTAGCAATCTCTAAAAAATCATCTAAAAGCCTCTTTCGATAGTTGATGACTCTACAAAAGTAGAGTCATTAGTACACTTTTTTACTTAATATTTACTTGTTTTATTCAATAAATAATATTTTTGGGTCACAAATATTAAAATATAAAATTTTTAGTTGAAAGGGGTTAAAATATAATTTTTGTAATTTTTTGATATTTTTCTTGAATTTTTATGGTTTTTTTACGAATTTTTAATGTATAACCAATCAAGAGCTGCCACGTGGCCTTCCACATAAGTAGGGGAGCTGACTGAGAAAGCCACATAGATGCATGAAGAGCGAATCACATTACACCGCGTGTGAGGAGGATGAAACGCACACCATGTGTCATCACGACATTCAATCCGAGTTCCGAGTGAGGTCAAACTTCCTACCACGTGTCGCCACCCAATTGTTGGCCTCGCTCCACTCGTGCACCATGCTATTCGTTTCCACGAATCATGTTATGCTGTGTGGCGCTGATTGAGTGAGTGTTGACTTTGATCGTCACCCTTGCCAAGCATTGCGCTCTGATTCGCGCAGTGAATTTCTGATGCCATGTGTCACGTTGTGATTGGTTAGCTCTTTTAATTTTGCTTATTTTGATCGTAGTCCTTGATTTGAAGCTAATTTGATGGTCCAGATTGCACCTGAGTTATATTTAAGCCCCTCATAACTCAATAAGCCCTAAGTGGTCATAATTAGCATAATTTGGTCAATTTTTGGAGCTAAAAAGAGAGAAAAATACATAACAATTTAAGAGGGGACACAATTTTGGTGAAAATTCAAGAGGATATTAACACTACAATTCAAGAGATTGATTGTATTTTTTCTTCTACCCCTTTCTTTATCAATTTTTATGTCTTCCTTTATGAAAAATATGAGTTTTATGGACACAATTATATGTAGTTAATTTATTAATCTAAGGATCTTATGAACCCAATTTTCACCATGTGATGATATATTTTACCCCAATTATAATTATAATTATATTATTTAATCTGATTTGTATGCTAAAATTGTTTGATCAATAATTTATCTATAAAGACAATTAAATATATTTGAGAGAATTATTTAATTGTTTGTCTTGATTAAATAACATGCATAGTTTTTAGGCATAGATGTATGATTCTTATGTATGTGATCCATAATCGATGAACTTAATGAGTAGTGTGCAATTTAATTGACATGAGAGTGTGATTAAATTAATTACTAGATGATGTGTGGTTTACTTGAGAGAGGAATACATGCTAGCTTAGATTCAATTGATCATGTAATTAATTGATAATTATATTGGAGGATTTTAACGATTTGTATATTTAGAAAATTGGGGGATTAATTATTCTTAAATATTTTCTCACATATATTCTTAGTTACCAAAACTGATTTAATTAATTATTGCTATTTACTTTTAATTATTTTAATTTTGCTTCCTTAAAATATAAAAACGCAAAAAATTGATTTTTATTTTTTTAGTTTTAAAAATTAGTTTTTTATAAAATAATCTCTGTGGAAACGATCTTCTCTTATCATTATATTACTTGTTACGATACATATATTTGCATATTCATTGCACATATTTTGTGTGTGATGATTAATAGTCAATTGAAAATATTGTTGTTCATTAATTTATAAAAGAGTATGCAATTTAATAAAGCAATAAATCATTAAGACCAATGATTTTAATACTACACAGGTTTATACATGTCTTTTGATATCTATATTTACCTATGCCGAAATATTCTAGATCTATCTTATTATTCTCCCTTTTGATAGTAAATCTCAAAACTAAAATCATCTAATTAATGGTCAGAAGCAATAAACTCAGAATAAATCACACAAACATGAAGAAAAATAATTCAAATTAACATAGAAAATCAAGTATAGTTTGGAATTAAATTATATCTTTTTCCTAGAATAAAGAAAAAATTAGTTCATGTTAAAAATTAAATTTCAAATAAACGAATTCACCATAATATTTCCAAGAAGAATCGAAAGAAAAATGGATCACAAAAAAATTTGCTTTTGTATTTTTTTCCTTTTCTTTTTTGTTTCGAATTCTGCGCCAAACATTCTCTTGTGCCAGTTTTTGTTTTTTTTGTTTCCTTCCTTGTTTCTACACTACTTTCTCTTCCGCCGCCCTCTATTCTCCTATGTTCTCTCTCTCTCTCTCTCTACATATATATATATATATACACATATATATATAGAGAGAGAAAAAAAATCTTAATTTAAATTTGAGAGTCCTTAAATGATATGTTTTTAAAATTTTGGATCTTCATTTTCTTCAAATCTACAATAAAATTTAAATAATAATAATGAAGTTTAAAATCAATAATAAATAAATAAAATTATACTAAAATTAAAGTTATGAAATGATAAATAGGTAAAAGATGAACAAAAACCAATATGAGACAAATAGAGAACCAACACAAAATATATTAGGTACAGGAAAGAAAAACCTGTAAAAACAAGTAAGATGCATTCTATATGACATGGAATATAATGACAACATTGAAGATAGAAAAATCCTAAAACTTTGACACAACATAATGAAAATATGTGATGTGATGTTCTTGCAAACAACCATAGAAGAAGTAAGCAATAAGCAAGGCAAACACACATAAAGAGTTTCCAAAGCAACTAGTAGGGAGAATACTAGTAAAAGATCAAATAATTAGACATAGCAACAAATATGGCAATTAACATACCATGTAAGACAAAATAATTAGTAAGAAAGAGATATGCATCAATGATCGGGGCAGAACCGACATCGCCGATCCTGCCCGTTACTTTGGTTTTATCTATTTATAAAACTCTCGCAAGTGCACGAATCATTTCGTAGAAAATGATAAGTATACTCCCAAGGTCGATCTAAGGAAGGAATGTATGTGGTTTTTAATTTATTATTCAAACTTTTAAAAACGAAATTAAATCCTAAACATCCTCTCACGATATTTTGGGGTTTTGTGTTTTTAATCTAATTACATAAAAATAAACATAGATTCAATAAACATTTATGCAAATTTTATCTGTTAAAACAGTGGAGTATTTATGGATATAATAATTAAGTTAATTATGCTTGCTCATATTATTTAGGTTATTAAAGATATGAATTGATATTTATTGATTCTCTCTTTTTTGTATGAATACCACCTTTGGTGGGGTTAGATATTCTTTGTTAACTAAACAAATCAATTAACACCTATGGGTGGGGTTGATAACTAATTTGGTTAATTAAATTAATTTCTTTTTCTAAGAGATTGAAAATGAACCTATTTAAATGCCACCTTTGGTGGGGTTAGAACAATTTAAACTTTATTCAAGGTGTCCAAATTAAACCTAAGAATTTAGTTATCCGAGTACTAACTTTCAAGTTTTAAAACCACTCTTGAAAACATGTTGTCAATACATTTTGTGATAATAATTCTTATAAAAACTTTTGAAATAGAGCTTCAATACTAACTACTAGGGCGATTGTACCATCAAATAAAAGGCACTACTCTAAATCGGACCGATAACTAAACCTTAAAATCTAATTTTCAGATTTAAGTTTGTAATGAAAAATAATATATTTCTCTCTAACATTCTTAATATAAAATCTTGAATAAAAATAAAATCAATTCATTTTAGAGATTTTTACCTATTTAATATTTCTAGCATAACAACGTTATTATTATATCATGTTTACAAATAGCCAACTTAAATTTAATCACAGACAAATTAAATATAACATGTAAGAATAAAGCATAAAAATAACCGTAAAGAAAATAAAATCCTTACAGAACTTCGATGCTATTCCCGTTGCTGGAAAACCTCCAAGCGGAATTTGCACTCCCATTTATTGAATCGAAAAGCTAATAAATTACAAAAACATAATTAGTTCTTCCCAAAAAGGGAAGAACTCTAAAACTAAGAGAAATTAACTAAAAACTAAGAAAAACTAAAAAAACCTAAAAATCTAATAAAAGAGAGAAAGAAAGAAGAGAGAAGTGTGTTTTTAAGGTGTGTTTTGAAGTGAAGGGAAGGGGGGTATTTATAGGTGAGGATGGAGAGAAAAAATGAGTAAAAAAATGTTAAAAAAATATTTAAAAATGTAAAAACGCGTATTGGAATTGCTAATGTCATTAATGACGTCCGCGACGTCACGAGTGGCGGCCGCACGTGAAAAATGGGGGGCGAAAAGGCATTGGGCGCGCGGAGGGGCTGGCTGGCGGCTTGTCGCGCGAAGCTATCGGCTGCCGCGCCGCCAGCCTTCGCGTGAACGGTGCCCACGCGATAAAGCGCGCGGATGGAGCAGGCCGCGCGCGGCATGGGCGTGAGGTACTTGCGTTGGAATTGGGCGCGATTTCCGTTTTTGACATTTTTGACCTTTTTCACCCTTTTGTCCAATTTTCCATGTTTGTTGACCTTTTCCACTTATTTATTAATATATTTGTGATGTATTGCTTCAAGTATTCCTCTTTGAGTCTTTAAATTGCGTTTTAAAGCCAAAATACACGAAAAACAATAAAAATACCCGTGATTCCGAAAAAAGACAAATTTATATAAATATATGATAAAACATATAAATATATGTATTTTTAATCAATTAATGTACATAAAATCATGGTTATTTTGGTGCTTTGAGCCTTCATCACAATGACCCCCCAGCTTCTTGCTAGTCCCTTAGCAAGAGAAGCGATAAAAACTAAAAAATTAAACTATCCTAAATCACTTTCGTGGATTGAAACGGTTGCATTTAGCCTATGCAACAAGCCGTTAAACCCCTAGGTTGCCCTAAGTGGACGAAAGTTTGAGTCTCGTGAGGGTTTTCGGTAATGATACCACAAACATTGAACTAAATAAAAGAAACTATAAAAACAATCACAACACAATCAAAAATTAATTTAAGAATAAAAGAAAACAACATATCACAAAATATCTCATACTTTTTAATCTCCTTTAAGATCATAATTAAAATCTCAAGCATAAGTTATTTTAATCTCTTTAAACAATCATGATTTTATTATAATAATTAGTCGAAAATCATTTTCATATTTCATTTCAAAAATGTATCAATTTAATTTTACCCAATTTCAGTGTCATGAATTAGAATTCGCTTCGACTCTATTCCTCACAAGTCAATACTCTCAAAGCATTGAATCCTATGGGTTCAAACACTCATACTAATTTATATGCGAAAGAGTTGATGTATAGAAATGAACTAATATGTTCGCATATGTATAAAGAATAAAGGCTCAAAGTGTTATTTTGATATTGATCTCATGAAAGGAATCGAATGTATAAATTATAAAGATATCATATATAAAAATTATTTTCATGCATAAATCAAACTCATTAAGAAAGAATTTCAAGATATATGCTTTTTACAAATGAAGAAATTGCAATGACTTTTTAGGGAATTATTTCCTATATCTTTTTTTTTTTTTGTAATTAGCCTGTACTCATAACTTTGTAGGGAATGTGGGTCATAGTATGAAGATGATACTATATTTTTTTTATCTCTCTAATTTTTTTTTCAATATATGTATATTTTAGAGAGTCAACCCATGTACAGATTGTACATTTTTTTGGATTTTGGTGAGTGGTTAATTTTGTGGCTTTTACATTTTGATCTTGGTTTAGGTAACCCCAGGATATGTCTCTTTTTTTGTAATCGTACATGCCGAATGAGATAAAAGCATAAACTATCAATTTCTACTCAAATCATTTAATCTAAGCAAAAATAATAATAAAAAATATACGACACTCTATTAAGATGAGAAAAAAATTCATACATTCAATATTAATGCCTATAGAGATCATCTAAGAATTTGAAGAAATAAGAAATGTGTTTGGAGTAGAAAAAATATATATTTCACTACGAATAAAGGAAATTAGGCTCAAATTATATCTCACAAAGGTAGTCTCCACTAAAACAAATTCATAAACACCGATTTTGGGTTTAATATAATTTCTACATCTTATCAAGAAATACTAGTTATGACAAAAATTAACTAATTATCAAAAAACAATTACATAATATTTCATGATATGTTTTCAAAAATTAATCTAACAGTACAAAAGACTTAATTATTTACTTAAATTTGATTTAAAAAAATGATAAATTTTTGTGAGAAATTTTTTTTTTAATTCCAAAATTACTAAATCACACAAAAAAAAAATAAAACCAAACACAAAAAATGAAGATGTGAACATAAAAAAGAAAAAATTAATAATTGTTTTTTTTTTAATTTTTAAATTGTTAAATCTTTTTTTTTTCTAATTAAGCATGGTAACTTTTCACCACCCCAACCTAGAACTTACATTGTCCTCAATATAACAACAAGCGTAAATTAAAGATAAAGAGAAAAGAGAAGAAAGATTACCTATTTCTTGAGAATGTGTAAGTAGTAATGGAGAAATGCGAGGTGCATTCATCATATTCATCATGAAAGTGTATACACATAATGATTCTTTGTGAACTTGAACAACTGACAAATATTTTTAGTTTTAACAATTTAAAAATTATTCACATATAATTAAACTAAAATAAACAATAAATTTAAACAAATAAAACAAAATAAAATTACCTAAAATGATGGGTTGCCTCCCATCCAACGCTTAGTTGCGTCTTAGCAAGGCGTAACTTGGGATTTCATTTTAAGTAAACTCAACGTCCCTCATCAATGAGTCAATCAAACCTACAAGTAAGACAAGGTTGTCTACCTATACTTTTTCAGTCATGTCCTATGGATTTTTAAATTTTTCTGTACTTAAAACTAGGGACATGCTTGTGAGTTTTAGATAATCCATGTCTAGGTACAAATCAAATAATTAAAGGCATCAAAACACAATTGTACCTAGATCAAACAAAACAACTAACTCCTTAGATTGTAATTAAAGCTTTAAAATTTTGGAGATAGTTTTAGAAATTTTTTTTTTTTTTAAGTTAAAATAACATAATTAGTATTAACCAAGAGTGCTCCCAGGAAAGAATGGTGGGGCAAAGGCTCCTTAAAAACCATCCTCCTAGACAGAGCAACGTTCCCAGGAAAGACTAGTGGCACAAAGACTTCCAAGAACTAGTCTCCTAGACATAACTCCCTTAGATCTTTACTTTTCATGCTATTAAAATTAAGTTAATTAAGTTAAGTTAAGTTAAAATTTAAGTTAATTAAGTTAATAAAAAGGTAGGTTAATTAAGTTAATGAAAATCTAAGTTAATTAAGTTAGTAAATTAAATTAATTAAGTTAGTAAATTAAGTTACTAAAAACCTAAGTTAATTAACTTAAACGAAAATTAAAAAAAAAGTAGTTAAAAATTTTTTTTTGAAGAAAAATAATAATAATAATAATAAAATAAAAAGAGAAAAAGAGAAAAAATAAAAATTAAGCCAAAAAAAAATAATAATAATAAAATAAAATAAAATAAAAAAAAAAAATTAAAAAAAGTAAAAGAAAAAAAAAAAGAAAAAGAAAAAACAACAAAAATAAAAAAAAAAATGAAAATAAAGTTTTTGATTTTTTTTATTTTATTTTTTTATTTTTTATTTTTTTGATTTTTTTGATTTTTTTGATTTTTTGATTTTTTGATTTTTTTTTTTGATTTTGATTTTTTTGATTTTTTTGATTTTTTTGATTTTTTTGATTTTTTTGATTTTTTGATTTTTTTATTCTTATTTATTTATTAATTTAATTTAAAATTTATTTACTTTTTTTTTACTTCAAATTTCAAAATGCAAAATTATTTTATTATTCATGCTATATTTTTTTTTTATTATGAAATTGAAATTTGAATTTTTTTTTACTTTTCTAAACAACAAAATTTTTATTTTTTTAATTTTTTAATAAAAAAAAAAATCACAATTATTTACAACACAAAAGTTTTTAAAATTTTGATAAATAATTTAAAAGCGTTATTCCTTCCGGCTGGCCGAAAACTGATACCATCCCCGGCAATGACGCAAAACTGATACCATCCCAGCATGGCGCCAAAACTTGATCGCCATCCCGACAGAATGGCCAAAACTTGATCGCCATCCCCGACAACATTGTCAAAAACTTGATCTGGGCTGAATCGAGCATCGATCCGCCCGTTCATTTGGTTTTATCTATTTATAAAACTCGCCAAGTGCCGCGAATCATTTAAGTAGAAAATGATAAGTATACTCCCAAGGTCGATCTAAGGAAGGAATGTATGTGGTTTTTAATTTATTATTCAAACTTTTAAAAACGAAATTAAATCCTAAACATCCTCACGATATTTTGGGTTTTGTGTTTTTAATCTAATTACATAAAAATAAACATAGATTCAATAAACATTTATGCAAATTTTATCTGTTAAAGCAATTAGAGTATTTATGGATATAATAATTAAGTTAATTATGCTTGCTCATATTATTTAGGTTATTAAAGATATGAATTGATATTTATTGATTCTCTCTTTTTTGTATGAATACCACCTTTGGGTGAGGTTAGATATTCTTTGTTAACTAAACAAATCAATTAACACCTATGGGTGGGGTTGATAACTAATTTGGTTAATTAAATTAATTTCTTTTTCTAAGAGATTGAAAATGAACCATTTAAATGCCACCTTTGGTGAGAGTTGAACGATTTAAACTTTATTCAAGGTGTCCAAATTAAACCTAAGAATTTAGTTATCAGTACTAACTTTCAAGTTTTAAAACCACTCTGAAAACATGATGTCAATACATTTTCGGATAATAATTCTTATAAAAACTTTTGAAATAGAGCTTCACTCTAACTAGGCGATTGTACCAACAAATAAAAGAGCACTACTCTAAATCGAACCGGATAACTAAACCTTAAAATCTAATTTTCAGATTTAAGTTTGTAATGAAAAATAATATATTTCTCTCTAACATTCTTAATATAAAATCTTGAATAAAAATAAAATCAATTCATTTTAGAGATTTTTACCTATTTAATATTTCTGAAGCATAACAACGTTATTATTATATCATGTTTACAAATAGCCAAATACGCTTAAATTTAATCACAGACAAATTAAATATAACATGTAAGAATAAAGCATAAAAAATAAGCGTAAAGAAAATAAAATCCTTACGAACTTCGATGCTATTCCTAGTTCTTCAGAGAAAAACACTCCAAGCGGAATTTGCACTCCCATTTATTGAATCGAAAAGCTAATAAATTACAAAAACATAATTAGTTCTTCCCAAAAAGGGAAGAACTCTAAAACTAAGAGAAATTAACTAAAAACTAAGAAAAACTAAAAAAACCTAAAAATCTAATAAAAGAGAGAAAGAAAGAAGAGAGAAGTGTGTTTTTAAGGTGTGTTTTGAAGTGAAGGAAGGGGGTATTTATAGGTGAGGATGGAGAGAAAAAATGAGTAAAAAAATGTTAAAAAAATATTTAAAAATGTAAAAAGCGTATTGGAATTGCGATGTCATTAATGACGTCGCATGACGTCACGGGCGGTGCACGTGAAAAATGGGGCAGCGTTGGGCGTGCGGAGGGGGCTGTCATTGCCCGCGCCGCTCGGCGCGCATGAATACAGTGCCACGCGATGGGCGCGCGGATGGGCGAGCCAGTGCCCAGCAGCGCTTATCGCATGCGGCGTAGTAGCGATTTCCGTTTTTGACATTTTTGACCTTTTCGACCCCTTTTGTCCAATTTTTCCATGTTTGTTGACCTTTTCCCACTTATTTATTAATATATTTGTGATGTATTGCTTCAAGTATTCCTCTTTGAGTCTTTAAATTGCGTTTTAAAGCCAAAATACCTGAAAAACAATAAAAATACCCGTGATTCCGAAAAAGACAAATTTATATAAATATATGATAAAACATATAAATATATGTATTTTTAATCAATTAATGTACATAAAATCATGGTTATTTTAGTGCTTTTTGGGCACTCATCAATCAATAAGAAAATAGGGAATATGCAAATACAAAATTTCACGGAGATAAACAACCTCACAAAAAAACAGCCGCCTTCTCCACAAGAGACAATGGGCAAAAATATACAAGTTGTGTATATGTGTAGATAGAGCTTTAGGATCACGTACCCAAGTAGTTAGGCCTAAACAAAGATGACCCATTCTGATATCAATTGAGAATTCCAAACGTAGGAACAATTGTATGAAGGTTAATTGTCGACTAAAATAGGTGACCCTGACATAGATGAGGAATGTAAATGCCAACCTCTGGAATCTTTTTATGAGCTCTATAACAATTCGGCCAAGCCAACACAACAAAAACATCCAATAGTAAGAAATAATGAACTATGGTAAATATACTAGTGACGGCATGCCTCACAGGCTCCTGTCCAGGCTAGTAGTATGTATAAACATAACAAACATCACACAGCATGTGAATCATCCATACATACTGGAAAAGTTATAAGGATTTTCAATCACTTTAAGATCTCATATGTGGGTACATATTCAGTAAATAATGATTGTACTCTCACAAATAAAACATAACATACCACAAGAAAGAATCTGACACCAAGTACACAACCAAGATAAGGAGAAACATAATTTTTAAAGATTCACACCAAAAATGTATGATCATAAAGTAGAAGCAATAATCAATATTTAGATAGCATGTAATAAATAATAAAAGCTTCCTAATCAAAGTTTAAACTTTAATATGTAGAGACATACACAATTTAAACTCTAATTATACGAACCAAATATTAGATCATGCATAACACCAGATATAACAAAATAAACCCACATAAAATCTCTACCTATATGGTAACATCCTCAGGTTGCTTATGACAACCACTAGCCAATAAAAAATCCACTAAGTAATAAAATAGTTACAACCCTAATAGAAATAAAACCCCTATTTACTCTATCAGTCAAGACCATTATCCGAATTACCTATTACTGTCCTCATTTGTTGCCTCTACAACAACCTGGTTTGACATATGAATTAGCACTCTTTTAAAGCCAATCACCAGAACCAGAACCACCCTCAAACATGAACATCTAATAATCTCTATGGGACACACAGTCAAGCCATAAACCACCAAACGTATATGTGGGATACATAGTCAATTCACGTATTGCACACAACCAAATATATGAGAACTCAAGTAGTTTAGTTCTCATATATAACAAGTTACATGAAGGAAACAAACAACCAATATATGGCTTATTGCCACATAGGCTCTTGACATAAGATAAAGTTGCATGAGAGAAACTATCAATCGACACACGACTCTCTACTATCGATACTCCTAACCAAAAACTAACTCATAAACAACACCTTGAGTACTTACCACTTAAAAGCATGGTTTTTATACCTCAGTTATGAATCAATAATTTGGAACAACACTCAAGGTTATAGTGATCAAGATATAGAAAAATAAGATATCAAATTGACAGAACTCCACTACATATTTTCTGGATAAGAAACAAGAAATGATGGGGTATTTATAGAAATTACCCAATGATCATACCAACTCACCATGGACCTCGCTAATCACCTGGCCATAACCTTATCGAGGGTTATGGCAAGGCTCTTGTCGAAGGGTGTAGTGAGGTACCAAAAAAACACATTTATTTCTATCCAAAAATTATTGGGTAATTTTCATAAATACTCTTACCTGAATGAAATAGAAAAACATGAGGGATAACATCATACTCAACCCAGTATGCACACTATGAAAACCAACCAATTGTGTCTGTAAACATGCTTACATACAAAGTGTACCTAACCATATGCGTGTGTGTATTACTGATCCGCAGTAACCAATCTTACATAGAGGAAGACAAATACACTAAGTATAATAAACTGACTCCATATTTCGCACATGGGAAGCCAACCCAGACACAAAAGACTACAAGACTTACACTAGCATTATTACGAGCATGGATTTATGAGAATCTTCCTCATGTGCCCCATCTTATAACCCAAACTAATGAATCAGATTTCACAAGTGTAGTATTAGGGGCTTTACACACGTCCTCGAGTAGATCATAAGGCCTTCTGAAGATTTTTGTGTATGTTCACTATCCTTATATCTAATACTTATGAAGATTTCCATAAATAGGAACAACTACATGAAGGAAAATTGTTCTTTCGACTTAAATAGATAAGCGGGACCTAGATGAGAGGTGAAAATGCCAACCCATGGAATTTTTTCAATAGCTTTATATCAATTTGGCCAAGTAGGCCTCACAACATGAATTGAGCAATTAATAAAGTAGAATTACAAAACAACATTCTTAATTCAACACATAATTAGAACAACATGTAGTAAGAAAGAAGAAACTACAGTAAATATACTAGTGAAGATGTGCCTCACAGGCTCTTGTCTAGGTTAGTAGGATACATAAATGTAGCAAACATCACACAACATGCGAAATAGTTATACATGCTGAAAAGTTATAAGGGATTTCCAATCTCTTCAAGACCTCATATATGGGAACATATTAGGTAAATGATGATTGTATTTTTACATCATGCAATCATATAATACATAACAAGTCATAATAAAGAGTCCAACACCTAGTATATTACCAGGGGTAAGGAGATACAAACTCCTTAAAGATTAATACCAAAAATGCATGATCATAAATCATAAGTAATAATTAGAAAATTGTAAGCATGCTACAAGGAAAGGAAAGAAATCATGCAAGTACACAAAATAAATAAGTTTTCTAATCATAGTCTAAATCTAGTAAATTGGAACATACATGAAAGAAACTCAGACTATACTGTGACAATAGCAAATCATGCATAACAATAGATATAACAAGGTAAACCTATATAAAACCTTTGTCAATGTGGTAACATCCTTGGATTCCTTAAGGCAACTAATCAGCACCAATCAATTTGTTAATAAATAAAGTAGTTACAACTATGATAGAAAATAAAATCACTAATATCTCTATTAGTCAAGGCTTCCATTCGAATTGCCTATTATTGCTTTTGCTTGTTGCTTCTTCAATAACTTGATTTGATGAATGAACCTGATTCTCCTCTAAAGCCCACACCATCCAATATAATGTGATCAGTAACTAAAAATGTAACAACTTCCAATCTCAAAGACGACCCTCAAACTTAAAACAACATATTTCTTATTACACACAACAATATATATGAGAACTCAAAGCATTTAACTTAACTAACTCTCATAATGAGATTCTCATAAATAAATAGTTGCATCCAATCAACTCTCAGTCCACACAAGGCTTACATACAATCCACCGACAAATACCATCTCAAGTACTTACCACTCATAAGCATGGTTTTTCTCACATAGTTACTGATTATTAATACCAAACAACACTCAAGATATTAGTGATATAGAAATAAAAAAATGAGATGCCAATTTGATAGAACTTCATTATATTTTTTTGGTTACCAAATAAGAAGAAATTGTGTTATATATAGAGCATTCGATGGCCACTTTGCTAGCCACCTTGCCAAAGGTGGTGGAAAGGGTAGTGATGAGGGTGGTGGCGAGCTTAGTGGTAAGGTGTTAAAAAATATATTTTTTCGTTTTCAAAAATGTTGAACAAATTCCACAAATATCTATAGAAAAAATCAAACAAAAACACGAGCAAAATGTCAATGAGTGAGCATGCATGGAAGTCGAAAGCAAAAACTTCACCTAGTATGTACACTATGAAAACCAACCTCGTGGTGTATGTAGACATGCTCGAATACAAAGTATTCCTAACTATGTATTTGTATGTATTAATGATTTACAATAACCAACCTTACATATAAAAGGACAAATACACTAAGTAAGAATAAATCATATACAATATTTTGCACATGTAAAGCCATTACACAAACACAAATACAATGAGACTTATAACTTCAATTTCATTTTCAAGTCCTTTGGGATCCTTATAGCATTGAGCCTCCAAAGATCACATTTTTCCATGGATGCATTCGATTTCTAGAAGTTATACAACCATATTATAATCATCAAGTTTTGTGCTAGTTTCGACATATTCAAACTTTTCCACGTAGTTCGGTAGAGCCCTTTAAAGTTAATAGAAGGTCTAATCCTAAAATGTACAAGTTCAAGTTCCATTTTGTAAATTATTATTGGAATAGTTGGGAATGTTATGTGCTATCTCAACAAGTAAGAGGTCCAACTGTGTCATATCCACATGAGCACTCTTTGAATTATATGGACTAGTATCACACTATTTCTTATGTGAGAGTACAAAACCCCCAACACAGGTTTACTTAGGCTAGGACTCAAAATCCACATAATGCACCCCAACATAAATGATAAGATGATCTGGTATGTAATCATAATCATTTTAGTATGTTGAAGTTTAATTCTTATATTTGAACAAATCTTAATGAAATATTTAATTTGATAGCATGTACTAGATGCATTGGAAACTCTCAAAATAGGATTGAAAGGAAAAAAAGAACCATTTTTGAGAAAATTGTATAAGATAGTTGTTGTCTCTTTTAGAGAACATAAAATGTGCAAGCATACACGGTCACAAATAATAAAATTTGATAAGTAAGTTATCGTTCCCACGGAGATTTGTTACTATTGTTTGTTGAGTACTAAAATTATTTCGCTATGATTTTATCCAAAACG
Organism: Hippophae gyantsensis; assembly: GCA_030763125.1. Taxonomy (NCBI): domain Eukaryota; kingdom Viridiplantae; phylum Streptophyta; class Magnoliopsida; order Rosales; family Elaeagnaceae; genus Hippophae; species Hippophae gyantsensis. The sequence goes on along the minus strand of CM061038.1, from coordinate 9,916,066 downwards.
ATCATTGATTTAGAACAAGTTAAGAAAAGATTTTTTATAACAAAATAAAAAGAAATCTAGGATTGCATTTTTTCACCAAATTCATCCACTCAAATCATATTATTTTCTCTTGATTTATATTTTTTAGTACATTTAATTTGTCAACCGAAAACTTCTAATTTTATCCATACATCTCTTCCGAGCTCCGTATACACACATCTCGTTAAATTAATTCACTATATTCCTATGAGAATTAAATTTACCAAGATTCATTAAGTTCTAAGTTTTCAAATGGCCACACATACAATTAGGGTATATTCCTATCCTTCATCATACATGTCATTCTATCCATGAGCAATATACACAAAAACGCCTCTTCCAAGTTTATTTATGTGCCACAGATCAATTTGATAAAATTCGTAAATAATCAAAAAGCATTAAGCACAGATAGAATAAACAAATCGAACGTCTTATAAATCTTTCAAAAATAATTAAAATAAAAGCTTCATAAATTTAGATAAAATGCAACCCTAGAAAAATTAAATTACTTCCTAAATTAAAAATTAATACTACAGCAGTTAGGGAAAATTAGATTAAGAACAAAGAAAATTAAAACATCTTGTAGCGTAAATATTTGGCACACATAGAACACAACAAAAGCCAAAAATGGCCTCTGCGTGTTCCACAGTCCAGCCCCTAACACCACAAAAATTCTAAACTCCCAAAACTCTCTTACTCTATCATACTATCCCTATTTATAACACCAAAAATACATCTAAAAAAATAAATATTTTTACACACGCGGAAGACATTTTGCATCGAAAATAGAAATAAAATGTGTGGGGAACACACGGTTACAACGAAAACATTATTTTAAACTGAGTGGGAAACAACTGCGCGTTCTGATTTTGTTTTCAATACATGCTGCCACGTGTCGCAATCTGATTTGCTAAAAAATATAGTGGGACATGTGGCAGCCTTCAATTGGTGAGAGGAAAACGGGTACATGTAAATGCGTCGCACGAAAGCATGGCGCGCGGGGACATGTGGCAGACAACGGCGCGGCTGGAAACTACACTGTTTCCATGCGTTTGGTTTACCCGATACGTGACACGGGTCTTCTTCTCATTAGATGCAGGAATATTGGAGACACATGGCAGACTATATATGGCTAAAGGAAATGATCGCAAGTGCTTCTGCCGCACGGGATCACGCCCTTTGGTAGACACATAACAGACACGTGGGTCCCATACTGCATGCTGGCCTACGCGGAAGGTGGGCCCCATTGGCGCGCCGAGCCGCGTAAACCCTGAAATCCGTGTTTACTCTCTTTTGTCGCGCTTGCAATCCACACGCCTCATCGTATCCGTTGATTGTCTGATCGAACGGTTGGTGTTGCCCGAAAATAATGTTGCGGGTGACTTCCTTTTCCTGCACAGAATATAAATTTCCTTAATTGCATTTTGACCAACAAATTTAATTCAAATTACATTTTAATCTTTCTTTAATTACAATTAAGCCCTTTTCTAATTTAAATTAAATTTTAAACTTTTAATAATTAAAATTAAGCCCAATTTTAATTTAAATTATATTTTCGACAATTGTAAAATGCAATTAAGAACTCTTTTATTTGAAATTATATTTTTGGAAACAAATTTGCATTTAAATTCGTTTTAAATTAAAATTATTTAATTTTCTTAAAAATAATCTCCTTAACAAATAAACAGTAAATACTAAATAATTTAACTAAAATTAACTAAAAATGTAAAGAACATAGCAATTATAATTAATAAAATAGATGAAAATAACTATATAAAATACAGTTATCAATAGTGAAGAAGGTGAAACAAATATTGTAAGGACCTGTCAGTATTGATGCATAATTAAGTGCCCAAAAGAACTTAATATATTATGATTTTATGCATGTTTAGTGATTATATAGATTTGTATTTGCTTATTTTACTACCATTTTATGCAAATTTGTCTTTTTAAAATCATGGGTATATTTTATTATTTTTAAGGAATTTCTTGTATAAAAATAATTCTACTTGAAGAATTATACTTGAAGTACCCATTACAACTTGGAAGATTAAAAGAAAATATTTGTAAAACATTACATATGTTTTAAAATTAAAAAACAAATATAGAAATTTAGGGTTCCAAAGTGATGCACACGACATGAAATTATTGTGAGCCACAGTGCGAGGCCAAAGGAAATATTCAAATATGTCCTAAGTTTATGCAGGCCATGGTATGAAAACAATGTGTGCCACAACACGAAGATAATGGATGGTGCCCAAATCATTTATAAGATGTATATGCCACATCGTGAAAACAATTTGTGTCGTGATGTCAGGCTAAAAAATACACTTTTTTCTCCTTTTTTCACCCTATTAATAAGACCGTATTTGTTTTCCAAAATATATCTCATCAGCTCTCTTCTAGTTGTTTTCTTACATTTCTTAGCTTTCTTTAGCTTTTGTTTTAGTAGTGTAATGTTCTTCTCTCGTTCGAGAGTTGAACAAATTTAGTTCATGTAATAGTTCTAATTTCAGTTCAATAAACAACATAATAATTCTGTTTGGAGATTTTTCATAACAAAAGTAATTCTAAAAAAATCTATTAAGGTATATTTGAATTTTATTTAGAGTAATACTCTTAAATATTAGATATGTACTATTTAAATCTTATCTCGAGACATGCTCTATTTTAAGGATTTTTATAATAATTATTATAGAAAGATATATTGACGTTATCATTCACAGTAGTTTTAAAATCTGAAAGTTAGTTCCAGACACTTCAATCATAAACCTAAATTAAACACTTTGATGTGAGTTTAAATTATTAAACCCGACGTAATGTGGTAATTAAATGATTCAGTGTGTCTTAAAAAAGAATCATAATTTAATTAAAATTAACTGTTAGACCTAATCGAAGATGATAAGTCATTTTAATTAATAATAAAGGTAGACTTAATTAATCTTATATTTTTAAATACAAGAAAGAATCAATAATCTTAATTTATATATTTAATAATCTACTTAACATTGAACACTTAATATATCCCATAAATTCTCCACAACATGATAAATGTTTAATTTTCTAAATGTTTATTGAATCTATCTTTATTTTTATGTCATTAGTTTAGAAACTCAACCAAAAATATCACGATAGGATATTTAAGTTATTTAATTTCATTTTTAATAATTTTTTTGAATAATTTAAAAATCACATGATTCCTTTTTAGATTGACCTTGGAAGTATACTTATCATTTTCTATAAGTGATTCGTACACTTATGAGTTATTTTATATATCATACAAAACATTTACGCAAAAATTTTTGTGTATTAATGCAACAAATGCATTTCAACCATCGTCAAGCCATAGAAATAATTAGATGATCTTATCAAAATGTAATTGATTGTTTTGATAATTATTTTTGAATTTTAACACACTTGAAACATTTTAGATTTAGGAGTTTCCTTTTGTTTTGCAACATTCGATTTTAATTGAAATATTTCATATTTATTTTAGTTTCCTTTTGTTTTGTTTTAAATTAATGTCACTCATGCTACGGTAAAGTCTATTTTGAATGTCATGTTAAAGATCCTTTTGAATTATAGGAATTATATTAACATAGCTAACAATATAAATATTGTTAACACCTACACAATGTTAATTATCACAATCCAAATCAAGTATAATTGTTGGATGTGCCATTGTACTACTTGAAGATGCATGCAATGACTTGTAAACTTCAATTTGATTTACATATGGTCCACTCTAACTATTTGTGCATGGTTTATGGAATGCATGCAAGTTGAGTGTATAGGTGGTATTATAACTCCTGAATGCAAACCTACCTATATTGCATAGAATTAATAAATCAATATATTAACAATAAATCAATATAAATAATTTCATTAGAATAGGTTTGTTTTACTTGTACAAAATGATTCCCATCGGCAAAACAAATAACACATATCTTATGCTTCGTAGGCGTGATGAGTGTTTAAAAAATACTAAAATTACCAATATTTTATGCATTTTAATTGATTAAATATATATATATATATATATGATTTTATCATATATATATAAATTTCTCTTTTCGAAATCACTGGTATTTTTATTATTTTCAAGTATTTTCGCTTAAAAAAGTAACTTAAAGACTCGAAAAAAAAATACCGGAGGTAATACATCACAAATTTATTCATAAAATAAATAAGAAAAAGTAAAAAAAAGATGGAAAAATTGGACAAAAATGTCAAAAATGATGAAATTGCGCACATAACGCGCCTAGCAGTCGAGCAACGCATGCCACAATGCCCAGCCACGCCGAGAAACGCGCCATAGCATCGCCCGAACCACACTGAAGTTTGCGCGCACCCATCTTCCCCATTCCACACCGCTATTGCACCCCACCTACCGATGACATCATCATTCACCTAACACACGTTTTCCCCATTTTTTTTATCATTTTCCCCCACTTTTTCTTTCTCTCCTCACCTATAAATACCTTCATTCTCTCCATACCAAAACACACCTCAAAAACATCTTCTTCTCTCTTTCTTTCTCTAAATTTCTTAGTTTTTTTAGTTTTTCTTAGTTTTAGAGTTCTTCTCTTTTTTAGAAGAAATAATTATGTTTTTGTAATTTATTAGTTTTTTATTCAATAAATGAAAATGCAATTCCGGTTGGAGGTTTTCCAGCAACAGAATTAACATCAAAGTACTGTAAGGATTTTATTTTCTTTGTAGTTATTTTTTATGTTTTATTCTTATATGTTATATTTAATTTGTCTGTGATTAAATTTAACATTGCTAGCTATTTGTAAACATTATATATTAATAACGTTGTTATGCTTCGAAATATTAAATTGGTAAAAATCTCTAAAATGAATTGATTTTGTTTTTATTCAAAATTTTATATTAAGAATGTTAGAGAGAAATATATTATATTTCATTACAAACTTAAATCTAAAAATTAGATTTTAAGATTTACTTATCCGGTCTAATTTAGAGTATTATTCTTTTATTCGTTGGTACAATCGCTCGGTAGTTAGAGTGAAGCTCTATTTCAAAAGTTTATATAAGAATTATTATCTGAAAATGTATTGACAACATGTTTTCAGTAATGGTTTTAAAACTTGAAAGTTAGTACTCGGATAATTAGATTATTGGGTTTAATTTAGACACCTTGAATAAAGTTTAAACTATCTAACTCCACCAAATGTGACATTTAAATGGTTCATTTTCAATCTCTTAGAAAAAAAAAATTATTTAATTAACCAAATTTAGTTATCGATCTCACCTACATGTGTTAATTGATTTGTTTAGTTAACAAAAAATATCTAATTCCATCAAAAGTGGTATTCATATAAAAAAAGAGAATCAATAAATATCAATTTATATCTTTAATAATCTAAATAATATGAACAAACATAATTAACTTAGTTATTGTATCCATAAATACTCCACTATTATAAATGATAAAATTTGCATAAACGTTTATTTAATTCGTATCTATGTTTATTTTTATGTTATTAGATTAGAAACACAAGACCCAAAATAACGTGACAAGATAATTAAGATTTAATTTCATTTTTAAAAGTTTGAATAATAAATTAAAACCACATATATTTCTTCCTTAGATAGACCTTTGGAGTATATTTATCATTTTTTATGAAATAATTCTTGTACTTGTGAGAGTTTTATAAACATAAAACCAAAGTATTGGCAGGATCGATGATGCTGGTTTTACTCATCAAGTTTTAGCGCCGTTGTCGGGGAAAAAATAACGTTTTTAAATTATTTATCAAAATTTTAAAAACAAATTGTGCGGTAAATAATTGTGATTTCTTTTTATTTTATTCCAAAAAAAACAATGGTAAAACGTGTGAATAGTAAAAAAAATTTGAAATTTGAAAATTCAAGTTCAAATAAAATTTAAAATAAGTAAATAAATAAAATTTTAAAAAACACTAAAAATTTATGAAAAAATAAAATGAAATAATTTTTTTATTTTCTTTTTTAAAAAATAAAACATTAAAAAATAAAAAAATTAACAAAAAATAAAATTTTTAAAAAAAAAAATTTTTTATTAATTTATTTAAAAATAAATAAAAAAATTTAATTGTTAAGTTTTAATTTTTGTTTAATTTTTAATTTTTAATTTTTAATTTTATTTTCTTTTAATTTTTAATTTTATTTTCTTTTAATTTTTAATTTTTTTATAAAATAAAACAATTACGAATTTTTTAAAAAATAAAAAATAAAAAATTTATAAATAAATGAATAAAAAAATATTTGTTTAATTTTATTTTCAATTTTTATTTTCTTTTAACTTTTTATTTAATTTTTTTTTCTTTTAATATTCCTTTAATTTTTAATAATTTTTTTATCTTAATTTTCATTTAATTTTTAATTTAAAAAAAACTTAAATTATTAATTTAATTAACTTAAATTTTCAATAACTTAATTTACTAACTTAATTAACTTAATTTTTTATTAATTTAATTTAATTACATTTTTATTAACTTAAATTTTTACTTAACTCTTATTAAGTTAATTAACTTAGATTTTAATAAAACATGAAAAGTAAAGATCTAAAAGAGTTCTCTCTAGGAGATTAGGTTTTGGAAGCCTTTGTGCCACTAGTCTTTCCTTGGAACGTTACTCTGTCTACGGGGATGGTTTTTAAGGAGTCTTTACCCCACCATTCTTCCGTAGGAGCACTATTGATTAATACTGATTATGTTATTTAACTTAAAAATTATACTAAAAAAAATAAAAATTAAACATTCTGAAACTATCTCCAAAATTTTAAAATTTTAATTACAATCTAAGAAGGTAGTTGCTTTGTTAGATCTAAGTACAACTGTGTTTTGATACCTTAATTATTTGACTTGCACCTAGATGTGGGTTATCTCATTCATACATAAGTGTTAAAAAAAAGAGAGACATATGTGGGGTTACCTAAACCAAAATCAAATAAAAGGCCACAAACTCCTAAAAAATGTACAATCTGTACATGGGTTAACTCTCTAAAAAATATATATTGAAAAATATCTTCAGAAAAAAATAGAGAGATAAAAAATATATAGTACAATCTACATACTATGACCCACATTGCTTACAAAGATGTGAGTAAAGGCTAATTACAAAAGAAACATATAGGAAGTAATTCCCTAAAAAGTCATTATACTTTCTTCATTTGTAAAAGACATATATCTTGAAATTTTTGCTTAATGAGGTTGATTTATGCATGAAAATAATTTTTATATATGATATCTTTCTAATTTATACATTCGATTCCTTTCATGAGATCAATGTTAAAATAACACTTTGAGCCTTTATTTTTATACATATGCGAACATATTATGTGATGTTTGGTTGGAGAGAATGAAAAAGAATCAGAATTGATTCCTTTCATTTTGTGTGTTTGGTTGGGTGGAATAGGGGACAGAATGAAATTGATTACTAAAAGAGAAGGAATCACAATTCCTATGATTCCTTCTCCCCCTTTAAGAATCATGATTCCATTCCCATCTAAACTTTTTTTTTCCAATTTTACCCTCACTCCAAGTACAACCCTAAATTCAAATCCCAAATCCTCAAACCCAAAACCCAAAACCCTAAATCTTAAATCCAAATCCTAAACCCAAAATCCCAAAACCCTAAACCCCAAACCCGAAATCCCTAAACCCTAAACCCTAAACCATAAATCCCAAATCCCTAAACCCTAAATCCTAAACCATAAACCCTAAAACCTAAATCCCAAAACCCAAAACACAAAACCCTAAACCTAAAATCCCTAAACCATAAACCCCTAAACCTCAAATTGCTAAACCTTAAACCCTAAACCCTAAATTCCAAATCCTAAAACCCAAAACCCTAAACCTTAAACCCTAAATCCAAAAACCCTAAACCCTAAACCCTAAATCCAAAAACCCTAAACCCCAAATCCCTAAACCCTAAACCTTAAATCCCTAAACCCTAAATCTCAAATCTCAAATCCCTAAACCCTAAAACCTAAATCCTTAAACCCTAAACCCAAAATCCCAAAACCCTAAACCCCTAAAACTCAAATCCCTAAACCTTAAACCCTAAACCCCAAATTCCAAATCTTAAAATCCTAAATCCAAAATCCCAAATTCTAAAACCCTAAACCCTTTTTAGAAAAATAATAATTTTAACCCTAAACCTTAACCCACAAATATAACCCTAAACCCCAAATCCTAAATCCCTAAACCCTAAATCCCAAATCCCAAACTTCAAAACCATAAACCCTATTTAGAAAAATAATAATTTTAATAATATATTTATTTTTAATTAAGTAATAATTATTTAGAAAATAATGATTTCAATAATGTATTTTATCTAACGAAAAATTAGTAATTAAATGACATTATTTGAACTTTATTGAATGCAGGGGTCTTAAGGTAATGTACAGCTTTTTCTATTCCATTCCAGTGGCAAACCAAACACTGTAATCTTGATTTTGAGCTTGATTCCAGTGGTCAAACTAAACAACATTGTTTCTTTTCCATTCCATTCCATTCTCATTCTCATTCCGATTCTGATTCCATTCTGCGAACCAAACGCCACCTTAGTTCATTTCTATACATCAACTCTTTCGCATATAAATTAGTATGAGTGTTTGAACGCATAGGATTTAGTGTTTTGTGAGTATTGACTTGTGAGGAATAGAGTCGAAATGAATTCGGATTCTAGATATTGAAATTGGGTGAAATTAAATTGATACATTTTTATATGGAATATGAAAATGATTTTTGACTAATTATTATAATAAATCATGACTATTTAAGAATATTAAAATAACTTATGCTTTAGATTTTAACTATGATCTTAAAGGAGATTAAAAAGTATGAGACATTTTTGTGTTATGTTTCATGTTGTTTTCTTTTATTTTATTCTTAAAGTTAATTTTTGATTTTTTTGTAATTTTAGTTTTTAAGTTGTTATTTTTATTATTTTTTTAATTTTTACATTTAGTTCAATGTTTGTGGGTATCATTACTGAAAACCCTCATGAGACACAAACTCGTCCACTAGGGCAACCTAGGGGTTTAGGCTTGTTGCATACGCTAAATGCAATCATGTCAACCCACAGAAGTGATTTAGGATAGTTTAATTTTTAATTTTTAATTTTTATCGCTTCTCTTGTTAAGAGACTAGTAAGAAGCTGGTTGGGGGTTGTGATGAGTGCTTAAAAAGTACTAAAATTACTATGATTCTATGTGCTTAAAAAGTACTAAAATTATTATGATTCTATGCACTTTAATTGATTAATATATATATGATTTTATCATATTTTTATATAAATTTATCTTTTCAAAATCACACATTTTTTTTATTATTTTTCAGGTATTTTCGCTTAAAAAAGTAACTTAAAGACTTAAAGAAAAATATTGGAGGTAATACATCACAAATATATTCATAAAACAAATGAGGAAAAGTTAAAAAAAGATGGAAAAATTGGACAAAATGTCAAAAAGGATGAAATCATACACGCATATGCCCAACAGCGCCGACCAACACGTGCAGCGCACGCCACAATGCCTAGTCGCGCCGAAAAATGTGCATAGTGCACCACAGCATCGCCCAAACCATGCCAAAGTATGTGCACACCCATCTACGTGTATCTGCCCTATTTCGCACGCGCCACTATGCCCATCTGCCACATCCACTGATGACGTTAGATGATGTCATCATTCCCCTAACACACGTTTTTCCCATTTTTTATCATTTTTTCTCCCACTTTTCTTACTCTCCTTACCTATAAATACTCACATTCTCTTCACACCAAAACACACCTCAAAAACATCTTCTTCTCTCTTTCTTTCTCTCCATTTCTTAGTTTTTTAGTTTTTCTTAGTTTTAGAGTTCTTATCTTTTTGAGAAGAACTAATTATGTTTTTGTAATTTATTAGCTTTTTGATTCAATAAATGGAAATGTAATTTCGTTTGGAGGTTTTCTAGCAACAGAATTAACATCAAAGTACTGTAAGAATTTTATTTTTTTATATTTTATTCTTATATGTTATATTTAATTTGTCTGTGATTAAATTTAACATTACTGGCTATTTGTAAACATGATATAATAATAATGTTGTTATGCTTGCGAAATATTAAATTGGTAAAAATCTCTAAAATGAATTGATTTTGTTTTTATTCAAGATTTTATATTAAGAATGTTAGAGAGAAATATATTGTATTTCATTACAAACTTAAATATGAAAATTAGATTTTAAGGTTTACTTATTCGATCTGATTTAGAATATTGCTGTTTTATTTGTTGGTATAATCGCCCGGTAGTTAGAGTGAAGCTATATTTCAAAAGTTTTTATAAGAATTATTATATGAAAATGTATTGACAACATGTTTTCAATAGTAGTTTTAAAACTTGAAAGTTAGTACTTGGATAATTAGATTCTTGGATTTAATTTGGACACCTTGAATAAAGTTTAAACTGTCTAAACCCACCAAATGTGACATTTAAATGGTTCATTTTCAATTTCTTAGAAAAAATGAATTAATTTAATCAACCAAATTAGTTATCGACCCCACGCACTGGTGTTAATTGATTTGTTTAGTTAACAAAAAATATCTAACTCCACCAAAGGTGGTATTCATTTAAAAAAGAGAGAATTAATAAATATCAATTTATATCTTTAATAACCTAAATAATATGAGCAAGCATAATTAACTTAGTTATTATATCCATAAAACTCTACTATTATAAATGATAAAATTTGCATAAATGTTTATTTTTATGTTATTAGATTAGAAACACAAAATCCAAAATATAGTGACAGGATGTTTAGGATTTAATTTGGTTTTTAAAAGTTTGAATAATAAATTAAAAACCACATATATTCCTTCCTTAATTAGATTGATCTTTGGAGTATACTTATCATTTTTTATGAAATGATTCTTGCACTTGCGAGAGTTTTATAAATATAAAACAAAAGTATTGGCAGGATCGACAATGTTGGTTTTGCTCATCAAAGCGCCTCAGACCAAAGAGGGAGAAAAGTCTATAACCCATGTCAATTAAATGTGGAAACCATGACATTGTATGTAGAAGAATTGATATGTCCCATGTCTTGTAATATCATATATTTGTCAAGACCACAACTACCATTAAAATGAGAAAGTTTATGAACAAACTCTATCATCATTTTAAAAATATCATATAAAAAGGTGTAATCTTTGTAATGATTTTATAACTTACTAAGCATGTTAGCCCTAACTTGAAGCTATGCTTCCTCCCTAAATCCAAGTCCAACATCCATAACTCTAAACCCATAATTACCATCACCCAATACATCATTAAAATGCCTTACATATGGTTCAAATTCAATTGGCATTTGACCTTTATATATTGAAGATTCAACTGATAGTTTTGGTTGAGCTCTTTTCACTAATAACTTTTGTTTTCTTGTTAATTGTGTTGGCATCGCACAATTTAGCTAATGTATACTCAAAACCAAAAGAATCTTGTCATGTTGAACTGTCAGCCTTAGAAGAACGATCTCAGCTTCTTTGTTTCATTAGTGGCTCATCCAAATAAGTTGTACTTGGATCTACTAAGAAACTGAATGCCCTGTACATCTGAATTTGAACATGCCTATCGCAATCGTGTAGGTTTTTCACAAACTTCTCATACAAATGGTGCAAACCAAATCTAGATCAGTATCTTGTAATGTGGGTACAAAACTAAGTTCATCCAATAAGCATAGAGTGAAAATAACTCAATAAAACGACTTAATCATTTGTATTGATCAATGGCATGCATACATGGTAGTCCATGAGTTTGAACCTTTGCATAACACAATTGGCAAAGTCAGATGATACTTGATACACTCTCTTAGATTCTTTCAAAATAAGCTCTAGTGTAGTTCATGAAACATATCCTCTTAACACCTTATATAGCTACTCAGGCTTCAAATGAAGTTGGATTGTAGATAAGCTCATCTTAAATGAATATTTAATATGTGTATATTGGAGCTCCAGTAACAAGTGAATGTTACCCCAATTTGACACCAAGTTGCCTTGTGATGTGTTCAACTGTCGTTTCAACACCGCATGTGCACTTTTTGCCCTATTTGTTGTTGTATTTCCTAAATACATATGTAAATCTTTCTAATCTAAAACAAATTTTTCTTTGTATGGATTAGGCAGTAATTGTTCACATTATGAATTACTTCTTGACATTTGAAAAAGTTACTCTTAAGATAATTTATGTTCTTATTATATTCAATAGAAGACTTGAATAATACAACAGTACGCCACACATTGTTGAAAGTTTTCTATCATTTCTTATCTTTGAATAATTTCTTCGTATTTGCTAATACATTCTTGAAAATATGTCATCTATAAAAATGGTGAGCAGATGTAGGAAACACTTATGTGACTGCATTTATAATACTTTCTCTGTATATGTTATAATGGTACTAGGCATAATATTTCATTAATCAAAGATTTTAATCTCTATAATACCCAACGATAATTATCCTCCTGTTCAAATTATAGGTATGCACACGTAATATAAATGTCTATTGTGGAAGTAACCCTAACAATCTTAAGAAGCGTCAATTTGTACTTGTTAGTCATGTAAGTGTAATCCATGATAATCACACGAGGAAAAGCTCTTAACAAATTAATGGATATTGGATGAGCAAAAAATATGTCTATAATAACCTTATCAACATCATTGTTATGAAGAACCAACAAATACATCAATTATTGAAAAATTGGGGTTCCACCTTGCTTTTTGAGTCTATGATTTTGACGAACATTATATATATGTTTTATTATACTACAATTTTGCTCATTATATTGCTTAATCTTATACAAAATAAGTTTGTGCCTAATGTTGAATTTTGTCGTATCAACTAGTAAATTCATCTCTTCATTAGTAAATTTTTCTGCATATGGATGACCCTTAAGATATCATACCAATCAGTGATTATGTGTATTACAACTAACCGTCAACTTCTAATAAGAATTATTTTCTATCATTCTTCTTTTTAAAGAAAATAAACAATTTTTTTTTTGTTCCGATTCGCTTCTCATTCTCTTCCTCTTTTTTTTTTTTTTTATCTTTGGAGTCTTTTGGTTTTGCTTTAGAACGATAAATCTTACTTTTTTTACATGCAAAATCAATCCTATGTCTCCTACCATCCGAACCTGTGTCAAACTTTTTCCTCACAATCATTATGCCATTATTTGTCCTAGTAGATTTCGTCTATGCTATCAAATCTTCTTTTGAAATAAACATTTATATTAAAATGGTATAAATTAATATATTCTAATAAGGTAATACATACTAGTTATTATAAACGTATAATATATCTCTTCTTATATTTCTCGAATAAATTGCTAGAATCGATACCTTATTCATCTTGTAACTCGTATGTTCCGTCATCTTATAAAAAAAATTAGAAATAAAAAATATTTCAAAAACACAGAGTTTTGATAAAGATCTATCTAACATTTATGAAAGGTTCGGTTACCATTATCGAACACATCATAAATATTTAGCAAGTTCTACCGAACCAATCTTTAAATATCATTATTGGATTCGGTAGGATCTATGGAGCATTCATGATATGTTTGGTAATAGCAATTGAATCTTTCATAAATGTTTGATAGATTCTTACTTAAATGTTGTATGATTGGTTGAAAAAAATTTATAAATGTCTATTTCAATTGATTTTTGGCTCGATTTTTATTGATTTTTTTTTCTTCCATATTTTTGATATATATCTCTTTTATATTATTACTTTTAATATTTTGTATTTGTACGCATTGGTTGTAAATGAGGAGATTGAGATGGATTGAATCGAAGATAATTTTTTTTTTTAGTGAATGGGATATTTTAATATTTAAGAATAAATTTATCATTTTTATGTCACAAATTTGATTTTTAATTGTTTTATACTTATGAGATGTTCCGTATTAAAAAAAAAATTAGCGAGAATTTCTTTTCTTGTTATTGATCTCCGATTCTCGCTCACTCCAAAAGTAGAAGAAGAACTGGGAGCTTTAATGGCGAAACCAGCATCATCGCTCTTCCAAACGCTAAAGCGCTTCTTCAAGAAGCCATGGGAGATAACCGGCCCATGTGCCGATCCAGAGTTCAAGTTATCGATTCCTGGTGCGTTGGAGTACCGGCTTGAGTGTCCGGCTACCACCAAAGTCAAGCCCTGTATTCCAACTTCCAACCCTGAAACTGTCTACGATATCAAATACTACTGTCGTGACCAGCGTCGTAACCGCCCTCCCATACGGCGCGCCATTCTTAAGAAGGCCGACGTCGAGAAGATGATGAAGGAGCAGACCTTCGAACCCTCTGATTTCCCTCCCGTTTACTTGACTGCCACGGTTGAAGAGGATATGAATGCTCGTGGTGGTGGTTACCAGAAATGAAAGATCGTCTTGGGTCAGTTTGATTTCTTTTCTCCCTCATTTTCTTCCGTTTCTGTTTTATGAGGAATATTTTTACTTATGCTATATGAACAATTTTATTATTCGCTATGCTGTTGGGGAACCCTAATTTGGGTTTTAAAATAACGGGTCTCTTGTAAAAAAATTCCCTGTCGGATGGGTCGCAGAAACGAATCTCTTTGATCAATGAGATTCCATATATCATTTATCTATGGCTACTGTGCTGGTGATAGAGCCTATTTTGGGTTTTAAAATGATGGGTATCTTGAATTTTTGCTTACGAGATGATTAATTTGAATGTGGTTGAGGAGTATAACAGCTGATAATTAGATAAATCTTCTTTTGGGGTTTTAATATGTGAATATATAAAAGTATAGTTGATTTTTCTGCAAATAGTTTAAGTTTTTGAGAGAATTAGTTTCCTAACAATTTCTAATATGATATTAAAGCTGAAGATTGTGTTTAAATTCTAGTAACCCAAATTATTGATAAATGTATAAAAGTATTATTGGACCTTCTCCTACTAGCTTAAGCTTTTAGGAGAGTTGGTGAGGAATAACTTCTAACATGGTATCAGAGCTGGAGGTCCAGTATTTAAGACTCTGTAACACAATTGTTGAATCGTAAGTGTTTGACCTGCATTGTACATAGAGCCAATATTTACGGGAGAGTGATAAATATATAAAAAATATAGTTGACTCTTTTCCCAATAACTTAAGCTTTTTAAGAAGTTGTTTTCCCTATAACTTCTAATAATATGAATTGTGTGCTTTGGATTGAGTGCTGGCAGCTGTTGATGTTCCTTATATATTTTGGGATAATCAACTACTCTTGTTTGTTTAGTTGTCTGTAAAGCTTCCATTTTTTTTAGCACTTCATTATTGTAGTTTATCTCTGCCATGGATGTGGGTTCCTATCCCCTATTAAAAAATATGGTTTCTTCTAGTATTTTCCGTTTATTTTATTTAACTAACCCCTCGTTGTGTTTTGTCATCATTGGAGGTCATTATTACAGAGGCACAGGGGTTCAACTGTGCTTTTAAAGTTGGTTTGAGCCCTGATCACATTTTATCTCAATCTCTTTGGAGGCTTATGCTACATGCTTTTGGCTGGTTACTTTAGGATATGTAAGGTAGCTCAGCTTGCTAAACAACTATCATGTTGACGTAGAAGTCTTGTTTTAATTTAAAGGAATTGAATAACTTTTAGATAAAGGATTGAATTCTTGATTCAAACCCGGAAGTATTTCATTAAAACTAAGAGAAAAATCTCAATACAAAAGTTCATATAATATTCATTCTATCTTTTAAGATCACTCATTATTCCTATTTATAGCTAAAAGACAAACAAGGGCTATAAGAAGCATAATGACAAATATGACAGTAAAGTTTCCTAAACAACCATTAATAAAGAAACAAACAACATACAATATTTTTTGACTCGAGGATAACAATAAAATGAACATAAAATAAACAACTGAACTTATTAATAGCGTAAATAGTGCCCCTAACGTTCTACATTACATGCTTTCTTATGTCCTTGTCTATTTTAGTAATATTTGCTCCCCTAAATTTCAGAAAAGAATCCCTTTTCAGTTACATAGTTCATTTGAGCCCTTGATATATTTGATCAGAGTTCTATAATGTGGCTACCTCATTTTATGCCTTGAAAGTTAAAAGCATTAAAAAATTTGTACACAATTAATGTTAGGATTTAGTTTGAAGTTTCCAATATCCTTGGCAACTTAGCATGTGTGATCTTGGCTGGTAGTATATATAGGGTCATTAAGTCCATACATTTGGAAGGATCCAATGTTTTATACTTTATGGGTCAGTGATCCATGCATCATGGAGGAAGTAACATGTGGCAGAGAACCTTGTGTAAACTTTAAATTCTGTAAGTTTGGTTCAAAAGCTATCACAAAGTTAAGCTGGGGTATGAAAGGTATTTTCTTGTCCAGCAAAAGATTTCAGAAGAACGAGGCAATTCTATTGCTTTTGTTTGTCCTAGAATCCTAAGACAATGCAGAAATATTTGATTTTTTGAATTTCAGAGAAGTATCCCTTGTAGTTTTTGAAGTTCAACTGAGCTCTAAATAATCAGTTTGTTCAGTAAGTATTCTAATGTGGCTATCTCATTTGATTTTTGAAAATTAAAAACTTCAAAATTGTCTGTTCAAATTTAATGCTAGAATTTAGTTTGATGTTTTAAATATGACTGGAAACTTGGACCAAGTTACCTTGGGTATTATAGCTTATGTAGAGTCATTAGGTGATGTAAGAAAGGAAGGTTGTGGTGGGTAATTTGGAATTAGGGGAGAAGAGATCAGAAAATTGAGGGATAGAAAAGTACTCTCATCACACTAGTAAGTTTTAGGAATCAAACCTAGAGTCCCCATCGCACCATAAGTTTGGTTTTGCATCACTTGAAACACCAAAGACAACTTTTTTCTCAAAATACTGTACTCTATTCTTCATTTCGTTCACACTCGAATGCACATATGATGTTTAGTTCGTGGGCCAAGAAGTACATGAACTTGGATGTGATAAATGCAGAAATAAAAGACTAATTATTTTACTAGACTCTTAGTATTAAACTCATGAATCTAGACATGTTCATGAACTTTTAAAGTTAATAGAAACTAATATTGCATAATTAAATTAAGATAAATTAGATGAATGTCATAGACTATTGGTATATTTCAAAACACACTTGAATTTCAAAGGTTATTCCTATCCTGCAATTCCTCAACTTTGACGAGTTTAGGAATTGAATTTGCTGATAGATGCAAAAACTGTCTGTAACCCATTTACTTTTGACAGTGGCTTTCTTTTCTACCTAACAAAATAAATTTGATGTCCTTTCCATTGTTTGACAGAAACTCATCGGCATGTCTTTAATTTGCACCTGAATGTGTAAAGCTAATGGAATACTAGTCTTTTGTCAATCATAAGATTTATAACTCATTAAATACTCAATAATTGCATCACCAATACCCATTTCTTTTGTGCAGCAAGTACAAAAGTAGCATAATTGATTTCCTCCAAGATATTGCTAGGCCAAATACTCTTAAAGTGAAGTTCCATATAAGAACCTTCAGGGAATTGTTCAGAACTTGTAGGATTCACAATCATGTCTTCTTTGCCAATTTCAGCAAATTCCCTTTTCACTTCACCATGTGACATGTGCATTTTTTTTTGCACAGACCCATTTCATTTTGAACTTCAATTTAACAATGATCACTGCTGACAAAATTGTTTCCATAAAATGTTTGCATTTCGTTCATGTTACCTTGTTATTTAATAATTTTGTCCACTAGAGATCTTAAATAGACAGCATGATTGTACAGTTTGCAGTTGTGAGTTGTCACATTATGGGCGAATGTTATTTCTATGTGATCATATAAAATGGTAGCAGATATGTAGGATTAAGTACTACGGCATCATGACTACTTGCCTAGGATGGGTTACAGATGAGTAGTCTTTTGGATGTGAGAAATTTAGGTCAATATTCTTGAGTTGTTTTCGTGAGTTGTACTTGTACTTCTGTTATGTTGTAAAAGATACTCTAGAGGATGGATCTAATCAATATTCTTGTTCAGAATATTTATCAACTTGGAAGGATTTTCATCAGCAAGGATCTCACTTAGTCTAGGGTTGCAGTGTAGAATAATTCTAATGCACAAATTACCTACTTTGGTGGGATCTGAATGAAATTTAGTTCTGTCCTTGTTTTGCCTAATTACCTATGACCTATAACCTTGCACCCTCCTTGTATATATGGTTACTGGCAAAGCAATGGGAGGATTTGTCGTTAGCTTAAGAGTGGCTTGCAACTGTGAGGATGAAACTAAACTCATCAGAGCATCATTTTTATGCTGAGTGGCAGATTTCAAGACTGGTCCTTTTAACTGAATGTCAAATTATTAACTGCAACCCGCCCCGCCCCCCCCCCCAAAAAAAAAAAAAAAAAAAAACTAAATGCCTAATTCATCTACTCCCTCATTAATACACATTCATAAAATGGAAATCACTTTTAGCATATTACATGAAAGGATGATGAGTTTAAGAGAAATTTTTAATGTAGAATTGGTTGTTTAGAATTTTTACATGGAAATGAAAAGTTAATCGAGCGGGTAGAATTTTCACATGCATGTGTGGAAATTCCATAGATTTGTAACACATTATAAGTATGAAATTTTAACACGACTATACGCTAATTATGTGGAAGTGAATAATGGGAAAGTAAACAATAACATGAATAGTGAATGAAATATATTGTGAAATAAAGTTAGCTCAAATTAAATTATGAATATTAGTATAATTATTTTGTGAATATTATAAAATGGCAGTACACCCTTGTGTTGATGATGGATTTCATTTTCTTTGAGCAACAATGATGCATTCTAGGTGGTTAATTTTCCAAAAGCTGTAGAATAAATTTATTAATTGTAGAATAAGTTATTACCTAATGCTCTTTTATTATTTTATTTTTCTTTTTTATTTGTTTGGGTTCTCAGGTTATGGTCTCATATTTGGTTGGTAAGAAATTATTAGTTTCTCCTAGAACACTGATTACAAAGAGGAATTTCTGGGGAGATTGGAACTTGGAACGAAAGAAATCAAAATGAAGAAATAAGAGGAATAAGTTAATTGCATAACACAAGTAGATTTTGGGTGTCACTCCCAGGAAACATAATCATCTCGCTAAGCTTTTTTGCACCACACAACTTGAGGAATAATTATTTACTGAAAATTTTTAGACTTCATTGCCTTTATTAATCTTTAAATTTATATAGAAAAAATTGCTACATGAACCCAAAAGTTGCCTGACTTAAAAGATACATGACCCAAGATAATTAACTTCGATTTTTAGTGTAGAATGTATACATTTCCTAAAATTAATGAAGAAAATGCATTCTCAAATGAAAAATAAGTATTTAACACAGAGAGACATATAGTGCATGAACTTAGGCACTTGGGTTCATTTGATTAACTTTTAAAACAATTAGTTTTGCATATGAAAATGCAAAATGTAATCTCTCTAGAAGGAAACCTAGTACTAGCAGTATATATTTTGGATAGCACAGTTGTATTTCTTAGGACCAACTAATGTTAATTAGTATGCTACAACAAGCTTACTGTGAACTTGTTGTACCGATCACTAAATAATTCATGCTACAATTTTTGCTCCTCACCAGGTTAAGAAATGCTCTACCTCATCTACTTATTGTTTCTGATTCATCAACGAGGAGATGCTGTTAATGTTTCTCAGGCTTCACATCTGTTGGGGCACTTCAGTTGACATTAATAAAGGATGATTACCAGAACACTTTACCCCTATTTTGATTACTTTCTCCATTATTATGTTTGTATAAAATCCAAATGCAGTAAAGCAGTTGGGCATCTGATAACGTTTCTGATTTCATAGTCATGAAAACATTTAGTTTGTCTTGGTAAGCCTTGTCCATTATTATTATTATTGTTATTATGTTGTTCCTCCCCACTTCTTTTTTTGTACAGGTGGGTTACTTGGTGCTTAAGAATGGGAAATGCATTTTGTGAAAGAGCTCATGATATGAGCTTACTCATTTCAGCTCTTGAGCTATGGGAATTGGATTGGATTTTTTCAGCTCATCGGTTCATTAGATGAACTTTAAATAAATTGAGTTGTCGTTTGACATCTTTAACAATTGTTATATATACAATTCAGAAGTTTACAGAGAGTCTATATTGGATTGTTAGGCAAGAAAGCAATCATTAGGAATGAGTGCGAGTTTTTAACCCTTTATTTTTTCTGAAATAATTTCAAATAGAATTGAGTTTGGGTAAATTCACAAAGGTCGATGACAGGTAAATTGTGCTTCATGTGAAGTTGGTGAAAATTTTCATAAACAAGCATCAAGATATATTGTGAAGTATGAATAATTCAAATTAGTTATTATTAGTATGATTTAGGGGTGTCCATAAATCGGTCTGGATTAGACCAAATTGTAAAACTAGATTGAACGGTTTTATAAATCAAACGGTCCGATCCGATTTAAATTGGTCGAATCGGATCGGATCAATTTAATAAATATATTAAAATTTTTACATTATTTTTTATTAAAGATGTTCAAAAAATTGAACCAAATTAGAAATCGAATCAAATCGGATCAGATCAAATGGTTTTATAAATCAAATAGTTTGGTTCAGTCCGGTCTGATTTATAATAATTAAAACTGTTTTAAATGGTTCGATTCGGTTATGTCCGAGTAATATAAACGGTTCAATCTGGTTAAATATTTTTTTTCAAAACCGAACAGGATCGTTGGAAGTATGACTCATGTTAATTTGTGAATTTGCCCTGATGATGCATTTTTTATCTACTTTTTGAATCATAGGTGTTAGGTCAATCATACTGGTAGCTGAAGGTATAATATAGATCAACTGAGTAGCCTTTTGATTGGTTATGTTAGCATTAACAAGATCAAAAGAGGTATAATAAACTGTATAGTTAATATATAGGTTTGATTTGAATAAAAAGCTTATCTATAACATATTTGTTCTATAAGATAACTATCTTATTTATTTATTAGAAAAGATGGTATATTATGGAATTTGAAAATATTTTTTATGAGTTTATTTTTATCATTTTAGCCGTGTCTAGTATATATCCTCTAATAATTTCTACTACATTTTATTTGTATAAGAGAATTGATTTGGACATAATTTGACACTTTCGAATGTCATTTTTTTTTTTTTGCGTTTATTCTATTTAGGGTAGAGTTGACGTATACTTGAAAAAATGTGACAAATACAAAAATTGACTTCAATTATAAGTCAAAAACAACTGGTGTCCATTTGTTTTTATAACAAATAGCCCACTTTTAAAAAAATGGTCTTTAGTCTTTTTATTTTAAACATGTATCGTTTAATTCTTTTAAAATTGAAAAGACAAGTCTTTTAGTGGGTAGAAAAAAAAATTGTCTTAGTCCTGCAAGGGGATTCAAAGAAAATACATTTTTCAAATTTTAAAAGAATAAAAAGACTTATTTTTCAATTTCAAAACCCCAAAACTACAATATTTTAACCCTCTTTATTTTTTAAATAACACACTTATTCAATTCTTTTAAAAAATAACCTCTACTAATACCTCCCACCCTACCTCATTGTAAACAACTTGTGTTCAAAAACATGCCCAAAAATTACATGTTAAAATGAAAGAAAGAACATATGTTCCATAATGGTTTTTCAAAAAAATATTTTTCATATTTCAACTAACAAAATGCATGTGTTTATATTTTCCTTGCATAATAATACATATTCATCAATTATAAACATATAAATAACTTGTAATGAATACGACATAAAAACTTAAAACAATTTGAAAATTTTTATTAAGCAGAAGTGAATTTTGTTGGAAGGATTAAAATTTCAAAAATTTACTATCCGAAATAGGAACTTGGTAAAAGTGGACGTCTTCCATGATTTCAGTAAAATTTCGATAATGTCAATACATTTTGGATAAATTTCGCTGAAACTTGCTTGAACTTATTTTTTTTAATAAAACAAAATAAGTACTCAAATTTTACATTAATTTTAGATATTTATTTATTAAACTTGACCTAATATGTTTATTTTAATATTAAATCATTTAAAGATTTAAGTGCAGTATTTATTTCAAATATTATATCTCACTGTATGTATCACTAATTACATGGTGAAAAGTAATAGACTATTAAGATAAATGATAAATAAAAAGAGTTGGTTGTAGTTACTTAAATACACTGATATGGAACCACTTTATTATTGGGGATACATGACAGACAAAATTTTACAGACGAATTTGTTCCTTTTGAACAGAACTTTAAATATTTTTATAATTAATTAAGAGATTTATTTTAGATTATATATTATCACATTATACATTATGTTATAGCTAGTGATGCCATATAATTTGCTTGAACTTATTTTTAATATTTTATTTAACTAAAAAGTAATGACAAATAATGCAGACTAATTTTTTTAAAATAATTATATTATTTATGCATAAAATCTTTAACCTTTTAATTGCTTAACTAAGTTTTATATTATTTAGTTACAACTCTTTTACAATTAATTATAAAGTTTCTTTTAAATTTTCAACTTTAAGAGTAAATCTCCATGGTTTTTTTTTATAAAAAAATTAATCTATAAAAAAAAATAAAACCCAAATTTTCAATTTCCTAAATTAAAATTTAAAAGTACTGTATTACATACCAAAAATTTAGGTGTTAGTTTACTTTCATTTTTTTTTATTTTGGTGGTTCAAGTCACCCAATTTTCAAATGGGACTTTTAAGACTCGAATTTTAATCATGGATATATTTGAGCTAAGTTAAATAATTTTTTTAATTAATTATTTCTTTTAAATTAATATCAATTCATCTATTTTAAAGAGAGATTTTTGTCTACAATATTTATAATATTTTTATGTACTTTTCACAAATATATTTTTAATAATTATTTTAAGAAACCTAGTTAAGTTATTTGGGGTTTTATTTTAGGCTGATGATAAGCTAGAGTTTATGCGATGAAAAAGATGAAATGAAGGGTAATAGTAAAGATATAAATAGCTTATGACATTTCTTAAAATAATAATATAAAAAGATTGTTGAAAAATTAAAAATATAATATCCGTAAAACTTATAATAATAATTTTTTTTAATATTATTTAACAGAATATAATTGAATAGTGTTTAACATTAAACCAATTTAAATAACCATAGTTCAATATAGACGACATTCAAAATAAAATGATATATTAGATTTTTTTAATAGTAAAAATATATGAGATAGATATAAAATATGTTATTTTTTTAATTATAAATTTAAAGGGTTTTATTTTTGTTATTTTTTAATATTATTTGTAAAAAAGAAATAAAAAATATTATAAATTTGAATAAAAAAAATACCTAAATTGATATTAATTTTGAAAATGTTTTATGTCACTTGAAGATTCTAATTGAAAATTGGAGTGATTTGAGTTAAAATTTTAAAAAAGAAATATGTTAAGAATACATCAATTTATACTTATATTTATACTCACATAAATTATAATGTGATATGTAGTTAAATAATTTTTATCAATTTTAAAGAAAATCCAGTTACATATTGTATTATAATTGATATATGTATAAATATATGTACAATTTTACATGAACAAAATATTTCTCCCTTAAAAAATAATCATTCATAATTTGGTATCAAACACGAAATTTTCATTATAGGTTTTAGAAGCTAATACTTTTAACACAAATGCCAAAATATTTAGGGGATTTGGGCTCAGAAGATAACTTGTGTCCCTTTGGGCTCTTACCATAATCCTCACTCTTGTCCTAAGTTCTAGGCATTTGCCTTAAAAGGCAAAAACAAAATGGTGAAAATCCACTTAAGGTCTTATTACAAGATTTTTATTAAAAAGGTTTATAGTATGACTTATAACCTTTTATAGCTAGGAGGAAAGAAAAACAAAAGAAAAAAAGCAAATTAAGTTGGAAAAATCCCTAAAAACCCTCACCTTCCTCTATAACGGAAAAACATAAAATTACTTGTAAGGTTTATAATATCTTCAAAAATATTCTTAAGATTTACAATATCGTCAAAAATATTCATATGGTATTTTTAAAATTTTTCTAATCTTCATACCATGTCGGAATAAGGACTCGCAATCAACGACAGATTAGCGACTAAAGATGATATGGGCCTAGTGTCCATATTGAAAATTGGAGTAATCGTTGACGATAAGGCCCATATCTGGGGTTGTTATTGGTTAGATGGGCCTGAAAAGCTCACAGAGCTTGTTATGGTAGGCGATATCATTGAGAAAGTATTTGTAAGAATCATCATTCTAATGTTACCCACCGCCCAAAAAAAAACAAACTCTTGGGGAATTGTGGGGTGGTTGGTTGAATAGGAACGAGATTGGAGAATTGTGAAACGACGTCACTTAAGTCAACGAATTCACTATTCGAAGGGTGTTTACATTTCTTCACGGTTGTAGTTGTCGTTTCATCATCTCGATTATCGTTTGTGGAGATGGTGAGAATCTTAATAATCCCACCAACCAAAACTACGATAGTTGAGACAATTCTAATTCTAGTAGCTTAGATTATGGTTGGTTCGACATGTTTAAGCAACCAGTAGACAATCTCTCCATCAAACTTATGGCCCAATTCTCGAATCAATTGAAAGATCTGATCAACATAAGTGGTTAGTATTCAGATCCTACGACCATGGCCTTCAACTTTAGTACGACGATCTTTGGTTGAAGATCATTGGGTTATCTAAAAATAGACATAGACAAAAATACCCTTAAGACTTATTATATCTTCAAAAATATATATGGGGTTTACAAATAGTCAATTAACACCATTAATATGGAGAACATTTGTGATATTATTCAAATCATAGGGGTATTTTCAAAGATATTATAAACAACGGGAGTATTGTTGATGTTTTTCCCCTCGAGAAACCCCTAAAATTGGTTCTAAGCTAAAACAACCTTCCCCTCGCCCATTCCTCCGAGATCCCCATAACCCCCAAACCCTATAATTCCCTCTGAAAAACGAAAACCCCATAACCCAAACCCCATAACTCCCTCACCTCCCCTTAATCTACCCCTCTCTCCATATAAGTGCCAGAAATAATTCGAGCTTGAACGTCGCCTCTTCAACTTGCTGTTTCTGCTATTGGTGCTGCTCTTGCCTTGCCAGATTAGGGTTCTTCTCCTGATTCTGATCACATCTATTCTGAGGTTTCTTCCTTTTAAATTCTGCATATCTAACTTCCCTATTTCCTTTTCCCCATTTTTAAACATGGATTTTGATATATTTTTTGCTAATTTTGTTATGCAGAGTTTGTTGTTTTGCTTTTCTGTCATTTGGGTTTCGGCAACTTTCTTTGTTAGATTGGAAATTTATAGATTGCCTGAGATATTGGGTAATCTAATAAATAAAAAGAATTTCATTAAGATGATGAATGAGTAGATAAGTTATGATCTTCTTACTACTATCTCGTCAGAAAAGCAAAAGGATTATTTGGGTTCATGGAAATTTAGTAGTCAATAGCTTAATTTAAGATCATGATGAATTGCTAATGCAAGTTAGATAATGTTTCCAGAAGCATATTTTGAAATTATGAAGCTTCTAATAGCTGTCATTTTGAAAAATTATCCAAAATAACAACCTAAAACTTATGAAAATAAAAGTAATATCTCACTACATAAGTATAGCATCAAATGGTAATTTTTTTAGTTAGCTAATTAGTGAATACTAAACTTATGTTCAAATTCATTTTCTTTATGTATCCTACGTTTTTTTTTGTTTTTTTTTCTTATAGGATAATGTTATATACATTGAGACAGTTTTACTATTTTTTATCGTTTACTATGAAAGTTACTTTGTGATAACTCTTTGTTTAAGAGTTATTTTGTCCAATTTATTAATTATAATTGTTATGTTTTTAAAGTTTTTAGTTTATTTTAAGTTTTTAAATTATTATTTGTTGTTAATTTTGTAAGAAATTATATTTTTAGAGAAAATGAAACAAGTTGAATTAAAAAGGACTTAAATGCAAATAACAAAAGTTAAAAATTTAATTGAAATTAAAAAGATGACTTAAATGCAATTACAAAAAATTT
This sequence comes from Hippophae gyantsensis, assembly GCA_030763125.1. Classification (NCBI taxonomy): domain Eukaryota; kingdom Viridiplantae; phylum Streptophyta; class Magnoliopsida; order Rosales; family Elaeagnaceae; genus Hippophae; species Hippophae gyantsensis. Next base: position 9,889,950 of record CM061038.1, on the reverse strand, counting down.
CTTTTGTTGCAAAGTGCAGTTCCACGCGCAAAATGAGTCACGTGTGTCTCAAGCCGTTGGATCAAATATTTAACGGTGCAAATCAGGAGAGTGTGATTCAAACGCTATGTTGGCGAGTGGGTGAGGATTTTCAATTGTTTTGCATAGTTCGACGTGCACAGTGGGTCCACTTGTTTGCATAGTCTGGGGCGGAGATTTTCCCTACGACGTGCCTTCGCTTCACCCACCATTAGATCAAAAATTCAACGGTCCAAATTGTATGTACTCTCCACTCTCCACGTGAGAAAGTCACAAGTGGATTTTAGTTGTTCTACACAGCCCAACGCATGGAATTCTATTGTGACACGGTCCATTGAATCTGCGTGCCCTTTCGCGTCTCGCCCAATCCGAAGCTATTGCGTGTCCGATTCTTCTTCCAACGAATCAAAGCTTGCCACTTGTCATGCGTAGTGTAAAAAAATTTTAAAAACACTTTTTGTTTTCTTTTTGCATGCCTCTTTTGATACATTTTTGGTGTATTTTTAGAGAACACACAGAAGCCATTTGAGGAGAGTATTTGTTGTTGAAAAAATACAGAGAACTCTAAGAGCAAAGGAGCTAAGGGAGGAAGTCCATTTTTTCATTGAGAAATCATCAAAGAGTTTATTCTAATCCTTTTGTCTTTTGATTTAATTTTTCTTAAATGTGTAAATATTCTTGTATTGTGATTTCAATATTTATTATGAACTAAATTATTCATTCTAGGGTTGCAATGTAACTTACATTATGAAGCTTGAATTAATTATTTTTGAATGATTTGTGGGATGTTGTTTTTAATTTTTTTTATTCTATTTGTGCTTAATGCTTTTTATTGTTGGAAGATTAATCAATTGATCTATGAACCCTAATGAACTTAGAAAAAGAATTTTTGTGTTTTGCTGTTGGATAATATGTATATATATATATATATATATATTGTGTGTGTGATAAAAATATATTTTTATTGTATGTGTAGTTATTAAGAACTTTGAGCTTAATGAATCTTTGGTAAATTTAATTCTCATAATATAGTGAATTAATTTAGTGAGATGTGACTATTTGTTATCGAATGTGGATAAATTAGGAGTTTTTGGTTAACAAATTAAATGCAAGAACTTAAATTAAGAGAAAATAATATGATTCAAGTGGATTAATTTGGTGAAATTGCAATCCTAGAGTTTTTTTCAAGTGTTAATTTCATATATTGTTATTTAAAATTAGTTTAGTTAAACTCTATCCAAATATCGATTGGTTGGATAAAATTAGGTTGAAACAATTTTAGTACTTAACAAAGATTAGTAATAAATCTCCGTGGGAACGATATCGTATTTATTACTTACTACTTATGACCGTGTATACTTACACGTTGATGTTCTTTTAAAAAATCAACAAGTTTTTGGTACCATTGCTGGGGATTTCATTTACTATTTTGTTGATATTAATACCAATCAATCTAATTTTAGTTCAAACCTTTCACTTATATTTTTTATTTTTATTTTTACTTTATTAGATTTATTTTTCTAATTTTTGGGTAAATTGGGACTTTATATGCGACGCACAAGAAGTCTTGACATTGCTCTGTTTGATTCAGAAATTGAGAGAACTCTTTTGAATTTAAAGAAAGACAAGCAAGAATCTTCACAACATCGTATCATGGATGAGGCGATTCCTGAAGTGGAAGAGCCAAGATCTCTAAGAGACTATGCAGTGTCTCTTATTGGTGGGATTCATTCGAGTATTAGAAGACCTGCTATTCAAGCCAACAATTTTGAGATTAAGCCTATGATCATTCAGATGATTCAAACTTCAGTTCAATTTGGAGGCTTACCCCACGATGACCCAAACTCTCATATAGCCAATTTTTTAGAGATTTGTGACACTTTTAGACATAATGGAATCACCGATGATGCTATTAGGCTAAGACTTTTTCCTTTTTCACTCTGTGATAAGGCAAAGAGTTGGTTGAGTTCATTGTCATCTGGTTCTATCATCACTTAATGATTTAGCTCAAAAATTCTTAATCAAATTTTTCCACCAACGAAGACTGCAAAGATGAGGAATGATATCATTACCTTTGTGAAATTTGACTCGAAACCATTATATGAGGCTTGGGAGAGGTATAAGGATCTACTTAAAAGATGCATTCACCATGGTTTATCGAAGTGGCTTCAAGTTCAAATATTTTATAATAGTTTGAGAGGTTCGACTAGAAACATGATTGACGTTGTAATAGGTGGTGCTCTTATGAGAAAATCTATTGATGAAGCCTATGACTTATTAGAGGAAATGGCTTCCAATAACTACCAATGGCCATCAGAGAGAATGGTATCTAAGAGACCAGCTGGAATTCATGAGATTAATGCTATGTTTTCTTTAACTACTCAAGTGTTAGCTTTGGTGAAGAAGATTGATACTCTAAGTGTCCATTCTATTCAGAGTCCTTTTGTTGCATGTGAAATTTGCAATGGAAGTCATACCAGTGAGAGATGTTCTTATAACTCTGAATCTATCAGTTTTGTTTCCAACTACAATAGGCATCAAAACAACCCTTATGCCAACACTTACAATCCAGGTTGGAAGAATCATCCTAATTTTTCTTGGAGTAATAATCAAGGCCCATCATCTTCTATGAAGCCTATATATCCTTCGGGTTTTCACAATCAAACTCCACCACAAGAGAATAAGCTATCACTGTAAGATATGTTTGCTCAATACATGGCTAAGAATGAGACTATTCTTCAGAATCAAGCGACATCTATCAAAATTCTTAAAGTTCAATTAGGTCAACTTGCTATTGATGTCAACAACCGACCTCAAGAAGTTTTGCCTAATGATACTGAAACCAATCCAAAGAGGGAAGGAAAAAATCATTGTAAGACAGTCACACTTAGAAGTGGAAAAGAGTTGAAAGAAATGCAAAAGCCTGTTTTTCCTCCAACTCCTATTGTTAAAGCTATTGGCCTAGAAAAACAAGTTCGTGGGGAAGAAAAAGCCGAAGAGAATGAAGCAACATAAAATCCAGTGATGAAACCAGGTTCAGATAGTCCCAAGCCTTACACCCCACCAATTTTGTTTCCTCAATGCTTCCATAAGCAAAAGCTTGATAAGCAGTTTTCCAAGTTTCTTGAAGCATTTAAAAAGCTTCATATTAACTTTCCTTTTGCTGATGCTTTGGAGAAAATGCCTAGCTATGTTAAATTTATGAAGGATGTCTTGTCTAAGAAGAGGAGGTTACGTGATTTTGAGACAGTTGCTCTTACAGAGGAGTGTAGTGTCATCCTTCAGAAAAAACTATCACCTAAGCTTAAAGATCTAGGAAATTTCACCATTCCTTGTACTATTGGTGAGAAATTTTTTGGCACAGCTCTGTGCGATTTGGGTGTCATCATTAATTTGATGCCACTTTCCATATATCAAAAACTTGGATTAGGAGAAGCATATTCGACCACTGTCACTCTTCAGCTTGTCGATAGGTCTTTGAAGCACCCAAGAGGCATTATAGAGGATGTGTTTGTGAAGGTAGACAAGTTTATCTTTCCTACGGATTTCATAATTCTCGATATGGAGGAAGACAAAGAGATCCCTATTATTCTCGAGAGGCCATTTTTAGCAACATGTAGGACTTTGATTGATGTTCAGAATGGGGAGCTCACCATGAGAGTTCAAGACCACGAGGTAACTTTAAATTTTTTTAAAGCTATGAAATTTTCATGTGAATCTGATGATTGTTATAGAGTTGATATGGTAAATGAGTTAGTTGAAAGAAGGTTCATGAAAAACTATACTACTGATTCTTTGGAAGTTTCTCTTGTGAAGGCTAATGTTATTGATAACCTAGAATCTCTTAAGTATCTTAAGATACTTGAACCATCTCTACAACTCTCTAGTGCTCAAACTAAATTTGATGCACCACAAGTTATGACACATTCTACATCTACTCATATGAAGCCATCTATGGAAGAATAGCCATCACTAGAGCTTAAGCCATTGCCTAATCATCCACAATATGCTTATTTGGGTGATATGTCTACTCAACCCATGATTATTTGATCCTCTCTAGATGAAGATCAAGAAAACAAGTTGTTAAGAGTGTTAAGAAATTACAAGACAACTTTGGGGGTGGTCTATAGCTAATATTAAAGGGACCAGTCATTCATTATGCATGCACAAGATCTTGTTTGAAGAAGATTGCAAGCCTACTATTGAGCATCAACGTTGTTTGAATCCAATCATGAAGAATGTAGTGAAAAATGAAATCATTAAGTGGTTAGATACAAGTATTATCTATCCCATTTCAGATAGCTCTTGGGTTAGCCCAATTCATTATGTGCTAAAGAAATAAGGAATTACGATGGAGACTAATAGCAATAATGAGCTTATTTCCACAAGAAAAGTGACAGATTAGTGATTTTGCATGAATTATCAAAAGCTCAACAAGGCTACTCGTAAGGATCATTTCCATTTTCCATTCATTGATCAGATGCTTGATAGATTGGATAGACATTCGTTCTATTGTTTCTTGGATGGGTATTCAGGTTTCAACCAAATTGCTACAACTCCCGAGGAGCAAGAGAAGACCACTTTCACTTGTCCATATGAAACTTTTGCTTTTTGGAGAATGCCTTTTGGACTTTGAAATGCTCCAACTAGTTTTCAAAGGTGTATGATGGCTATCTTTTCAGACATGGTGGAGAATTTCATTGAGATATTTATGGATGACTTCTCAGTTTTTGGTGATTTATTTGATATGTGTTTGCATAACCTTTCTTTGGTCCTACAAAGATGTGAAAAGACAAACTTGGTATTAAATTGGTAAAAATGTCATTTCATGGTACAAGAAGGTGTTGTTCTCGGTCATCTAATTTCTTCAAAAGGAATTGAAGTGGATAGGGCAAAGATTGAGACTATTGAGAAGCTACCGCCTCTAGCATCCGTCAAAGGAATTAGAAGTTTTCTTGGTCATGTAGGATTCTTCAGGCGATTCATCAAGGACTTTTCCAAGATCTCTAAGCCTTTTTGGACTCTTTTGAAGAAAGATAGGAAATTTAATTTTGATGAAGATCGTCTAGAAGCTTTTTGGGCGTTGAAAGAGAAGCTGATCACTACTCCCATCATTATTGCACCAGATTGGAGTTTACCTTTTGAGCTCATGTGTAATGCTAGTGACTTTACAGTTAGAGTTGTTTTGGGTCAACGCAAAAGGAGAGTTTTCCATGCCATTTACTATGCTAGCAAAACTTTGACTGATGCTCAGCTTAATTATGCTACCATAGAAAAGGAGTTACTTACTATTGTATATGCTTTTGAAAAGTTCTGCTCCTATCTAATTGGTATTAAGGTGATAGTTTACATTGATCATTTTTCCATAAAATATCTTATTGCTAAGAAGGATGCAAAGCCGAGATTGATTAAATGGGTACTTCTATTGTAAGAATTCGATTTGGAGATCTAGGATAAGAAGGGAACCGAGAATCAAGTGGTAGATCATCTATATAGATTGGAGAATAGTGATGGTGTCATAGACAAGACTATCATTGGCGAGACTTTTCCAAATGAGCAACTATTTTCCTTTGATCACAAAAGTGTGCCATGGTATATTGATTATGTTAATTACATTATGAGCAATGTGCTTCTACCTAATTTATCTTTCCAGCAAAAGAAGAAATTCTTACATGATGTCAAGTACTATGTATGGAATGAGCCTTTTTTGTTTAAGCAGTATGCATATCAAATTATTAGAAGGTGTATTCCCTAGGAAGAAATTGAAGACATACTTAGGCATTGTCATTCTTCAGCCTATGAGGGTCATTTTAGAGGAGAAAGAATAATGGCTAAGGTTTTTTAATTAGGTTTTTACTAACCAACTCTATTTAAAGATGCACATTTCTTTGTCTCACGTTGTGATAGGTGCCAAAGAGTTGGCAACATTTCAAAGAGACACGAGATGCCTCTCAACAACATTCTTGAAGTGGAAATATTTGATGTTTGGGGTATTGATTTCATGAGACCTTTTATCTCTTCCTACAACAACCTCTACATTCTTGTTGCTGTGGATTATGTTTCTAAGTGGGTGGAAGCAGTTTCTTTGCCTACCAATGACTCCAAGGTGGTGTTTCATTTCTTAAAAAAGCATTTTTACTCATTTTGGCACTCCAAGGGCAATCATTAGATATGGAGGAACTCATTTTTGCAACAAATATTTTGAAGCCCTCTTTGCCAAATATAAGGTCACTTATAAGATCGCAACTGCTTACCATCCTCAAACAAGAGGGCAAGATAAGATTTCAAATAGAAAGGCGAAGAGGATCCTTGAGAAGATAGTAAATCCTTATAAGAATGATTGGTCTAAGAGGTTAGAGGATGCATTTTGGGCATACCAGACAGCATATAAGACACCCATTGGGATGTCTCCATATCAGTTCATTTTTGGGAAAGCTTGTCATCTCCCAGTTGAGAGCACAATGTATATTGGGCAATCAAGAATCTAAATTTTGACTTAAGAGCCACTTACGAAAAGTGTCTTCTACAACTCAATAAGATGGATGAGTTTCGTCTACAAGCATATGAAAATGCTAAGCTTTATAAGGAGAAGACAAAGAGATGGCATGACAACAAGATCTTACATCGACACTTTGAACCAGGACAGAAAGTTTTGCTCTTCAATTCTCGTTTGAAGTTCTTCCTAGGTAAACTCAAATATAGGTGGTCAGGTCCTTTCACTATTAGCAAAGTACACCCATATAGAGCTATTGAGATTAAAGGCGAAGAATCACAAAAGACTTTCCAAGTGAATGGGTAAAGACTTAAACATTATTAGGGAGGTGACATTGATCATCAAAAGTCCATTGTTTTGTTATCTGACCCTACCTAAAGCAAAGAAATAGGAAGTCAAGACGATGACTCTAAATCAAGCACTTCTTGGGAGGCAACCCAGGTGTTTTAGTTTTTATTTATATTAGTTAGTTTCATTCGTATTAGTATGACTATTCGTTTATTTTGTTATTTTGTTTGATAGGCACAAATCGAAGAAAGTGAAGCTATTCTTTTTGGATTTCAATCTTACAAGCCAAATCACCAACTGAGGAAGTTTCTTTTAACCATCTCCTTTGTTTTTTTAATTTTCACACATCGAGAACAATATGCATATTAAGTTTGGGGGTGGAGAGATTGAACTTATTTGAATTATTTGCTTGGTATTGTTGCTTGTGTAGCTTTGTTTGTTTGGTTGATTGAAACTTGAGGATATATTGTGATTTTCGTGGTGATTTATTTTTATTTCTTTGGTTGAATTGATGCTTAGTTCTTTGAAAAATGTGAATATTGTCTAAGTTTGAGTGTAATTTTTGAGTAAGTTTCATTTTGACAAGAATATGTCTATTTATGAGCACTAATCTTGATCTTTGAGTTATGCTAATTTAAAGAAGGTTTATGTGAATATGCAATTCTATTGATCTTCTTTGGTTTCACATGTCTTAGGATTTGTTTGATTTTCTCTCAAGGCGAAATCCTAGACAACACCTAGCTAAGGAAATGATTTAAGTCATCTTTGGATTATTTGAGCCTTTTTATCCAACTTTACATGTTTTATCCATAGTATATCTCGTTTAAGCCTTTATGTTGACTTTTATTTGTCACCCACATATAAGCCTAGTAAATATATATATATATATATTCCTTATCCCACTAACATGTGGCCATTGTTAGGAACCTTTTAAAGATGCACCGAAAAAAAACGATTATGGCATGAGAAGTTAAATCCCAACTTTGGAAGTGTTCATTGAGATGTTTGAAGGTGCCTTGTTATGATCCTACAATGATATATATGTTCAAGGAAAATTTGAGCCAAATATTGTCTTTTATCCTATGTTTACCTAAGTCATACATTACAAGTTTAATAAAGTCCTATTGATTTGTGTTTGTCTACATTAGTGGAGAGAGAATTGAATTTCATTAAGATTAATTGCTTCCACATTTGCATAAACTCATCCAGATTGCATGTGATGAATTATGAAAAGACTTCACACATACAAGAAAATTCAATGTGAAAATGTGACATACTCTTGAATTGCTTTCAATGCTTAGATAAAATTCTTGTATTTCTTTGAATTATGTTATTGATAGGACCAATGAGAAATGTTTTGAAAATCACAATTTTGAGTGCATATATCCTTGTTTTATTTCTTTTCTTTTGCTCGAGGACTAGCAAAATCTTAAGTTTAAGAGTGTTATAACTCTTTGTTTAAGAGTTATTTTGTCCAATTTATTAATTATACTTGTTATGTTATGATTTTTAGTTAATTTTAAGTTTCTAAATTATTATTTGTTGTTATTTTGTAAGAAATTATATTTTTAAAGAAAATGAAACAATTTTAATTAAAAATGACTTAAATGTAAATAACAAAAGTTGAAAATTTAATTTGAATTAAAAAGAAAACTTAATTGCAATTAACAAAAATTTTCTTTTGGCGTAGAGTGCAATTCCACGCGCAGAATGAGTCATGCATGTCTCGAGTCGTTAGATCAAACATTTTAACAATGCAGATTAGAAGAGTGTGATTCAAATGCTACATGGGTGAGTGGATGATGATTTCTAGTTGTTATGCATAGTTCGACACGCAAAGTGGGGTCCACTTGTTAGATAAAAAATTCAATGGTCCAAATCATGCATGCTCTCCACTCTTCACACGAGAGAGTCACGAGTGGAGTTCAACTGTTCTGCACAGCCCAACACGTGGAATTCCCCTATGATGCAGTCCATCTAATCTACGTGTCCCTTAGCATCTCGCCCAATCCAAAGCCGTCGCGTGTTCGATTCTTCTTCCAACGAATCAAAGCTCACCACATGTCATGCGTAGTGTAAACAAAATTCAAAAAATTTCCTCCAACTACCAGCTTATTTTTGCACGCTTTTTGTTTTCTTTTGTTAGACCTCTTTTAATACATTTTTGGTGTATTTTTAGAGAACACGTAGAAGCCATTTAGGGAGAGTTTTTTTGTTGTTTTGTTGCTGAAAAAATATAGAGAACGTAGCGAGAAAAGGAGACAAGGGAGGAAATCAATTTTTTCATTGAGAAATTATCAAAGAGTTTCTTCTAATCCTTTTGTCTTTTGATTTAATTTTTCTTAAATGTATAAATATTCTTGTATTGTGATTTCAATATTTACTATGAACTAAATTATTCATTCTAGGGTTGCAATGTAACTTATATTATGAAGCTTGAATTAATTATTTTTGAATGATTTGTGGGATGTTCCTTTTAATTTGTTTATTCTATTTGTACTTATTGCCTTTGATTGTTGGAAGATTAACCAACAAAGAGTTTCTCCTAATCTTTTGTCTTTTGATTTAATTTTTCTTAAATGTATAAATATTCTTGTATTGTGATTTCAATATTTACTATGAACTAAATTATTCATTCTAGGGTTGCAATGTAACTTACATTATGAAACTTGAATTAATTATTTTTGAATGATTTGTGGGATGTTGTTTTTAATTTATTTATTCTATTTGTGCTTAATATCTTTGATTGTTGAAAGATTAATCAATTAATCTGTGAACTTTAATGAACTTGGAAAATGAAATTTTGTGTTTTGCTCTTGGATAGAATAACATATATATATATATGGGATAGGGATATACATTTATTGTATTTATAGCTATTGAGAACTTTGAGCTTAATGAATCTTTTTGGTAAATTTAATTCTCATAGGAATATAGTGAATTAATTTAGTGAGATGTGTCTATTTGTTATCGGAAAAGACATGTGGATAAATTAGGAGTTCTTGGTTGACAAATTAAATGTAAGAACATAAATCAAGAGAAAATAATATGATTCAAATGGATTAATTTGGTGAAATTGTAATTCTAGAGTTTTCTTCGAGTATTAATTTCATATATTGTTATTTAAAATTAGTTTAGTTAAACTTTATCCAAATATCGATTGTTTGGATCAAATTAAATTGAAACAATTTTAGTACTTAACAAAGATTAATAACAAATTTCTGTAAAAACGATATCATATTTATCATTTACTACATGTAACCGTGTATACTTGCACGTTGATATTTTTTAAGAAATCGTTACTAGAAAACAACTCCCTCCGTCTACAACTTGGAGCTCCCTGGCTTGATCGCTGAACGCGAGCGACGCTTTGTAATAATTTTATTTTATGTATAGGAAACTTGCAAAAGATTTGGTGGTTGCTGGAATTGTATCAGAGTCTCTAAGCTTGTCACTTTCTCTCGGTTTTGATTTTGGGATTCGGGTAATTTATGATTTTTATTTTGGGTTGTTAATCTTGGCGGTAATTTCTTGTTTTTTGCTGTGTTTTTAACCAACACTTAAAATGGATTATTTTTTTAACCTCATTTGAGTATTCATTTTCTTTGTTCAATTTCTTATTTACATGAGATAGTTATGGTAAAAAGATGATTCTTTGTTCTGCTTTTAAGGCATGGTCCTGAATCCTTATTAGTTGATTTGAAGAATGAATCATTCTAATGTATTATGTAAGAACTGGGGTTAACTTGTTTGGTATCATGGACTTATTTAGAGCTTTATTATCTACCTAAAGCATTGTTGTTATTGATGCTTTATTATCTATCGGTGGTGGCTACCAGCAATCTTTTTGGGTCCAGTTATATTCACAATTTCTTCACCATTGAGGGGGTCATATTAGGATATAAATGCTGATGGGAGAGCCTAAAATGCCTTTTGGCCTGACATTCTTTTAATAATATCAAATGCCTTTTAATCTCATGGCATGTAAACTTGACAATGTTGTGGGAGAGATGCTTTGTGAGCTATTGTTTTCATATTACAAACTTATATGTGAGCTATAGTTTATTTAATTGAATTTAAATCACTATTAATAATCAATTGTAACATTATTTTATTCATTTTAATCATTTCACATTAATATATGAACAGAATTAATGACATTTAAGAAAAAAGCAACATTCATGAGGAAATTTTTTTAATAATATATAAACTTATTGTTAGATGTTTGAATTTCATTGGTATATAATTATTAAGTTAAAAAATTAATAACATGACTACATCATTATTATTTTCTTTTATATTTGTGCTTAGGATTTATGAAATTTTTCGATTCTTTATTTAGCCATAGATGAAAAACGATAATCTTAATGAGATATTATCTCATACTAATAAAAATGGGACTACATATTATTGGATCAAATTTTTTTTGTATAAATTGTATCATGCAAAAATTAACCTTTCATAATAGAATAGGAGAATTTTTTTGTATATTGTTCAATCTGTTGATTTGATAAAATAATTAGTTTTATTACATTGATTGATTGTAATTATTTTAAGATGCGATAATTATCAACATTATGTAAAAATTACATGTTATAAGTTGATAATCAATCATAGTTTTGTATGTTTAGATTTCAAGATAACTATTGTATTGTTGTAATTTTTTCTAATAATTTCATATATTTATTCATTTTAAAATTTTTGTATTATATGATAAATGTGTAGGATCCATTTATTTTTTATATCATCTTCTCATTCCTTGTGCACATTTTTGGCAATTTTGGTACTTTGTAGATCCTAATTATTAGGAGGTGAGTTAGGTGTTGTATTTTTAAATACAAATCCATTTGGTCAATTTTAGTCAAATTAAAAGAAGCAAGAAGAAAGAAATGAGAAAGATAAAAGAAGATGACAGTTAATAGTATTTGAAGATCCAATCGACTGGTTTACAAGGTTTGGCTTATTTGTTTTAGAAATATACTATATGCTTTTATAAAATTATTGTCATCTCCATGTTCTAAACTAATTCATGCATTAAATTGTAGCTCATAATAAGATACCAAAACTATAATTAGTATCCTTTGTCAAATATATGTTTATTATGTTTGAATCATTCAAAAATTTAGTTTTTTGATTAAGTTGAATTTATTTATTTTTCCATATTCATATATATAATATATATTTATTAACGAATGTTGATTCTTATGAAACATAACATCTTTTTTTTTAATGAATTTTATATTTTCATACATCCTTTTTATTTATTATTTTTTTAATATCAATGATATGAAATATTTATTAAGATCATAAAAGTTTCATAATGTAATGCAAAAATAATGGGTATCTATTTTTTTTCTACCATAGGTGGACTATATATCAACCTTACTAATTTCATTATGCATATTTGCATATATAATATTTAATTTAATTTGAATAAAAAATAGACCACTCACATGAATCAATTTTAATAATATGGATTATTTATTAAGATCATATAAGTTTTTTTATTGTTAGATATACTCTATCTTAATTGTATAATGTCAAAATCATGATTATTGACTTTTTTCTACCTTAAGTCGTCTACATATGGACCTTGCCAACTTCAATATGCATATTTCCATATATAATATTTAATTGAATTTGAGTCAAAAATAGATCATTTACATAAACCAATTTCAATGATATGAAGTATTCATTAAGATCATATAAGCTTGTTAATATCATACTTACTCTATCAAAATTGTATATTGTAAAGATTATGGTTATCGAATTTTATCAACTATAGGTCGATATGACTATTTAATATGCATATTTCTAAATATATTTCACATATAATATTTAATTCAATTTGAGTCAAAGATGGACCATTTATATTAACTAATATCAATAATATGGAGTATTTATTAAGGTCATACAAGTTTCTTAATGTTAGACTTACTCTATTTTAATTGTGTAATGTCAAAATTATGGTTATCGATTTTTTTCAACTATAGGTCAACTTTATATTGATCTTGTCTATTTAAGGTGCATATTTACATATAAAATATTTAATTCAATTTGAAAATGGACCATTCATATTGACCAATTATATCGACCTTGTCAATTTCACTATACATATTGGCATATATAATGTTAAGTTCAATTTGAGTAAAACATGAATCACTCACATGGACCAATTTCAATGACATGAAGCATTCATTAATGTCATACAAGTTTATTAACTTACTTATTATGTCTTACCTCTATAATGTCAAATTCAATTAACATGAATCAATATCATTGATATTGAATATTTATTAAGTTCATATAAGTTTTTTAATGTTAAACCTTATATATCTCAATTCTTTAATGTCAAAATTATGATTATCATCCATTTTCAACTATAATTCAACTTCATAATAACTTTGTTTATTTAAGGTATAAATTTATAGTTATCGATTTTTTTTGTACCATAGGTCAACTTCATATAGACTTTTTCTATTTAAGATATAAATTTATAGTTATCGACTTTTTTGTACCATAGGTCAACTTCATAATATTATTTCCTTCAACATGGCTATGCAATTCTTAAAGATTAATACTATATTTTATAAAAATGATTTGTATAGGTTGAAACATGGATGTAGTTAGTACATTTGTCATACATGATGGTGAGTGGATAAAAATAGGACGGATAGATGAATATCTTGGTGGAGAAGGTATTGTTGTAAGGTTATGAAAATGAGAAGATTTTCATGGATTTGAGGAGAAGTTGTATAGGAAATTGAAAATTGATAAATAAAAAAATGTATTATCAATTAAATACTTCTTAAAGAATAATGTACTTCTTCCCACTATTACTATATGTGAAGATGAAGATAATCATATTAAGACTATAATGTATGTATCAATTTATGTGATCGACACAAGATAATCCACATACAAATCAAGTAATGGTATTGGTGGATATAATACTACACATTTGTTAAGTGAAAATTGTAATATTGACAATGGACCAACCGAGGATGGAGGTAATGATGTAAATACAATTTCTAATATTGATTTAGTTAAGAATAGTTGTGGTAAAGGGCTTCGTTCATTGACTATATACCAGTTTCAGGTTGACCTCACTTATTGTGAACATGATGAAAATATGAAAAGGTTGCAGTCTATAGAAACAAATTTTGATGGATCACTTGATATACATAATAGTATAGGGTGAACAATTGATGAAATATCATTAGTAGTTCAATTCTGAGTTGAAAATCATGCATATTAATTATCATTACCACATGTAATTAACCAACTGGATAGACATGACAATGTAAAAAATGTTATCATCCCGCATTCAATGTAAACATCGAATTAGTGTAAAAGCTCTGGATGAATTTGGTTATTCTAAATTTGGAGCTTGAATTAAGTATTGATAAAGTTTTTGACTCTAAACTCATCTTATTACAGATATTTTCTTTTATGCTATAAGAAACCAATTCCAAACAAAAAAAGCAACAAAAGCAAGAGTAAGTTTGTAGTTATCAAATGTGTTCACCAAAATTATAGTTGGAAGATTAGAGCTGGTTAGATGCAAGGTTCAAAATGGTTTAAGTATATGATAGAAAATCAAACAATAACTTTAAAAGTGCTTGCTAACGCCATGAAAATGATATTGTCAAGGCACGGTAGAGTTTATAAGCTCACATATATTATTAAGGAATGTCAGGAGGAATTCGGTATTGAAATTGGTACCACTTCATATAGGTCCATGGAAAATGCTCTAAATTTAATAAGAGGCATTGTAGAGGAGTCGTTCCTTAAGCTATCGTTGTATTATAACATTCTAAAGACAAAAAATCCTAAAGCTATTACTTATATTGAAGTAGTGGTAGGAATATTTAAATACTTCTTCATGATGTTAGAACCATCACTTTGAGGTTTCTCTTCATTTATGAGGCATATTATTAACATTGATGAAGGTTTTTTATCTGGTATATATGCTGGGACGTTAATTGTGGCATCAACATCAAATGGGATCAACAACACATATCCAATTGCAATGGTTATTGAAGATTTAGAGAATAACAAATCTTGGAATGATTTTTGTCAAAATTAAGTTGTGCAATAGGCAAGATTGTAGATCTTGTTATTATTTTAGACAGACATCCAAGCATCATATAAGTAATCCCTAAAGTATTTCTTAATGCACTTCATGGATACTATGCATTCCACATAGAGTTGAACTTGATTTAAAAATGCAGACATAATTTTCTTATTTCGTTATTGTTCCAAAGCATACATAAAAAAGGAATTTGATAAATATAGGGTTGATTTTAATATAATAGATCCTGATATTATGAATTACTTAATAAGGGAAAGGAAGAATGGTCTAGGCATTATATCCCAAATGTAAATAATGTAATGAAGGTTGCTCATGAGATGTTGATTACAATGTTTGTCAAGTACTATCGTGCTAAGAGAATGGTTTGTGAATTGTATTCAAATGGTATTAAAATGAGGAGATCGGCTCCTCACAAAGGATGCTTAATCAATAATATGTCAAAATTATAATTATCGACTAAAATAGGTCGACTTCATATCGACCTTGTCTATTTAAGGTTCATGTTTACATATATAATATTTAAATCATTTTTAGTTAAAAATTGAGCATTCACATGAATCAGTATCAACGATATTGAGTATTTGTTAAGGTTATAGAAGTTTATTAATATTATACTCTATATAGCTCAATTATGTAATGTTAAAATTATGATTATCGACTTTTTTCAACAATATATAAACTTCATATCAACCAATCGAAAAGATAATCCTATTGTATCATTACTTTATATAATACACTAAATTGAGTGAATGTGGTTGTTAACTTGTGTTTCATCTCTTGGTAAAAAAGAGAGTTATCAAATCCATACTTTGTATGATATGAAAAATCTCTTGTGAAGCTAGCGAAGGATGTATTAATCTTTGTATTGTATGTCATCTTTCTTTAACAGGTAATTCATAGGGACACTAGTGATGAAATTGACCTTCTACATAAGATGTGCACCTGTAAAGAATTTGATGCTCACAAGATTCAGATTGTCATGCCATTGCTATAGTTAGACACCAAGATATTGATGTTTACTCATTGGTTGATAAGAAATATACAGTGGAGTGTTACTTGCTTACTTACAAGCTAATTTTTTGGGCTAGTGATCATGGATAATAGGAAGTTCCTAAGGAAATAGAAAAGCTAGTTAATGAACCTCTTAACACTAAGAAAAAACATAGGCAAAGGAACATGCAAATTCAATCTCATAATGAGGAGATTAAGAAGATTACTCTTTGTAGTAGGTGTTGACGCCTTGGACATAATCGTGTAATGAAATTATGAGAATGACTCAGTAACCTATACCAATAAACAATATATAAGAATTTATGCAAATATTTTGTTAATGTTTATTATACTTTTGTATTGTATAATTAGGACTACATCTTAGTACATATATTATCTAATCTGCCTAAAAAGTGTATGTTAGTGCTTAAATATTTATGGTAAGGAATTTTTTATAATCTTTCTTGAAAGTTTTTAGTTAAGGATCGAATTAAATAGAGGATGTGAATATTTAAATAATTGAATTAAGTCAAATTAAAACTTTACAAACGACCAGACATGCAATCATGTGTAAATAAAATAGCGTAGAAATAAAAATTGACACACAAGATTTTTAGGTGGAAACAAAATAGGCCACAATAATCACCTAAGAGGAAAACCACCGGTCCATGAGGCCACCTAGCTATCCATTATATAAATAATGTTTGATTACAAGACAAGGACTTAAACTACCTATCACAGATAATGTCCCCAAGTAACATATTTACAAGCCTTTTCTTTCTTTCACAGTCTCCACAAGCAAGGTGTACGAATTAGAACCAACATTATGATAAACTTGAGTCACATGAATTATCTAAACCGTTCAAATAGCACCTAAAAAGTTAGCACAATAACACAACTGTAATGTGGATCCTAGAGCAGATTAAATAATGAAAAATGCTAGCTAGATGATTTAGTGAAATAACATATAAAACAAAATATCTAGAAAACCCTAAAATAGATTATTGAGCACGTGATAATTAATAAGATAAACATAACCACAAAATATTTGATACGTTAATCAAAGAAAGAAGAAACTTAAAAAAATACGATTTTGCAAATTGAGAGAGCTTATGATCAAGAGATTAAAGCAATTATGGTTGAGAGATTAGAATGCATTAGATTTGTTTAAATAGAAATTATTGAAGCCTTAGGTCAAAGGCTAATTGCTAATCTATCCAAAAAATTACTTGAAGAGCTTTAAATAAGAGGACAATATAGTGATTAAAAGGTTTGACTTGAGTAAACAAATAGGTTAAAATTGAAGCCCTCGTTGCTCAATCAATATAATCCGAGCTCTATTGATTGAACCAATAAGGTTGATCAATCAAAACCCTTTTCGATCAATCTAGGCAATGATTAAAAATGATAGATTGATTTAAACCAGTCTCAATTGATCGAGGATATAAAAAATAAAAACTCGAGACCAACTAGATCGAATGTGATCGATCTAGTCCTCAATCAATCAAATCCAAAACTTCGATTGATCTAACCCAATTTTAAAATGAACCTAAGAGGACATGGATCGTAATAGATAGATACTAGATTGATCTAGATATTTCTAGATCGATCGAGTAACCTACATACTAAAAGTTCCTATATGTCTAATATGAAATCTGAAGTACATAAGAATAGAAACATACCTAATATATGTTTATTTGAAGCTTGGTAGTTTCTTCGTCTTGATAATGACCTTGAAGAACAAGCCTAGAATCTAAACTATAGTTAAATGTTTTATTCATAAATATCACCAATACTCATAAATCTTATAATCTCATCCTTTGGTATACTCATGTGATAAAACCTCTCTCTCACTACATCACACTTATAGAAAAAGTACATTTTACATAGTATAACTATCATATGATCCGATGAAACCATCTTCGCTTGAATCTTGACAGCTCATATGTAGATTAAAAAAACACAAATAAGCACACAACTTATTCTGAAAGACTCATTGTTTATTAATTCAGTGTATATAACAAGAGAAAAGTGAAGAAACATACAAATAATAAGTAATAATAGATAGAACATTTAAGTATTACTCTCCTTATAGGACATATTGAAAAGACTTGAACACTCTTTATCTTGTTCCCTTATGTGTACTTTTTCCCAATTAAACATTTCTTCAATTAACTCTCCTCATTTAAAAGATTACTTGATAACTCTCCCCAATAAATTTTGAAGGTGTAAACAAAGATTGCCAACCTAGAGCTCTAATGGCTTGTGTAATCCCTATCTCATGAAATTCAATCCAAGTAATACTACTATCAAGTAAAATTGAGTGTTTAGGGATAACATTTTTTATACCTCGTTTGAGAATCTTTTTCCCACCATTGAGATAAGAATGGAGTTAGTGCACCTTCAGGGAATTCATGTTGTCTAGCAACCATTGAAAAACGAGCAAAAATCCAAAAATTTTAAAATACCCTATAAACTAAAAACACAGAAACTCAGAGAAATTTCTCAAATAAATTAAAGATTGGGAATCAATGAAAATTTGTTGGAATATAGAAAAGGGATTTTTGAGTTAAATCCTAGTGTTTGGTTAGAGAGAAAATGAGGGAGAGGAGTGGCTCTGATTTCTACACAAGAGTGAATTTGTTTACAAAGAATGATCATATAAATGTAAATAGTAATCAATTCTAAATGAAATAGGATCAAAAATTATGATTTTTGTGAATTTTTGAGAAATTTCGAGAAGGAGAAGTGAAAAGAGGGGTTTTGGATTTGTGGAAGGTAAAGAAAAATGAAGAAGAGTATTCAAACTAAACCCATTCAATCAATCAAGGATAACGTAGATGGATCAAAATTCAAACTTTGATCAATCTTGTTCATCGTAGATCGATCGACATTCAACAATTTTTGAAAATATCTTTACTTTCCCTGAGTCCTATAACTACACAATTACTTAACAAAAAATAATCAATTAAGTAAGAAATTTTAAACAAAAATTTAAGAAAAATGTTCCTATTTTAAATAAAGGTATTAAAATTTTAAACAAAATCATCCTTGATCATGAATGAATTATCCATTGTATGCATAGGTATTTTGATAAGTCACATATACATGCTCAACATATATGGTGACATATTGAATAAGATATTTGTTTGAACTACCATAGTATATCAATTTGTTCATTTATAATCAATCAAAAAAAATTTAGAGTAAAAGGTATCAGTTATCATGAAAAATTGTAGTTCAATTCAAATTTTCACAAAACAAAATTTACTAACCAAGAGAGAACTTTAATCAATATTTTTTTTTGTATTCACTTCTTGTATTATTTTGCATACGAGGGATTGTTTATTTACTTATTTATTTTTCCTTTTTTTTGTATAACCACTTTTGGCTCTTTCTTTTTGTGCATGCAATTGATTTTGTATTTTATTTTTTTCTTTATTATTTTTTAAGGATATATGTACGAGCCCAAAACCTAATATAATGACTTTCACACTTGTTGTCAGGTATTCTTCTCTGCTTACTGTAGTAGTTTTACACATTACAGTAGGTAGCCTTCTTAAAACTGAGTGTCTCTCTATGATAAAATTTTAGAAAGTGAAAAGGAAATCTCAAACATAGTTTTGTAGTTAAGGTTAGCTAAAGTCCTAGAATCTTACTAGAAGCAATCATAAACTTCAAGCATTATATACATATGTGTTTAAGGAGTGTGTGAGTAGGTTCTTGTCAATATCATCACTACATGTGAAAAAGTATATAAGCACAAAATGTTCCATTTGGTTATGATAAGTATTTTAAAGTATTTTGTTAAGACACCTATACACACTCAACACATATGATAATATATTGACAATCACTTAAAATAAGATATATATTTGAACATAGTAGGCCAATTTGTTCATTTATGATATGTCAAGAAAAATTCAAAGAAAATAGTGTCACCTATCATGGAAAATTGTAGTTAAATTCTTACTTTCACAAAACAAAATTTACTTACCAAGAGAGAACTTTAATTAATGTTTTTTTATAATCCCCTCTTGTATTATTTTACATATGAGGGATTGGTTATTCACTTATTTGTTTTTGTATAACAACTTTTGGCTCTTTCTTTTTGTACATGCATTTTCTTTTGTATTTTACTTTTTCCTTTATTTTTTAAGGAAATATGCACAAACCAAAAACCTAGTATGATGACTTTCACATTAGTTATGAGGTAGTCCTCACTGCTTACTATGGTAGCTTCATACATTATAGTAGATAGCCCTATCAAAACTAGGTATTTCTCTACAATAAAGTTTTAGAATGAACGACAAAGTTCAAACACGATTTTGTAGTCAATATTAGCTCAAGTCCTAGAATTTTACCAGAAGCAATCATAAGCTTAAAACATTATATACATATGTGTTCAGGGAGTGTGTGAGTAGGTTATTTCCAATATGGATCACCACATCTGAAAAATTAGGTAAATATACAAATCAAAATATCTATTTGCACAATGTAAAGTCAACTAAAAAATGAGGTAGTAAGAAAAAATATGTAAAGTTTAGATTATTGTTAAAATAGGTCTACTTCTATTTTTTAAGAATAAAATTTTTTAAATGAATTAAAACAAAAATTAAACAATTAAACAACTAAACAACTAAACAACTAAACAACTAAACAACTAAACAAAAATTAAGAAACAAATAATCAAACTAAAGATAAGAAACAAAACAATAAACTAACTTGCTCACCTACAATCAAATAAGCACTCAAACAAAAACACCTAGGTGAATAAAAAGGATGATTAGTTGATCGAAAAAAGTTTTTCCTAGCTTAAATTTTCTTGAATTTTGGTTTTTTAATATCTCTAAGTTTGGACTCAATTGGCTTAGTTTTCATTCGTATATCCTTGGACTTGCATTTGTTTTTCTTATTCGTTATTAATGAAGATGCAATATGCATGTATGGATGATGATAAATTCTAGAATTTTGAGCATGAAAAGCATTGTTAAAATGATTTGATGCCACAGAGAATCTAAAATTAGTTCTAATATGACATTTCGTACCATAGTTATGACAAGTAGGCACAAACTTAATAGTTTTTTCAATCATAAGAGAAACTATTCTTTATGTGTAATAAATAACGGCATGAGAAAAGTTAGAAGGCCTTACTAATGCAGTCTTGGATTCTAAAGGTGTATGTACAACCTATGAGAATGACATGCTAGAGGGTTTTACAAACTTAATTGTTTTTGAAGAAGATGATTTAGTATGTTCATTTACATAGCCTAGCCTTCTATTATCTCCAAAAGATTTTTCATAATCAAGAACTTTGTTTAGCCTTTTAGCTCCAATGATTAACCTATTCACAAATTCCTTTGATTGTTAAAGTTTATACAATGATTCTTGCTTTCCTATTTAAGATCTACAAGACTTGAATTCAAAACATTAGCACTTTTAGACAGGTTAATTTTTTTTCTTTTTCTAAGATTAAGGAATTAATTTCGAATGATTCAAGTTTATCATTTAATTTGGTTACTTCTACTAGTAACCTATTCTTTTATCTCTTATTGCTAACTAAATCAATATATAATTCATCAAGACTATTTGCATTAAATTTATTGAGTAAAAATTCAGCATCACTTTCCTCATTATCAGAATCAAAATCAAAATCAAACTTACTTGAGTGTTCACCAATCCTTGCAGTAACTGCCAAATAGTTGGTGTCACTGTTATCTGATTAATCTTGATTGTCGTTGTCATTTTATAAATCATTAAGTGCACCATTGAAAACTCTTCTAGTTCTTTTCTTTTCATTAGCACACTTAGTTGCAAAGTGACCAATTCTATTGCATTCAAAACATTTAGATCTAGTTGGTTTAGATTTCTTATCTTCTAAACTCATAGGTTTGAGTTCTATTTGATTCTGATCCATAACAAGGTCCTAACCAAACACTAAGTCTATTTAGTGACCCACTCTGATACTAATTAAGAGTTTTTTTAGTTTACGGATCTAATTAACTAAAGAGGATGAATAGGTAATTAATCAAATTATATCAAATTAAAATTTCACAGATGACCAAATATGCAATCACATGTAAATAAAATAATGCAAAAATAAAGATTGACATACTAGATTTTTAGGTGGAAATAACTTAGGCCATAACAATGACCTAAGAGGAAAACCAACGGTCCACCGGACCACCTAACTATCCGCTATAAAAATAATGTTCGATTACAAGGCTATAACTCAAACTATCCATCATAGATAATTCCCTTTAGTAACCTACTAACAAGCCTCTGCTTTCTTTCACATTCTCCATAAACAAGGCATACGAATTCAGACCAACGTTCTAAAAAAATTGAGTTGCACGAATTATCAAACCTACTCTATGGGCACCTCAAAAATTAGTACAATAACACAAGTGCAAGGCGTATCTTAAAGCAGTTGAAATAATTAAAAATCCTAACTAAATGATTTAATGAAATAATAGATAAAAAAAATCTAGAATATATGATTTAGTACATGATCATTAATAAGATAGGCTTGTTAATCAATCAAATATAACCACAACATACTTGATAGATTAATCAAAGAAAGAAGCCTAACAAAATATGATTTTGCAAAACAGAATGAGATAGAGCTTATGATCAAGAGATTAAGGCAATTATGGTTGAGAGATTAGAATGCATTAGGTTTGTTTGAATAGAAACTACTGAAGCCCTATGTCAAAGGCTACCAATAAGATCAAGCGATTGTAACCCTTTTTGATCGATCCACGTAATGATTAAAAAATGATCGATCGATTCAAACTAATATCGATCGATCCAGGCTATAAAAAATAAAAATCTAAGATTAGGTATATTGAATATGATCAATTCTCGATTGATCATGTCCTTGTTCGATCAAAACCAAAACGTCAATCGATCTATCCCAATTTTAAAATCAACTTGGGAGGACTTGGATCGTAGTATATTGATACTTGATTGATCCACCTTCTTGATCGATACAGATATTTCTCAATCGATCGAGTAACCTATATACTAAAAGTTCATATGTGTCTAATATGTAATCTAACGTGCATAAGAATATAAATATACCTAAAATATATTCTTTTGAAGCTCGGTAGTTTCTTCAGCTTGAATAGTGACGTTGAAAGACAAGCCTAGAAACTAAACTATATTTAAATGTTTTGTTCACAATAACTGTCTTACACTCATAAACCTTATATGTCTAAATTATGTTATACTATAAAGGCAATATGTGAGCGATTACAAGTATTTGAAATACATGACAACATTACTATTATTGCAACATGTCAAAACATATGAAACTATTATCATAGTTGCCACAGTTTGGATATTGATTACCAGATTTTACAATTTATTATATTTCACGATATTACCCAAACATAGTATATATTGTAATCATTTTATGTTTACATATATAATTTGTTCATTTAGTGTGAAATATGTTTATGACTTATGCTACTTTTTCAAAATAGTTTAATTCGTGCATGTTAAACATAATATACTAATATCATACATGCTACCATTCATAAGGGTACATTCTAAAATTTGTCATTCATACGTTAAGAAAATTTACATATATTACTTCCATATATTTATATCAAAGTAATCATACATAACATACCAACAAAAAACAACAAAACTAGCATTTCTAGTTCCTTGAGATATGAGAATTTTTACAAAATATAATAATACTCTTTCACGTGCAAGTACAGATAAATCATTCCCATATGTTATAAATGTTGGTAAGTATGATGATCATCGTCCAAACATGCTTGCATCTTTAAGGTATTAGTTAATTAATTTCTAACATATTACATGCATGTGTTTATCTTAGAATGACATTACTTATGGAATCTAAAAGTAATTACCATCTAAACTTTTAAGAATTTGTCTTCAATAGTATTTCTTACTGTGAATCGATCATTCTCATATATCTCAAGCTCCTTTTTATTTTCAAAGTGCATCATTCTTAGTGAAATTATTCATGATATTTCTTTTACCACTTTGTTCTCTATTGATTCCATGAAGGTACATATCTCAGTACATTCATCAATGCTATCATTTAGTGCACTCATTACATTTTCAATAAAAAACATGATTTTTCATCAAGTGCTCATTTACATACAACCATTCAAATCGTTAATTTATATTATCCGTTAGATTATCAAATTAATCTACATTTTTCTTCATAAATTAGATATGATATGTTACCATTTTGTGCCGTAGGAATCACTCAACACGTTAATGTTGAATTTTTTCAATCCTTTTAACTATTGTGTACTAGTTTGTGACAAAGTTCCTCTAATGCAATATTTCAAAAACTAGAACGAGATCATAATGGATAATCACATCTAAAGACCTTTAAAACTTTGCATAATTGATATGATTGTATATAATAACTTCTAAAGAAATGTTCATCTAATCAGCAAAATTTTTTTTTACTTTTTCCAATTACTTCGAAGTAGAATAAATAGGTACTACAGCATAATCCAAATAATCTATTGGATGGATGTAGTTTTCGCTAATGATTTAAAATTGTTTATTAATTCAATACAATGACTTATAATAGTTTTGATGTTATAAGATAAAAATTGAAATATTACTATAGTCAAATATTAATGAAATTTACTCATAGTAGTTTATATTAAGTATTATACAATATAATATAATATTAATCTCAAGTTTATATATATATCAATGTATTTAATCTTTAGACATTATAATGTAATATTAATCTAAATTATTATAAAAATATTTTTATTTTTAATGTATTATAAATTAGCAATCGAGTGAAAATCCAACGTTTTCATTATCTCTTCCATCAAATTTTTTTCCTTAAAGATTTCTTAACCTATTATTGATTTCCCAACAAATAAAAAAACAATAATTATAACTCGAGTTTTGTTTTAATAACTTATAAATATGTGACATAATATTTTATTATTAAAAATGTTAAAAAGAAAAAAAAATCAAACATTAAATTTTCGGTCCCTTTGAAATGAATCATATTAAACTTAGGAGGAAAAATTAAGTCTGAAACCTATCAAACATCGAAAGCAAAAGGATTTCCTTAAAAAGTGATTTGAAAATTAGTTTAGGAAAATGATGGAAGTTTAATGCTAAGAAAAACTTTTACACTTCTAGTTAGCAATATTACAAGATTTCACATGCTTGAAAATTACTTGAAATAGTAAAAGCTATGATACCATATAAACTTATAAGAATCAAGAAAGGAAAATGAATCTTGTTACTGAATTTTCCATAATAAAATAAGTAAAGGAAAAAAAATTAATTTTAAAATAATAAGGAAATAATGAGAGTTTAATTCTAAAGTAAATTTCTAGGTTCTAGCTAACCATATTACAAGTGTATTGATGTTTGAAAATTACTTGAAATAATTTTAAATTAAAAGATAATTAGATATAGTATGGTTCAAATATATTATTTGAAATATTAGCATATGTAGCATAACACAACTTTAATCTTATTGGTTCAACTAGTAAAATTGTTATATCTTTAATTTTAAATCATATATTCAAATTATGTCAAATATATTTTTTCCCTTTTAAATAAAAGCACTTTTAAAGTGCCTAAAAACTAACTTTTAAATAGTTTTGAAAATTACTTAATTTAGTTTTAAATTAAAAGATAATTCGGTATAGTGTGGTTTAAATATATTCTTTGAAATATTATCATATATAGCATAATACTACTTTAATCTTATATTATTCAACTAGTCATATCTTTAATTTAAAATCATAGTTCTTTTAGAATTCTGAATTTTGATATTGTCACCAATAAAACGGTTATTTTTTTAGATTAGTTGGATTTTTTTATTTTGTTAAGAACACAAAGTGGTTGGTGTGAGCTTGGAGTGGTAAAAAGAGAGAGAAATGTTAAAAAAATGAGAGTTATAACAATCTTATTTGAGAGCAAACACATGAGGAAATGTTAAAAAAAGGGAGAGTGATAACAATCTTACTTGAGAGAAAACACGTGAGGGAGTGCGTGGGTTATCTCATTTTATTTTACAGGTTGACAACATGAGTAAGGAAGGAGGAGAACCAGAAAAGGTTGACTTGAAATTCTTCATCAAATCTGTTAATGACCAATTTAAGAGAGTGAGTGCAAGGTTGGATGATTTATAATCCTCTTTTGATTCTTAATCACATAGAAGAAGACATAAAAGACATGAGTTCAAGGAAGAAGAAGTTGAATCCAATGTGGAAGAGAGAACCAATTATAAATGAGACAAAAAGACTAACTACAAAGAAGATAACAATATAGGCAGTATAAAGATGACAATTTCGCCCTTTCAATGAAAGAATGATCCTGAGTTATACTTGGAGTGGGAAAGAAAGGTTGAGCATATTTTTTATTATCATAATTACTCTGAGGAGAAGAAAGTAAAGCTAGTAGTCGTAGAATTTATAGATTATACTGGTATATGGTGGGATCAATTGGTGGTCAATAGGCGAAGAAATGGTGAAAGACCTATTCAGTCATGGGAAGATATGAAATTGGTGATGCATAATAGGTCCATACCTAGCCATTA
The DNA here is from genome assembly GCA_030763125.1 of Hippophae gyantsensis. Lineage (NCBI taxonomy): Eukaryota > Viridiplantae > Streptophyta > Magnoliopsida > Rosales > Elaeagnaceae > Hippophae > Hippophae gyantsensis. The sequence continues at coordinate 9,863,496 of CM061038.1, read as the reverse complement.
CTATAGGGATCTATATAGAAAGTTTCAAGGGCTGGTCTAAGGTTCTATGAGTGTAGAAGATTATTATGAGGAGATGGAAGTCGTCATGATTAGAGCAAACATATAGGAAGATAGAGAAGTAAAAACGGTTAGATTCATTACCAGGTTAAACAGGAAAATTGCTAATGTGGTTGAATTGCAACATTACATAGAAATGGAAGAACTACTACACAAAATGGAGAAGAAAATTAAGTTCAATAGGTTCAGATGTAGTTCATTCTTTAGTTCTTCGTGGAAATCAACTTGGAAGGACAACAAAGCTTCCTTTAGAACCAAAGGTGAAACGAAGTCAAAAAATTCAGTTGATGTTCCTAAAGGTAAACCTGAAACAAAAATTCCTACTAAGTCACGTGATATTAAGTGTTTTAGGTGCCAATGACTCAGACATATTTCTTCTGATTGCCCAAACAAAAAGTGTTATGGTTGAACATGATAATGGAGAAATTGAGAGTGCTAGTTCAAGTGATGATGAAATGCCACCATTGGAGGATTGTTCTAATCTAGAATTGAAAGAACCTATACATGGGAAATTACTTGTCACAAGGAGAGCTCTCAATATACAGCCTAAGAGTGAAGGAGATTAGGAGCAATGTGAGCATATTTTTCACACTAGATGTCAAATGAAGGATAAGGTATGCACAATTATTACTGATAGTGTGAGATGTACTATTGTTGCTAGTATTATATTGATAGAAAAGTTGAATTTGAAGTGACAAAAGCATCCCAAACCATTCAAGCTACAATGGCTGAATGATTGTGGAGAAGTGAATGTCAACTAACAAGTGTAGGTTCCTTTTTCAATTGGCAAGTATGAGGATGAGGTTCTTTGTGATGTGGCACCATTGTATGCTGCTCATATTTTGCTTTGACGACCATTGTAGTTTGATAGAAGGCTGATGCATGATGAATGCTTAAAAATCACTAAAATTACCATGATTTAATATAATTTAATTGATTAAATAGATTTATATTTGTATAATTTTATCATATTTGTATATAAATTTATCTTTTTCAAAATCACGGGTATTTTTTATTGTTTTTCAAGTATTTAATTCAAAAATAATTTAAAGACTCGAAGAAAAATACTAGAGGCTATCACAAATATGTTGAGAAAAAGTAAAAAATATGAAAAAAAAATCGACAACTGCCCATTTTGTGCACAACTGCTCATTCATGCCCATCACATGCCCACACGTAGCCAACAAATGCCTAACATAAGCCCGCATGCACCAAACGCCAGTTTATCGCAAATTTTGCTCCCTACACGCTTGCTAACCTGTCCAAACGCATCCAAAATCAATTTTGAAATATTTTCTCACCTTTTTTTTGGCCGTTTACTCACCTATAAAAAGACCCTTTCCCCTATTTTAAAACACCCAATTTTCTCACCTCTTTTTCTCTCTAGAAAGTTTACTTAATTTTTTTAGTTTTTAACTTTACAGTTATTCTTTTTTTTTTAAAAGAACTAGTTTTAGTTTTTGATTCAATAAACAAAAATGAAAATCCGTTCGGAGGTTTTTCAACAACAGAATTAGCATCAAAGTTCTATAAGGATTCTTTTTAGGTGTAATTTTAAAATGAATTTTTTACAGTTTTTTTTATGTTTTATTCTTATATGTTTCGTTTAATTTGTTTATGATTGAATGTAACATGGCTAGCTATGTGTAACTATGATATAATAATAACGTTGTTATGCTTGCGAAATATTAAATAGGTAAAACATCTATATAAAATAAAAATAATTTTGTTTTTATTTAAGATTTTATATTAAGGATGTTAGAGAGAAATATATTATTTTTCATTACAAACTTAAATCTGAAAATTAAATTTTAAGGTTTAATTATCTGGTCTGATTTAGAGTAGTGCTCTTTTATTGTTGGTACAATCGCCCAGTAGTTAGAGTGAAGCTTTATTTCAAAAAATTTATAAGAACTATTATTCGAAAATATATTAACAACATATTTTTAGTAAAGATTTTAAAACTTCATTAGATGGTTTGATATTTTCCTAAATATAAAGCTAAAATTTAATACTTAATTAATTAATAGACCCCAACTAATGATATTAGTTAATTAATATTAAACAAAAAAATTTGGGGACACTTTCATACTAAAAAAAGAAAATCAACAAATATAAATTTATATCTTTAATAACCTAAATAATATGACCAAGCGTAATTAACTTAATTATTATATCCATAAATAATTCATTGATATGAATAATAAAAATATACATGATTGTTTATTAAATCCATATCTATGTTTATTTTTTTATGTTATTAGATTAAAAAACACAAAAACTAAAATATCGTGACAAGATGTTTAGGAATTAATTTCGTTTTTAAGATTTTAAATAATAAATTAAAAACCACATATATTCCTTCTTTAGATCGATCTTAAGAGTATATTTGTCATTTTTTATAAAATAATTCGTACTCATGCAAGAGTTTAACAAATATAAAATCAAAATATTTGCAAAATCGATATTACCGATTTTGTTTCATCAAGTTTTTTGGCACCATTATTGAGGACTTGATCTTGTTCATCAAGTTTTTGGTGTCGTTACCGGGCAAAGAATAATGTTTTCAAAATAATTTATCAAAGTTTTGAAAACATTTTGTGTTGTAAATAATTGTGATTATTTATTTATTTATTTGGTGTTAAAAAAAATTTAAACTTTATTTTATTTAATTATTTTCTTTTAAATTTCAAAAAAATAAAAAAAAATTAAATAATTAAAAAAATTAAAAAAAAGAACAAAAAAAATTTAATTTCTTTTAGTTTTTAAATTTTAATTTTTTTTAAAAAAATTATAATTTAGAAAACAAAAATAAATAATTAATTTTAATGTAAAAAAACTTAATTTAATAACTTAATTAACTTAGATATTAACTTAACTTAGTTTATTAATTTAACTAAATTAGATTTTAACTCAAACTAATTTATTAACTTAATTAATTTAGATTTTTACTTAACTTAATTAACTTATAGTTTCACTTAACTTAATTAACTTAAATTTTAATTTAACATAATTTATTAACTTAATTAACTTAGATTTTTACTTCACTTAATTAAATAATTTAGATTTTTATTTAACTTAATTTATTAAATTAATTAACTTAGATTTTAATAGCATGAAAAGTAAAAATATAAGATAGTTCTATCTAGGAAACTAGTTCTTGGAAGCTTTTGTGATACTAATCTTTCCTAGGAATATTGCTTTGTCTAGGAGAATAGTTTTTAAGGAGGTTTTATCTCACCATTCTTTCCTGGGAGCACTTTTGATTAATACTGATCATCTTATTTAACTTTAATAAAATAAAAAAATTCCTCAAGCTATCTCAAAAATTTCAAGTTTTTAATTACAATCTGTGATAAAATGAGGTAGTTGCTTTGTGAGATCTAGGTACAATTGTGTTTTGATGCTTTAGTTATTTGACTTGCACCTAGAAGTGGGTTATTGATGAGCACAACATCAAGTCCCCAGTAACAGTTGCAAAACTTGATGAGTACAAGACCGACATGCAATGCCGATCTTGTAAATAGTTTTGTTTTATAATTTGTAAAATTCTTACAAGTATACGAATCATTGTATAAAAAATTATAAGTATACTCTCAAGGTCTATCTAAGGAAAGAAAATATGTTATTTTTAATTTATTATTCAAAATCTTAACAACGAAATTAAATTTTAAACACTTAGTCACAATAATTTGGTTTTTGTGTTCTAATCTAATGACATAAAAAACATAAATATTATTCAATAAACAATAATGCAATTTTTTATCATTTATAATAGTAGAGTATTTATGAATATAATAATTAAGTTAATTATACTTGCTCATGTTTTTTAGGTTATTAAAGACATAAATTGATATTTGTTGATTTTATCTTTTTGGTATGAAAGTGTCCTATTAATTAATTAAGTATTAAATTTAAACTTTATTTCTAAGAATATAGAAAACCATCTAATCACAACTTTAGGCGGAGTAAGTTAATTAGACTTTATTCAAGGTGTCTAAATTAAACTTAAGAATTTAATTATCTAAGTACTAACTTTCAAGTTTTAAAACCATAATGAAAATATGTCATCAATATATTTTTGAATAATAGTTCTTATAAAAAAAAACTTTTGAAATAGAGCTTCATTCTAACTATCAGGCGATTGTACCAATAAATAAAATAACACTACTTTAAATCAGACTGGATAATTAAACCTTAAAATATAATTTTTATATTTAAGTTTGTAATGAAAAATAATATATTTCTCTCTAATATCCTTAATATAAAATCTTGGATAAAAATAAAATCAATTTATTTTATAGAGATGTTTTACCTATTTAATATTTCGCAAGCATAACAACGTTATTATTATATCATATTTACAAATAGCTAGTCATGTTAGATTTAATCACAGAAAAATCAAATATAATATATAAGAATAAAACATAAAAAGATAACTATAAAGAATCTATTAAAATTATACCTTAAAAGAACCCTTCTAGTAATTAAATATTAATTCTGTTGTTGGAAAACCTCTAAATGGATTTGCATTTCCGCTTATTGAAATAAAAACTAAAAATTTATAAAAACATAGCTAGTTCTTCTCAAAAAGGGAAGAACTTTAAAACTAAAAATAAAATAACTAAGAAAACTTTATAGATAGAGAAAGCTAGAGAGAAAAAGTGTTGAGAAAATTGGGTGTTTTACAATAGGGGAAGAAGGTCCTTTTATAGGTGAGAAAAAAGCCAAAAAAGGGGAGAAAAATATTTCAAAAATTGATTTTGGACGCGTTTGGACAGGCTGGCACACATGTGGGGCAAAACAATTACAGTAGAAGGGTGTTTGGAGTGCACGGGACATGACACGAGTGTGTGCTAATGTACGCGAAAATCAGTGCAGCATGTGTCAGTTGCGTGTGCTGGGCATGTGCATACGGGGGTGCTTCGTTTTAAATGTGCTGGTACACGCGATACTCGGCGCAGATGGGCCACTATACACAAGATTTTTGCCTTTTTGACATTTTTTATCATTTTGACCCATTTTGTTCAATTTTTCTATCTTTTTGACTTTTCTTCATTTCTTTTCTCAATATATTTGTGATGTATTGCCTCCAGTATTTATTTTTCGAGTCTTTAAGTTATTTTTGAACGAAAATACCTAAAAATAATAAAAATACCTGTGATTCTTAAAAGACAAATTTATATAAAAAAATATTATAAAATCATACAAATATAAATTTATTTAATCAAGAATAGTGGCATTGCCCTTAAAAAATCTCATAAGCTTATATGGGATAAAGTTATGGTATGTACAAGTGAATATTAATAATTTAATTAATTTTACTATTGAATAATAAAATTGTTTGAATATGAAAAATCATGTGCACTTGTTTTTTGTAGGTTCCACAACAAAATGATGGAGTCATGTGTGGTTACTATGTCATGAAGTTTATGAGCAAAATTATCACAAATATCAACATACCAATTAAAGATGTGGTAATATCTTTTAGCAACATACCTTTTTAAGGGAGAGTCTCAACCCATGTTCGGTTCTTGTCATCTTAGTTGCAAAGAAAGATGGAACATGGCACATGTGTGTGGATTTCCGTGCTATTAACAAGATAACGGTAAAGTATAGACATCCTATCCCTAGGTTAGATGATATGCTTGATGAGTTGCATAGCTCTCATTTTTTTTCTAAAATTGATTTAAGGAATGGTTATTATCATATTCATATGAAAGGAAAAGATGAATGGAAAATTGCATTTAAGACTAAATATGGATTGTATAAATGGTTAGTAATGCCTTTTGGTTTAACTAATGTGTCTAGTACATTCATGAGGTTAATGAACCATGTCTTGCTTGCTTTCATGGGAAATTTTTGGTAGTTTACATTGATGATATTTTAGTCTATAGCAAAAATTTAGAGGAACATATGGAACATTTTCATGTTGTTTTTAGTGTGTTGAGAGAGAACAAGTTGTATGCTAATCTTAAAAAGCGGACATTTTGCATGGAATTTATTGTGTTTATTGGATTTGTTGTTAGTTCACAGGGTATTAGTGTTGATGATGAAGAAAAGGTAAGGGCAATAAGAGATTGACCTACACCTAAGAATGCAAATGAGGTAAGAATTTTCCATGGTTTAACGAGTTTTTATCGAAGGTTTGTTAAAGATTTTAGTTCTATTGTTGCACCTTTGAATGATCTTGTTAAAAAGAATGTTGCTTTTAAGTGGGATGGTGTGCATGATTGAACATTTAACACTTTAAAAGATAAACTAACAAATGCATCTTTGTTGTGTTTCCCTAGCTTTGATAAAGCTTTTGAGATAGAATGTGATACATCAGGGATTGGCATAGGAGCTATTTTAATGAGGAGTCCAAACTAATTGCATATTTTAGTGAAAAACTAAGTGGGGTAGTGTTGAATTATCCTACTTACAACAAGGAGCTTTATGCATTAGTGAGAACTCTTCAAACATAGAAGCATTACTTATAGATAAGAGAATTCATCATTCATTCCGATCATGAGAGTTTGAATTTTTTGAAGACTCAAGGTAAGCTTAATAAAAGACATGCTAAATGGTTGGAGTTTATAGAAACGTTTCCTTATGTAATCAAATACAAGCATGGGAAGGACAACATTGTGGATGATGCATTGTCTAGGAGGTACGTATGACTTACTTCATTGCAAACTAAATTACTTGGTTTTGAATTGCTTAAGGAATTATATGCTAATGATTCTGATTTTTTCCAAGTATGGAATGCATGTGATAAGTGTGCGTCTGGTGATTTTTATAGGCATGAAGGATTTCTATTCAAGAAAGATAATTATCTGTGCCTATTTGTTCTGTTCGTGAGTTACTTATTAGGGAAAGTCATAGAGGAGCTTTGATGGGTCACTTTGGTGTTCTAAAGACTTTAGATATTTTATGTGAACATTTTTATTGCCCTAATATGAAGCATAATGTGCAATCTTTTTGTAAAAAGTGCATTACATGTAGGCAAGCAAAATCTAAATTTAAACCACATGGCTTGTATACCCTTTTACCATTGCCTTTACCTAATCAACCTTGGATTGATATATCTATGGATTTTTTCGGATTACCAAGGTCTCAAAGTGATAAGGATAACATATTTGTTGTTATTGATAGGTTTAGCAAAATGGCTCATTTTATTGCATGTTCTAAAACCAATAATGCAACACATGTTGCTTATTTGTTCTTTAAAGAAGTGATTCGTTTGCATGGGTTGCCTAAGACAATTGTTAGTGATAGAGATGTTAAGTTCCTAAGTCAGTTTTGGCACACTTTATGGAATAAACTAGGAACTAAATTGTTATTTTATATTGTTGCACATCCACAAACAGATGATCAAACTGAATTAATTAATAGAACACTTACTACTTTGTTGTGTGCTATCATTAAAAAGAATATAAAGTAGTGGGAGAAGTGTTTGCTATACATTGAGTTTGCATATAATAGAACCGTTCATTCTACTTCTTCATTTTCTTCTTTTGAAATTGTTTATGGATTTAATCCTTTAACACCTATCAATATTTTACTTTTGCCTACTAATGAGCATGCTAATCTTGATAGTAAGAAAAAGGAAGATTTTGTGAAGAATTTACATGCTAGAGTTCGGACCAACATTGAAAGGAAGAATGAGCAATATGCTAAGCAAGCCAATAAGAGGATTTTGAAGGTCTTTTTCTAACCTAGAGATTGGGTTTGGGTGCACATGTGTAAGGAGAGATTTCCCACACAATAGAAATCAAAATTGTAGCCTCGAGGAGATGGACCTTTAAGTCTTGGAATGGATCAATGATAACACCTACAAGATAGATTTTCCAAGTGACTATGGTAATGTTAGTACAACTTTAAATGTTGCTGATTTATCCTTGTTTGATGTAGGTGATTCGAGGATGAATCTTTTTGAAGAGGAAGGAAATAATGGAGATCAAGGTATTGATCAAGTTGATATTCCCAAATACTCTCAAGATCCTTTGCAAGGAATTTGCAATCCAATGACTAGGGCAAAGACAAAGAATATGAAGGAAGTTTTGCAAAGCTTGATCATGGAAATACAATACAAAGAGGTTGTGTTAGAAGAATCAAAAACTAAATTCGAAGATTCTAAAGCTTCACTAATGATGGTTTATTACCTTTTTATGCAAGAGATAGATTTGAAAGATCAAGTTAGGAGCAAAGATTAATTTAGGAAGCAATATTTTTATTTTAATTAATTATGAGTCTTTTATGTTTAGTAATTTTTATTTTAGTGAATTGTAAGTTTTTTATTTTAAGTCTTTTAGTCTTTTATTTTAAAGGTTCGATTAGGCCTAATCCATAACTCAATAGACACATTAGGCCCATTTCATCTAGGGTTTTTTCTTTTAGGGTTTCTTGGTTATAAAGAAGAAGAGTTATGTAATTTGGAGGTACGAACGAATATCATTAATGAAAAATATATTTCATAAAACTTTTGTTTTATCTTCTTGTGTTCTTGATTGAATGTTTGAATTCGACTTATCAAAGGGAGTGTTCATCCTTTGTGACGTCTCAAGGTTTGAGTTTTAAAGACTTTGTTTCCTTAGGGTTCTAATCTGATTATTTTTAACACGTTCTTGACAACTCAATCGTTTCTATTTCTTTGAGTTCGTAGGTTCTTAAGGTTGTTTGCCTAGAGAATCCACATCACTTTGTTTTGTTTCTATTCTTTAGTGTGTTTCTTTAAGGTAAAAATATTACTTATTTATACATAAAATTGTAACCATCAAAATCAAATGTAATTAATAGGATTGTATTTAAGTTTTTTTTATTTTCTTTAAATATAATTAATGAGACTGTACGTGCATTTTTTATTTTTTTCAAATATAATTAATGAAAATCCAAATACATTTTTTTTCCTTCCGACCTACAAATCCATGGTCACCATAATTAAATTGACGGTAAATAGTGGTCAGAAAATCAAGGCCAGAGAAGTAGTACTTGAAATAAACGAGCATATCAAGTTTATTTGATTAAACGACAATGAAACTATGTGTTTTGAACATACTTACATGTATTTCATCCATGATATCTGAATAACTACGACTGTTTCACATAGTTACAGGTTTTTCTGAATATACTTGAGATCAACACATCCAGATTGCATAAAGAACCAAACTAAAAGAGGTGGAGTTTTAACTTCCAAAATAAAGTTTTAATAACCCTTTGTAAAATTCAAATCTTCAACTTCCTAAACTCACGTGACAAATATTCTACCCGTCTAGCTGTGAGGCTTTAAAGGATTAAATATAAAGTAGCTTTCACATAAATATTAAAATATAAGAGATTACATTCAATTTTTTTTCAAGTATTTGTCTCAAAATACACATTTTTTTTTGTAGTGATTACATGTAAGACATAAATTTATGAGATGAATTAAATTACCTCTTTTTTCTTACTCAAACACACGAACAATGAATATATTCCGACAAAAAATGCACGGACAATTAAATTTTCAAGGTTGAAAAAACTCTAAATTTTTTTTATAATCCATCCTCTAATTAGAACAATGTTAGGATTATAAATATTATTTATTTTCGTGATCAAAATATTTACAAACTTGTTTTTAATTTCGTTATCAAGTATATCAAATAAAGTCTAAAAAACATCTTAATTTCAAACAATCGTACTTCAAATATATATTTTATAATTATGACACATAAGATTGTATTCATGTATTTAATAGGACACATTCATAAATCTAGAATTATTTTTTATGTTAAAATATTTATTTAAACTTGAATCAATTTATGAAATTATTAATTAATTATTTCTTAGATATGTTTTAATAGTTGTAGGACACGTCTTAAAAATAATTTTTTATAATATTAAAGTTTTTAAATAATTTTAAAAAATTTATTTAAAAAAATATTCAAATTTAATAATTTATTTGACATCTATCTATATATATTAATTAGAGTTGGAGGGGTATTGGCAGAACTGTTGAAAAAGAAGACACCGTAAATATGTGGAAACTTGCCGATTTGCTGAAAACTGCTGAAATCCAAAAAAAAAAAAAAAAAAAGTCAAAGGAGTGGCGACAAAGGTGATAATAGTTAATATATATATATATATATATATATATATATATATATATATATATATTAGAATTGCGGCTTACATCAGAAGATTATTGATATTGAAAGATAAATGAAGGTAATTGATAAGAGATAATAAATATTGTGGCTGTTGGTTTTGTTTTCGCAGGACATGAATTAAAGTGAAGATAATTGATTAATATTGCTACAATTTTTTTTTATGGATGTGAAGTAAGATAAGGATAATTAATTAAAATTATTATTTTTTTATTTTAATAATATTTAATTTTTAAACTCGTATATTTATTATTCTATTTGTTTAATATTTTATCTTTAGATAGTTTCTTCTCTACTTAAATATTAAATAATTGTGTATGAAATCATGATTATTTAATTTAATTATCAAAATTTAAAGAAATTATTTTTACGAAATCTATGATTAATTTATTTGTTTTAAAATTTACTAATTGATTTGATTTAATTGATATATGTTTTGAATAATATAGTTAGGATTATTTATTATTAAATCCGTTTTAGAACAAACACGGATACTTGTATTTTTGTGTTAACTCTTTTGTAATTGATTTATGAAAGTATCTGATTGTTGGAAAACTTATTAAAACTTTGGTTTAGATACCGTTCACGCTAATATTAGAAATTGTGAAAACAAAGTAGGGGCTCGAAAGTAAAATATATTGGGATAGTATCCTAAGAAAGGGTAGCATAAAACTGAGTTTGTACTTGAACATTTGGTTTTCATAGTAAAAAATTAGGTGTTTCAATGAACTAGTGGTTTTCCTATTAGGTCATGGTTATAGCCTAGGTTGTTTCCACTTAACAATATCGTGTGTTATTATTTCATTTCAGCACTTTATTTTACACGTGAATGCATGCTTGACCACTTTATTTAGGTTATTATTTTATAAATTGATAAAAATTGAAAATAACCTATTCACCCTCCTCTAGGTTAATTAGGTCTATATTTTATAAAATTTCAATTAATTGGTAATTTCATAAATTAATTCAAGTTTAAATAAATATTTTAGCACCAAAATAATTCCAGATTTATAAACATGTGTTATTAAATGCATGAGTGCAATCCTATGTGTCGTAGTTATAAAAGATATACCTAAAGTACGACTATCTGAAATTCTAACGTTTCTTCAACTTTGCTTGATAGACTTGATAACGAGTTTAAAAACAAGTTTACATGCAAATATTTTATTCACAAAAATAACCAATACTTATAATCCTTACAAACTCCCCCTTTTGACATTTTCTTGTGACAAAATCTCTCACTTACTACACGATACTTATAGAAATAAGATAAAAAATACAATGATGTCCTAGACTCTATAGTGGAATTATCCTATGGTCCAATGAATCTATCTTCACTACAACTTGACAAACTTGTAAGTAACTAAAATGACATAGACAAACATACGAAAACTTGACTTAAAAACCTCATTATACATTAGTTCATTTTACATAGAAATAAGTGAAATATAAAGAACAATCATGTAATGCATGCATTCATCAAGCTTAATATAAGACAAAATGATGGAAAACATTCTTATCTTAAGTATGCTCTGCTCCTATATGCATAACAAAATAAGTTATGAAAGTGAAACACAAAAATAATATATGGTGTCTTCCTGAAGTGTCTCTTAATAACAAAAATGAGGTATTATGCATCATTTTCTTCTCCAAGAAATTAATAGCCTCGTGTTCTTTATGTCCATTCGTGATATAATGTTATAGATAACACTTAAAAGAAAGGAAATGTAAAAATGGAGGGAAGTGAATGTTTTCTAGCCTCTAAATCAAAGCTAGAGACAAGTATATTTATGTGTATCTTATGACCAATCCTGTGCGCAGAAATGACACCATGAATAGTTCAATATGTAGACGACGCTTTAACAACATAATATAACTAGTAAAAATTGTGACATAAAAAAATTATATTGCATAGTAGCAATTATTCTCATGAGATGCAGTGACATAAAGGCAATTACCATCTAGCCAAAATATCTATAGGCATCTCATATCCATAACTAAAGCGAAACACAGCTGCATGTACACTTGCTTGTTGAAAAAAGGTCCTCGCGTCAACTAGAGATGGCATACAAAGAGGTTGAAGTAACAAAAAAAACAATTGTTAATATAAAGTATCCAACTCCACAGCAATATTTATTTGCATAGTTGGCTCTTCCTATTTCAAAAATCATGAACTATTTTACAAAAATCCTATCAAATATTTCTAATACCACCCATTTACTTAGTTAATCAAATAAGAAATGTATCATCGATGGTTGTAGTATTAATACATGAGACCTTATTTTATTTATTTATTTATTTGGTCAAAAAATAAGAATGGAGTTTGTGTTGATAGTTTTTAGAAAGAAAGATAAGAACAAAAAACATTATTACAAAACGCAAGCGTTTTAAGTAAATTCAAGTGGGTAAAGGAAAATAACAAGAAGATTAAATTATTACAAGCAACTCAATGTTAGAGCCACTCATGTTCACAAGGTTTATATATATATAAAAGTACACTGTGTAGTAAGTTTTGTTTATATTATGCAACATATATATATTGAAACATATTTGTATTATCATATCTCGTCAAGAAAAATTAAAATATTTAAATAGGAAAAAGAAAGCCACTTACCATCGGCTATATAGTTCTTGTTAGTTGTTTTTAGATTGATTTTTTCCCAAAGTACTGCACGATCACGAGCTTAGGACAGAGGCAGAAGCAACGACAATAAAAGTTCCCCGTATGTTTTTCTCCTACATCGAACATATATTTAAATGTTTTATTGCTTTTTTAGCTATTTTCACTTCAAAAAAATAACTTAAAAATTAGAAGAAAAAACACCGTAAGCAATACATCAATAAATATATTGAAAAAATAAATAAAAAAAGTCAAAAAAATGAAAAAAATTGACAAAATTGATCAAAAATGTCAAAAAAGCCAAACTCGCACACTCAACCACCCAATCGCACCGAGAAATGCACACAACGTGCCCAATCGCACTAAGAAACTTGCGCAACGCACCATACAACGTCGAGCATCTGCCTGCGCATCTGCATCCATTTGCATGCATCGCTCGAACAACACTGAGCTCGCACGCGTCTACGTCCATCTACGCCCAATTGTGCCCCAACATGCCGAGTCCCGCGTGCAGCATCCTATCTACGTTGAGTTTCACGCGCATGCCTAGCACACGCCCGACAAACGCACACGGTCAGCACACGCCCAGCCAATGCATGTAGTCAGCACACTCCCAACAAACGCCGCACCAACTTCCGCGCGCACCAACACACGCTTGTGCCATATCGCGATAGCACCTGCACACTCCTCCCTGTGTCCCATGTGCACCAATTGCCCGTCTATGGAGATTTTTGCACCCCATACGCATGCTAATCTGTCCAAATGCTTCCAGATTCAAATTTTGAAATATTTTTTCCCTTTTTTTGGCCTTTTCCTCACATATAAAAGAACCCTCTTAACATGGCTGGCTGTTTGTAATTATAATGTAATTATAAATTTATTATGCTTGCAAAATATTAAATAGGTAAAATATTTCTATAAAATAAATTGATTTTGTTTTTGTTCAAGATTTTATATTAAGGATATTAAAGATAAATATATTATTTTTCATTACAAACTTAAATCTAAAAATTAGATTTTAAGATTTAATTATCTGATCTGATTTAGAGTAGTGCTCTTTTATTCGTTCGTATAATCGCCCGGTAGTTAGAGTGAAACTCTATTTCAAAAGTTTTTATAAGAACTATTATTCGAAAATGTATTGACAATATATTTTCAGTCATGATTTTAAAACTTGAAAGTTAGTACTCAGATAATTAAATTCTTAGGTTTAATTTAGACACCTTAAATAATGTTTAAAATATCTAATCCCACCAAATGTGTCATTTAAATGGTTCATTTTCAATCTAAAAAAAAGAATTAATTTAATTAATCAAATTAGTTATCGACCCCACTCATAGGTGTTAATTGATTTGTTTAATTAATAAAAAATATCTAACCTCACCAAAAATGATATTTATATAAAAAAGAAAGAATTAATACATATCACTTTATATCTTTAATAACCTAAATAGTATGAGCAAACATAATTAACTTAATTATTATATCCTTAAATACTCTACTGTTATAAATAATAAATATTTGCATTATTGTTTATTGAATCCATATCTATGTTATCTTTATTATGTCATTAGATTATAACACAAAAACCAAAATATCGTGACAAGATGTTTAGGATTTAATTCTGTTTTTAAAATTTTGAATAATAAATTAAAAACCACATATATTCTTTCCTTAGATCGACCTTGGGAATATAGTTATCATTTGTTATAAAATGATTCGTGTACTTGCGAGAGTTTTACAAATACCATGATTGAAAAGAGTATTTCGCAAGTATTGTAAATACCATGACTGAAAAAAGTTTTGTAAATACCGATCTTGTTAGTTCGGTGTTGTTCGGGCAATGCGCGTAGATGCGCAAGCAGATGCTTGGCGTTGTGTGAAGCACTGTGAATGTTTCTCGGTGCGGTTGGGTGATTGGGTGTGCGAATTTAGCCTTTTGATATTTTTGACCCATTTTGTCCAATTTTTTCATCTTTTTTACTTTTTATCATTTATCAAAATATTTGTAATGTATTGCCTCCAGTATCTTTTCTTCGAGTCTTTAAGTTATTTTTTTGAAGTGAAAATTCTTGAAAAATAATAAAAATACCCGTGATTTCGAAAAGAAAAATTTATATAAAAATATGATAAAATTATATAAATATAAATATTTTTTAAACAATAAAAGTACATAAAATCATGGTAATTTTAGTGCTTTTTAAGCACTCATCACTTTTCTTAATTTAAATATTTGTATTTAAGTTTGTAAACTTATGACTATCTAAGTCGCCTAACCTATCAATATAATATGTTTGTTTATTAATTTTGTTATTTTATTCTTTAGTATTATCTCTTCGATCAACTCCCTAGATTCTTGGCGCACTTATGGTATCAGAACCAAAGGGGATGTTGAATGAGTTATTTCAAATTGTAAATACTAGTTTCTATATAATATTTATAATCTAGTTATGTTATAATTATCTATACTAAGTTACAAAGGGTATATAAAGATGTGAAGTAGTAATAATTCTTATTAACTATATTATTTTGTTTAGCTACTACGTTTGTACTTTAATATGGTATAAAACCCAAAGGATATGTGAAGATATTGCATATTATAGTCTTGTTAATTATATTAGTATGTTTGACTTATTAGTTTGTACTCAGTTACTTGGTATTAAACCAAAGGGTATGTGAAACCCTTAAAATATGATACTTTCTATATTATTAAGTATAGCTATTGCGTTTGTAGATAGTTACTTGTGTCTAAAACCAAAGGGTATGTGAAGTATTTATAGCATAGCTTATTGTATCACTATAGAAGTTTAATTTGTTCTATATCTATACTAATTCATAAAATCGGTGAGTGGTAGTAAGTTCCAAGGATGAGACAGTAAAACCATAAGATACTAATCTTTTGTTGATAAGTATGGATAAAAAGATGGGTAAAATTATATGGTGAGAAGATGTGTTTTAGTTTCTATAAAGCTTCAATCTATTTATGGTCGGTCAAACGATCAAAGTATGTACAAACCACTAGTTAGACTAAATCATATAGTAATTGATTATTACCTATGAAGCTTCAACCCATTAGAATGATATAATTCTCACACAATAAGACTTGGTATGAATTCCTTCAACCCAGTAGTTCAGTAAAACGAACAAAGTATAAGTATGAGCCATTAGTTGAATGAAACTATCTAATTCTTACAAAATGAGTCATATTACTCATTAATTCTTTCATCCCAATAGAAAAGTAAAATGATCAAAGTACAAGTGATTATAGTTAAATGAAAATTTGAATAGTATAAACGAGGAGAAGTGAATAACAACTAACAAAGAAATTGAAAAGGCTAGAGAACTAACCTGTGATGACAATGGTTAAAACCAAAAGGCAAGCGACAATGGTGATACTAGGTGACAAATGGGAAAATATATAGGAAACAACTACTCTTTCTATAGAAGGGGAATTGTTCGTATAAGGGGTTTTGGTAAAGATAACTAGGTTTGGAACAAGTGAATGGGTCTTCAAAAGTGATGCTTCATTGGTGGTTAGGAGTTTCTTGTTGTAGGGGAAGGTGAGGATTGGTAGGGTAAGCATGATCAAATAATTTGGTCAATTCGTTTAAATTGAGAAATCCGATCCGATACTCGGATTCAGATAAGATTGAATTGATAAATTTTATAATTTGATCATATTCGGATTGAAAATTATACAATCCGCAATCCGTTGTATCCGATTCGGATCAAATTACTATTAAATTATAAATAAATGTATATTTTATTTTATATTATGTTATATTTAAATATTATGCATATCATAATTATATTAAATTATTATTTTTAACTTAAAAATAAATATAAATATTTATAATAATTGTATAATTGTATAAATATATTTATTTTTTAATTATGAATATAAATAATAATATTTGTTACAAAAATATAAATTTATATATGTTATTTTTTATATTTGATAATAATTCATAAATAAGTTTTAATATCAATATGTCTCTATCTAATTTAAAAAAATCATTAGAATCGATTTAATTTAAATTAATTATATTATCAAATTAGATTTAAATTAAAAATCTTTAAATTTGTAGGATAAGTTCAAATTAACTAAAAACAAAATCGTTGTTCACCCATCGACTTCTCGACTTATTCTACTTTCTTTTTTCCTCCCTTTACCGGTTATAAACGGTGACAGTCATGCTGCAAACATTTTTTTTTTTAGTTTTTTTTTATAAATATCCCTTAATAAGTCAACTTTCACCATTTTTTTTTTGGGGGCCTTTTAAGATTGCACGGTCGCGTTGGACGCATGGCTCGGTTTCTGATGGTAAACTCGTGGAGCCACTCCAAGACTACTGTAGCTTTCCTCTGGCTCGTCTCTGCTTTCATCTTCTGTTCTCTCTTTCAAATGGCCCTTCATAATTCAGATCGCTCCACTTCTTCAGGTCTTCCTCATTTCTTACAACTTTTCATTTTATACTTTTATTTTGAATTGATGATCTATGGCGATATGTATAACAAGGACTAGCATTTTCTATTTTCCCATTTGTTTAATTATTTAGAACCTTTGATTTCGAATCAAGAGCGACGATCGAGATTGTACGAGAAGATGGCCAGGGACTTGGTTGAGCATGGACCGGTTTTTCTTAAGCATGGCGAGACTTCTCAGTCGTTGTCGCTTTCTGATCTCTTCACTATAAAAGGTGGTTCAGTAGCACCTGTTCTTAAGGTATATTAATTAATTCTTTTATCTTATTTATTTTTTAATTTAAAATCTAACAAAACTTGTGTAATTGAGTTCTTTAATTGTTCATTAAGCTGGGATTTATTAATCATTGTGCTTATTTTCTGTCTTTGTGTCCTTAGGCCGCAAATCCTCCTGTTCGAGCTAATGTTTTGTATTTGAGCACGAAGTACTCAGTTCCCATCTCGTAAGCATATTTAGTTTTGTTCATTATGTTCACTTTTTACAGTAAAATTTGCCTAATAAGGCAATAATAATAATAATAATAATAATTGTTGAGTATCTCTAATTGAAAATTTAAGATATGTGTAGCTAAACTTAAGATGCATACGAAGTTTTCATAAAAAGAAAAAAAAGTGAATGTAAATTTGGAAATGCAATTAAGTTAACTGGTATCTTCTTGTTCTTGCTATTAACGACACATTGTCATGATGTGGAAATGGAGAATGATTTGTTATGAAGGTTAAACAACACGGTCTCTTAACTTTTACCAAATTTAACAAATTTAGTTCAAAAGTAGAATTAAGATAAAATTTTACTGTAGTAGTCAAATTTAATGTTTCAAAATTATTTTTCCTTTTGAATAAGTCTCTGAACTTTTCAAATTTAGTCCCTTTTGGTTCAAGTTTATGAAAATAAAAAAGTTAAGGACCAAATTTAACGAAGAAATAGTTAAAGAACCAAAATGTAGAATCGGAAGAATTAGGGGATCATAGGTGCTGTTTGGCGTATTATGAATGTTTGTAGGATTTTAAGGTTTCGGTTGGGAATTACTTTAAATTTTAGGGCTTTCTACAGCATAATAATAATAATAGGTATGTGGCTTTGGAGGTGTCTCTCTCTTTATATATATATGAATGCTTCCTAATATAACCTATTATTGTTCTTTGATTTTAATTCTCGACGAAAATATTTACTATGCTCCTTGCAATTCTTCTTGTTTCTCTCTTTGTGAATTTTTTCTTTAAATCCCATCACTCCCTGTTCTCGGTCCTGTAAATTCTTATATTTTTTGTTTGTCTTCTTTCTCTTTCTCTGCCCTCTTACCTGATTTCATTCTAGTAGCACGAAGCTGTGAATTGATCTTTCTTTGGCCCCCCATTCTCCCTCTTTGTCACATGCATTTCATTTTCAATATGAGTAACTTTTGAACCATGCAATCAAACTTGGCTGTGCAGGGAGGCTGTGCAACGAACATTTAATCCATACTTCGATAATTGTAAGCATTTATGTGGCTGATAAATTGATTATGAAACTAAAATGGTTAAATATTGGGTAATATGCTATTATTATTTATTTGCTCATGTGTATTCTGGATAGCCATCTGGTTTCAGAACTCAAGTTTATATCACTTCAGTATGTTTCATGCCTCCAATCATATTATGCCTATAGCTGCTACTGAAGATGAGGTATACTGCATTATGAGGCCATTCATGGGTCCTCAACTTTGTTTTTTCTGCAATTATATTTCTTAAAATTACTAAACCATATATTGCACAGATTCAAGCTGAAGCAACTGCTGTTAGTGCTATTGCAAGGGATCTATGCCCTCTAAAGATTGTTCTTGATAGAGTGGTCTTAACTTCAACAGGTGTGCTCCTAGGATGCTGGCAGGTAATTTCAAATGGTGTAAACTTTTACTTTTAATCTTTCTTTATTTTTTTAGTGGACAAATATGTAGTCAAAAATCAAGTCTTCTTGCTGGCATTGCTTTCACCTTTTTGAAGAGTCATGACCATGAGTGTGTAGCCCTTTCTATGTGGTCTCATATCATATTTATTTTACTAATCAAGCTCTTAACCTGAACTTGTATACTATGTTCACTTTTTTTCATCCAAAGGAATTTGTAAGTGCATAACTATTAGATTAATTGTTGGCTCAAGTAGTTAAGCATGGCTGTGTATATAAGTTATACAAGGACATATATTTGTAGATTGACTAGAGTTATTTAGAGGTGTCAAATGAGCTGTATCGGTTCAGTTCACTCAAGTTCAGCTCATTTATATGTGAGCTGAATTGGGCAGCTCATTGACAGGTCATTTTTTTTAACTCATTTAAATTATTTTAAATATTTAGGTCATGTTTGATAATCATTTCAATTTTTAATTCATTAGTTTTGTAATTAAAATTTTCAATTTCAAAATATTTTGGAAAAAAATAAAAGTTATTTGATAATCAATTTGTAGTTTCAATTTTGAAAAATAGAAATTGAAAATTGGATATTATTTGTTTGATAACTGATTTCTAATTTTTAAGTTTTAAAATTCAATTTCAAACTTATTTTCGATCAATTTTTAAATTTGGCTCTTAAATCAATTTGTGTATAATTGAGTATGGTTGGGTTATTAATTATTAGTGTCGATATAAAACATAGAAATTGAATTCCAAAACTTACTTTTTAGAAATTTTAAATTTGATCAAACTCTAAAATTGAGTTTAAAAATTTACAAAATAGAAATTGGAAATGAGTTACCAAACGTACTTAGGGGTATGCATCGGATCGAAACCGTTGATTTTATACTCATTCGATCCGATCCGATCCGATTTTTCAATCGGATTGAAGCATTCAATCTGCAACCAATCCGATCACCTTTCAAATTCGATGTAATCCGATCTGTAATCGATTCGATTGGATCGATTGAATCCGATTGGATCCGATCAATAAACTTAATTAACTTTATTTTTGGTATTTTTGAATAAAAAATTTAAATTTTCACATACGACTCAAACAGTCAAACTTATATAAAACAAAAATAATACAATACCAATTACAATAGTCATTTTAATAAAGTTAACAATTCATTAAAACAATAAACAAAAAGATAGTTCACAATAATCTAAAATTAAATTAAATTGATCATTTTATTCTTTAACATCCATCGAGCATCTTGAAAATAATCTTGGGTCTTGAGTCTTGAGAGCAATAGCAAAAAACTTCATTGTTTCATTACCTATTAGCTATAATTTAAAAAATGTTAATAAATTGAAAACTAAATATATATAAAATAATATACAAAATACATATAAAATAAAATAATTATATATCATACTCAATCAAAGGTAATATCCTTAATGCTTTCCAACATATTTACAAAATAGAAGACAAAAGAAAGTGATGAAAATATTAAAATATCAATCATAAGAGAATGTGATCAAAAATGAAAATATCCTTATCTTGATTTTCAACATCTTGGGCAACACTTGTACTTCCGGTGGTTGCAAGTGGATTACCCGTAATAGGGGTGTTTTTTTCCATCTAAGATAAATTACAATAATAAATAAATAATTCAACAAAATTAGTTGCTTCAACATGAACAATAAACCTCCGGAATCACCGGTGGCAATTGGCATTATCACAAAACTTTGTGATATACAGTTTAACAAAATGTCTCACCTCATTGAATCAATCATTCTATTGTCATTTTTCTTACGCCGGCATCTCTGATGAGACTTCTGATCTACAAATGTGTTCTCAGCCACTTTTTCCATCAAAGAATCAGTATCTGCTGAAAAAATGGAAATATGAAGATTAGCCTGGAGCACTCAAGTAAAGCATCTTTGTAATAGTTTCAATGGTAAAAGAGGAAATCAAATCAATAAAGGCCTCGGGGGAGATGTTGTATTGCTGCTTTTCAGTCATCACATTCTTGATTCTTCTATCAATTCATTTTAACACCCCTTCCTCTTTATTCTTCTTTGCTTTCATGTTCTACTTCAAAATTCCTTTCCAATAGCGTTTGTTCACATTTATAGTAAATAGCAACAAAGAATCAAATTAATAAACAGATGAACCAAATTCTTAAAGAAAACTGATGAAAATATCAATAAATGAGAACTATAAACATCCATAAAGAGTAAAATAGGATCTAATCTAATATGACATCTATATTTCAAGTCAACCTTATTAGGAAAAATCCACTATATCATCACCTTGTATATTTCTCCTTTTAATATGATGTTATACTTAAACTCACTTTGTTGTAGTGAGTTTAATTTGAATACTGTGTATCAACAACATAATTTCAGCAGCCAACCCAAAAAGTACGGACAATAATCACAACAGATAGAATCAGGACCCAAGGACAATAGCATAATACTCAGGGATTCAAACCCACACCAATTTAGCAAAATCTGGACAGATCATAACATAATGATGCTAGACAGTATAGAGAAATTCTACTTATCATAACTCAGCAAAATCCACTTCCTTCTCTCTTCAATAATACCTTTAATTTATACTGCGAGATCCAAATAGATAGGAAAGGATTTGCTCTATTCCCAACAAAAATTAGAACTTTCTAGACACAGTGATTGTTGCCATTTTAAAATACCCTAAAGAATCATCGCGCAAGAATATAAATCAATTGAGAATCCATGGATTAAAAGTATAATAGTTTTCAGTGTTAGGTGAACATTTACTTTTCATTTCATGGCCCCAAAACAATAATTTAGCATCGTCTTCTTCCTCATCAAAATCATCACCATACCCAAACTTGGCGTCTCCATGATAACTTGGTTTGCTTCCATAACCACTCATTCCCCTGAGTATCAAGACAGTCTTGTTAAGGACGGCAGGCGCAACGATGAGGACGGCGAACCGGCGACACACGTAGAGCGGTAGAAGGACGACGGTAGAGGGGCGAGGGCAGAGAACGATGGAGATACAATCTGTGAATCTGAGTGATAACCTATTCGTGTTTCATATTTTCATTTATATACTTGTGCTAAGGAACCGAGCCCTAATTATTATATATTAATTAATATATAATTTAGTTTCGATCGAATTGGATGGGATTGGATAATACATAGTGAAATCTGTCATCCGATTCGAACTTAACGAATTGAAAAAATTTCCATTCAATCCGATGGTTGGATCGAAATCGTTAAAAAATTAATGGATCAGATTATATTGGTTAGATTAATCGGATGATCGGATTTTTTACATACCTTTAAATGTACCTAATTCCAAAATTTCTAAAATTTGAAAATCGAAATTGATAATCCATAAATTGAAATGGTTATCAAGTAAAAAACAAATCTTATTTTTGAATTTCACTTATATTGTTTTTACAACCAGACATCTTTAATTGTCGTGGTTAATAAGAAGACACCTCAAAGAGTACAAGATAATATATAAAAGGTGTACTGTGATTAATTTTTATTTAAGAAAAAAATAAATTTAGTATTTGCTCAAATACATGGTGAAAAGTGGGAAGTAAACAACAAAATTTATATAGTAAAACTTTCCAAAAATGAAAATAAAAACTCTCAATCTACCTTAGGAAGTTTTATAATTGACAAAAGTGTTAATTATATCTCATTTCCTTTACCATCATGGACATTTAATCATTTTTATCTGGCTTTAACCATGTTTATCAATATAAAAAAAATTTATGATATTAATTTTCTTAATGTTGGATAGTGATGTGATATATACTGTGATTAGTTAAATTATGAAATTAGATAACTTGAGTTCGTTGATAAAAAAATGATTGTTTAGTTAAAAAAAAAGAAAAAAAACGTTGTTTGGTCCAAAAAAAATAGTATGTCAAAAAAGTGTTCAATCAAAAGATATGTTTGGCCAAAAAATGTTAAAAAAAAAGAAGATAAAACAACAAAAATAACACCTCTCATATTTTCACCATTTAAAAAAATTCTAGCACATAATTTTTCTTTAAATGTCGTCCAATTGGACGCTTTTCAAATTGAACTATCGTTATTTAGGTCCGTTCAATATTAATGTCGTTTAATGGAATCCGTTCAATATTAACGCCGTTTAATGGAACATGTTTAATATTATTGAGGTGTTATTTTTATTACAAGTTTTAAGGGTGTTAATTTTTGTAATTTCCCAAAAAAAAATGTGTTCAATAAAAAACTGTTAAGACAAAAAAGTTATCAAATAAACTAGCTAGTTTCTGATGAGCTCATGAGCTGAGTGAGTTGGGCTTTTTCAGCTCATGAACTCAATGGGTTGACCTTAAATGAGCTGAATCAGACTGAGCACAGTTCAATTGACATCTCTAGATTGTCACTTCAAAATTTTTTTTTGCCAGGAAATCAATGCTAACATAACTCTTTTATCACCTTAAAGGTTATTGTCTTTTAGCAGGTAATCTCTGGGACAGATCCTATAACCATCCGTGCTAAACTGAGAACTGCATTGCCAAGTGCACCAGAAAAGCAACTTGTAAGAACTGCGATAATGTCTTACTTTATTCTTAGAAGTAATGGTCTTAAATTCTTTTATTCTTGGTTCATTATGTTACTTGTTGGATTTCTTTTTTTATTTGAGATTTTACAAGCATGCTGACACGCAAATTTCCATAGTGATTGTAACAGCTTTTATCTGTTTTCTTCTTTTGTTTAGTGCTTGCAGCTGATAATCTTATGTATTTTCTTCTCAATTGGAAAACTATGGGCCATAAATTTTTAACTTAAAGTCCATATTAGAATAAACCTGTCAGTGCCGTAACACCCTAGATTTTCTGGAGACCTTAAAATATCCTATTCTTGTTGGCCTTAGCCTCCAATGACACAAGGCAAATACTTTTGGCAAATTATTTACATTCTTCTTAGGTTAGAGGATGTTGCTGGGGCATAGCTGGTTTAAGTTTGATGCTTTTCAATTTGTGTTTCATGCATTATCGTTCATTGGAAAATTATGTTCCTTTTTTCTACCTCTACCCGGAATAGTAAACTATTGTTTCATGTTTATTAAAATTGCTCTTATACCTTGCTGCAGTATGATGCTGCAATTCTTCACACATCATTTGCTAGGCTTCTTGGTCAGCCCAAAGCATCATCCAAAGTGGTATGTCATTGTGCAGATCTTTTTGTTAGAAATACTTGTCTGCCTTAATTTTCTTCTAGACACCATTTGTAGTGTATTGCAGTGAGTTGATTAGTGTTTTTTATATTTCAATAAGGGGATGTGCAAGTAAAACATAAATGATGAATGTAGAACAAGACGAGGTGGTGTTATAAGATTGTAAAATATCATCATAAATCCATAAGTGCAATTAAGAAGTAAATAAAAAGACAATTTCCTTGAAATGTGTAGGAAATCAACCTAGGAATATGATTGATTCCTAAACAACCCCTGATTTTTAGGAGGAAGTTTCCTGATTTTCAGTGTGACTTCCAACTCTATTTTCAGTTTTATTTCTAGTTCAGTTTTCAGCTTTATTTTTCACTTTGTATTAGTGTATCCCAGTTGTATTTTAGTGTATTACAGCTGTGTATTTTAGTTATAACATTAGTATATATATATATGATCTGTATCAGATAATTATAAAGAAGAAAGGAATAAGAAGAATACAACTTTAAGAGAGTTTGTTTTGTGTGGGAAGGCCTTTAGGCCTTGGCCTCTTTTTCAGCATCAATTAACAACATCTGTTGATTTTTATCAATCTAAAATTCAATTCTCAACATGGTATCAGAGCATTAGGTTCAGAAACCGTTGCTCTTGGCCTCCTCTCACACTTCTCATCAATGACCTTCCTTTCTTTCCATTATTCACTGGCTTATGTGAATGTCTCACAATTTCAGAAACCGAGTTCAAGGTCTGCAAAAAGGAGAATGTGGTGCTCAGTCCCAGAGAAACTATAACTACATGGAGCCATGTTGGCCTTGCAGTTTGGCTATGCTGGGCTTCATGTTGTCTCTAGAGCTGTCCTTAATATGGGCATTAGCAAACTTGTCTTCCTTGTTTGCAATATGCTGTTTGTCATATATTCCTTTCCTGCTTTACAGGTCGGACTATTTTTCCTTAAACATGTAGCACAAACTGTCCGAAAAACCAACAAACTGTAAGAATTTTTTCAAGGTTGTTTTTGTGAACCATACTGCAGCAACCAGATTTTTTGATAGTACAAGCACGAAATTAGCATTGGATCCTTCCAAGTACAACTCGTTTACTTTGGGTAAATGTGGCAAAAGCATTTCCAGAATTCCAGTAGCTAAATCTCCAACCACCAATGGTAGTGGACTTGCCTTCCCATCAATATATTAGCAAGGATTCTATGGGTCCTCAAATGGGTTTCAATCCCAGCAGCAATTTGAAATCTTCTGTGCTTCCAAGTGGCACTCCAAATTGGCAGCTCTCGTATTGGCTCAACTTTAGCTTCTAAATTGTTCGGTTCTAAAGCCATTATTGGACAAAGTTCGTCTTCTTCTGAGATTGTTAACTACAGTAGTGAGATCCACCACATCTAGTGCTACTGTATTTTTTCTCTTCGAGGTTCCTCTATAGCTCCTACCTCTCGTCTCAAACTGAACCCATTTTAGGCGTTGTTCTCCAGTTGCACTTTCTATTTGTAGCTGAAGTTGTTGTTCAATCTCAGTATCGCGAGACTTCAGTCATCAGTCTTGCGAAACCCAAGCACCCAGTCGCCGACATCTTCCACTTCGGCGCTTCCCCGTTGCCCTCCAGTCTGTCGGCGCTTCACTCTCTGTACATCTTTCTTTGTTTTGAGTTAAAATTGATTCAAACTCAAACAACCACCTCCTTGGAGAAGAACCAGATCTGAAACAAACGTTTAAGCCCAGTTTAGATCTGAAGAAAGGAAATGGGTTTTATGAGAAGAAACCTTTAAGCGCAGCTTCAGCCCAATTGCCTACCAAATTTGCCCAATAGGCCCATTACCTAATATCAGTCAACCCTACAATCCTGATTCTGCTCAGTCGTAGGATATAGTGTCTGTAGGTACTGGAAAACAAAAAAAAATACAGAGGTATCAAATAAGGTCCAATAGTTGCAATCTGCACTCCTTGGAGGTCAAGGTACATCAGAGGATGAGGCTGATAAGAATCAGCGATACTAATCAAATTTGAGCTCGTTGCTGCAATATTGAAGTAAGATTTCACTGCTGCTGTGGGTGCCCATGAAGCGGCTTCAGGAAAAAATGGAACCACCTCATTTGATTTCATCTCCTCTATATCATCTCTTGGAGATGCTACCTCTAGCATCAAAGGTTTGCAATCAAACAATGGTACTGTTGGTCAGCAGCCTATTCCAACAAGTTATCCACCTAACTAGTCAGGTTATGGAATGTCCACTATTTTAAGGTTCACCAAAATTCTGAGAAAAATTCCCACTGCTCTTATCTACACCAACATCAGGGTATGGATGTAAGTAGTGAACCTTCTCTAGTTCAAGCAATGAACCTTCTCCAATTTCAATATTTTCAAGCATCAAGTTCAACTGATTTTCCAGTATCATCATATTCAACATTCTCTCAAGTGAACGAAATTGATGCTGCTTTAGAAAATCAAGCATCAAGCATCAAGCATCAAGCATCAAGTTTAGCTTTCAAAGAACTTTCTTCACTATCAAATTGGCCATAGAAAGATCAAACGTCAATGCAGTAATTTCTGTTTTCTGTATTCGTTAAAGCAGCAAGCTTTTCTATTTCAAGAAAATAATCCATGAGAATGATTTCATCTAAAGGGATCGTTCAGTTTCTTTCAATAAACTTCTCATTCTAAAGATGAAGTTATATGACTAGAAGACGTCCCTGAATCTAATTGGCCTTTATGACATTCATTTGTCTCAATATTACTTGTTTGGTCTATATCAGATTCAAAAGGATATAACCATTCTCTGAGCTGCAGTAAATTCAATTGCATTGCTCTCCACTCTGATTGAACTACCACCCTCTGAGCTGCAGGAGATTCAACTGCATTGCTCCACTTATATTTGGTGGTTAAATCTATTTCATCATCCCAATCTTCAGGCTACTTAGCAACAGGATTAGTAATCCTTTTTTAGGATGTCATCACATACCAAACTTAGATCCATAAACCTTTTGGATCCAGCTTGCGGGAGAGTGTTAAATATTAACCCTTAATTAAATGAGTAAAGGGTTCTAGTCCACTATGATCAAACTAAACATGTGGAAATTGAAGGCAAGATGATCTCCCTCAATTATGTTCCATCTAAACAACAAGTAGCAGATATCTTAATCAAAACTTTGTTTCTGAGAGTTAAGTGTAGCACTTGGTTTGGAAAACATATATCGCCTAGCTTGAGGGGGAGTGTAGGAAATCAACCTAGGCATATGATTGATTCCTAAGCAACTCCTGATTTTCAGGGTGACTTCCAACTCTATTTTCAGTTTTATTTTCAGCTCAGTTTTCAGTTTTATTTTCCACTTTGTATTAGTGTATCTCAACTGTATTTTAGTGTATTATAACTACATATTTTAGTTATAACATTAGTATATATATATAATCTGTATCATAGAATTATAAAGAAGAAAGGAATAAGAAGAATACAACTTTAAGAGAGTTTATTTTGTGTGGGAAGGCCAAGGCCTCTTTTCAGCATCAATTAACAACATTTGCTAATTTTTATCAATCTAGAATTCAATTCTCAACAAAATGCAATAGTATACGCTCTTTATGCCCATTGAGAGCGCATAATGGAAAAATATGTAGAGAATAAAGAAAAAATAAAATGTGGCATAATGAAATTATGCTTTGAAAAGGAATTGAGGTTTCCTTTTTATAGATAAAATATATCTATAATTTCAAGGAATCTCATCATTTCTTTTTTGATATCAAAACATTCATCATTGTTCTTTTGATTCATTTTTCTCATCTTTTTATTTTTTCATTTTTTTCCAACTTTTTTCTTTCTCCAACTTGAGATCGTTACAAATTTTGATAATTAGTAGGCGTAATTACAACATTTGATAATTGGTAGACATCCCTACAACTTTTTACTGAAAATATTGTCTTTATAATGGTTTTTTGTCTTCTATTTGAAAATTTTATTTACTATTTGTCATAACTGTTTAGATTTTTGATTCTTATTTGGAATTTGATGGGAAATTCCATTTTCTTGGATGCTTAAGTGAGATTAACTCTAAAGCAATCATCATCATTTGATTTGGCATAGTCTGAATTGTTTGCCTATGAACTTTCTCCAAGTAGCAAGAGTCTTTTGGAGATGTTTGCATTTGTCTTTTATGCTGATACTAATTTTGCTCTTGAAACACTTTTTTTTTGTTGAAGTGCAAAGTCAATGTTTCAATAGCTTGTTTGAATGGTTTTTATTTAGTTTGATCCATTTTAAGTATATTTTCCTTTATTGCTTTTGATGCATTGAAAGAAATCCTCCAAAATTTGTCTCTAACATGTTTTCACGTTTAGTTTACAAAAGGGAAGACTTTGATCAAAAGATTCTGTGCATCAAATGGGGCTTTAGATCCTCTATCTTAAATTCTAGCTTATTAAAAGGATCATGGCACGTAGTTTAAAATATTACCCTTAATGTAGAATTCTTAGAAATTTGGGTGGTTTTTTTAAATGATGTGTCATGATACTTTTAATAAGTCAGAGATTAAGATAAGTTTTTAAGACAGAGTATCTCAAACCATCAAATGGTAAATAGAATTCAACGCATGAAATGGTGAATAGAATTCAATGTATCAAAAACAACAAAAGAAAATGTGGTAAAATGGTTCAAACTAACTATTTAACCATGGACTTCACACTTTCTCCCACAAATCAAATTTTCTACTGCAAAATTTGAATCAACAAAAACAAAAGATGAATACAAGCAACGTCTTGAAGAGATTCTTATTGGTTCAGAGGCCAGCAGTCCAAATTATGTCCATTTGAATGCTTTAGAGCTGATATCTCTTAAGCATCCAAGGTTGATTGCCCAATCAAATGATGATTACTCAATCAAAGAAGCATCAAAAGTTAAAAGAACAATCATAGAAAAGAAACCTTCAAATTGAAGACAGAAGATATTATGAAAGACAATATATTTGTCAAAAGTTGTAATTATGTTTTTTACTAGTTAAAAGTAATAATCATGGGAAAATAAATTTTCAAATTGAAGACAAAAATTCATTATGAAGACAATATTTTTATCAAAAGTTGTAATCATGTTTATTACTTGTTTAAAGTTGTAATGTTTTCCCCTCGGAAAAGAAAAAGAAATCAAAAGAACAATTGATAGATGCTATCAAATCAAAAAGAAAATGATGAGATTTCTTGAAATTATAGATAAATTTTATTTGAAGCACTTTCCTTCCAAAATATAATTTCATTATTTTAAAATTCATTCTTCCTTCGTTCTCCCTTCTCCATCTTTTTCCACTTATCTCTAAATATTACATTTGTATTCTTCAAGTGTGTTCAATATTAAGTGTTGAAATCCTTGACAAATAATTAGAGATTTGAATGTATATTAATTAGGTTCATTATTAGAATAACATGTCTTAATTAAGATATTATTTCTATTATGATTAGGGGATTGGTTTTTCCTTTTTTTTCTTAATTTTGTCCTATAAATTGTAAGTATATTTATTGTACAAAACACAATTCAATACTCAAAAAAATAAAGAGAATAAATTGTTCTACTGCCCATTCCATCCCTTATCAATTTCCATTAATCCAACTTTGCGTGACGAATCTGATAGCCCCAAACAAATCAGAAACTCACTCTGAAATTCCCACAATAAATTTAGAGTCCATTTCTACCACAAGTTCAAATGATTGTGCATTCTTTCAATGTACTGTGGTAAAATTAAATGATAGAAATTTCAAGGACTGGGCTCAATCTGTTAAATTGGTAATCAATGGAAAAGGGAAAATGAGTTACCTCATTGAAGAGATGACAAAACCAATAGACACCAATTTCGTTACTTGCCAAGTTGGAGCTCAGAAAAAATCAATGGTCACAACTTGGCTAATACATTTCATGGTACCTTCCATTGGTAAATCCTATCTGTTTTTAACCACATCCAAATATGTCTAGCAAGCTGTATGTGAGACTTATTTCGATGGTGAACATTCTATCTATATCTTTGAATTATAAACTCATCTCTAGAATTTGAAACAAGGAGAGAAAAGTGTCATAGATTATTACATAGAAATGACACTACTATGACAAGAAATCGATCTCAGTATTGAAGAAGATTGGGAATGCCTAGGGGATAGTGTACGATACTGAAAAAGGCTTGAAAATGATCGGGTGTTTGAGTTCCTCGGATTGAACAAGGAACTGGGCAACGTTTGTGAAAGAGTCCTCAACCGACGCCCCTTACCATCAACTTGTGAAGTGTTCGCTAAGATATGATAAAAAGATCATCGTCGATGAGTGATGCTAGGAAGAGCCTTGCCATCGCTAGCCATCGCAAATCTGGGCCTCTGTGGTAAGCTTAGAAAAATCATCTCTAATGGCTTGACAAAATGGGTTGAGAAATCTTAACAAAAGTGGACTTGGGTTTAGGATTAATGGGCTTGAGAAGTTTGGGATCAATGGGCTGAGAAATCTTAACAAAAGTGGACTTGGGTTTAGGATTAATGGGCTTGAAAAGTTTGGGATCAATGGGCTTGAGAAGTTTGGGATCAATGGGCTTGAGAAAAAAGTTGGGTTTAATGAAAAAAACAATGGATTGATCCATGGAAATTTGAGCAAATCAGCCTATGGGCCCTACTCTAGCATTGGGCTAGGCCTAAATTCATAACAAAAAAGAGCATTTTGTGAATATTGTTGAAAATCGGAACACACTAAAGGCACTTGTTTAGAAATTCACAAAAAACCCATGGATTGAAAACTGAGATAAAATAAACCGTGAAGTTATTAAGCATCAGTAGACCACCAAATAAGGGGGAGCTTGCAATCCAAAGCAAATAGATCAACTTTACAAGTTGTTTTCCAATTTTCAATGTTCTAGCTAGTGATTAGCAAATGTCCCGGTAGCCTACAAAGGTAACCACTTAAGTGCCTTTATTATCACTTCTCAAACAAAAATCCCTTGGATTATTGATTCTAGAGTGTCAAATCACATGATTAATGACTATCACATATTTAACACTTATCCTATGCCGGAAATCTTAAAGTTAAAATTGTTGATGGATCTCTCTCATCCGTTGTCGGAAAATTTAGTATTCAATTTTTGAATTCTATAACTCTCAATTCTGTATTTCATGTTCCCAACTTATCATGCAATCTAATTTCTATTAGCCGACTAACAAAAAATTCTCAGTGTATTGTTAAGGTTTTGTTTTTATTACTCTTATTGTCTTTCATGACTTATCATCGAGAATGACGATTGACAATGTTAGAGAGTGTGAAGGTCTGTACTACTTTGATAAGGCTAAAGTGAGTAAAAGTTAACAAATCGTTACTTGTGATTCTGTTTCTTCTTTTAGGGATAACGAAATTCCTATTATGGTATTATAGAATGAGACATCCTAATTTTTCAGTATAAATAATTATTTTCTTCTATATTTATGAATTATAAACATCCAAATTTTTAATGTGAAGTTTCTGAGTTTGCAAAACATCATTTCTCTTTTTTTTAAAGGTCCCTTATATACCTTCCAAATTTGATCCAAAAGTTATTAAATGTATCTTTATTGGATATTCACTCACTCAAAAATTAATACAAGTATTATGATCCTAATACCAATAGAACCTTTATCAGTCTCGATGTTACTTATTTGAAAACATTTCATATTCCTAAAAGCCCTCTCCTTAGGAGGAAAATAGTGTAAGAGAGGATAAAACTTTCGGTCAAAACTAGAACTTTGATCTCACCCTTGATCTCATTCCTTCTGATCTCACTACTCATGCCAAGAGTAATAAATCTCATAACCTTGAGAGAGAATTCCAACTAAATACACCTTCCTATACTACTTTGTCATATATAAGAGAGTAACTTGAATTTAGGGGAAGAAACTGAGAAAAAAATAACAGAGTCAATTACTTGTGGAAGTTAAGATTAAAAAACATGAAAAACTTCACATTTGAAGTACCAAGAGAGTATGAATCATTGGTAGATCCAAATATCTATGATTTCACATTGAATCTAGGTAATCCTGAACCCCCTAAATCTCCAGAATTATCTATTACCCTAAGGAAACAAACACGGTCTTGTAATCTATGTCCGATCTTTAAATTTTTTTATATATTGTCCTCTAAATTTCGTGCTTTTACCATTAATCTTGACAGAACAAAATTACCAAAAGACATCCTTGAGGTTTTGAAAATCCTAGAATGGAGGGAAGCTGTTATAAAAGAAATAAGATTAATTTAGAAAAATGAAACATAGGATGAACTTTCAAAAGAAAAAAAAACCCTATTAGATGCAAGTGGATTTTTACAATAAAATATAAAACTGATGGGAATATAGAGCGATACAGTGCTCGATTGATGGAAAAATATTTACACAAACAGATGGAGTTGGCTATACTAAAACATTTGTAATTATGGTTGAACTAAATACTGCCTGACTCCTATCTTTTATAACAATGGAACATGGTATGTAAAAGACTACCAAAAAGGAAAACCTTTGTTGGTTGCAAGTAGATTTTTACAATAAAATATAAAGCTGATGGGAATATAGAGCGATACAATGCTCGATTGGTGGAAAAAGATTTACACAAACATATAGAGTTGGTTATACTGAAACATTTGTAATTATGGCTGAACTAAATATTGTCCGACACCTATCTTTTATAACAATGGAACATGGTATGTAAAAGACTACCAAAAAGGAAAACCTTTGTTGGTTGCAAGTGAATTTTTACAATAAAATACAAAACTGATGGAACTATAGAGCAATACAATGCTCGACTGGTGGCAAAACGATTTACACAAATATGTGGAGTTGACTGTACTGGAATATTTGCACTTGTGGCCAAACTAAATACTATCTAACTTCTATCCCTTGTGACAAACTTAAATTGGTCGCTTTATCAACTGAACATAAAAAATGTATTACTAAATGGAAAATTGGAAGAAATTTTCATGACCTTGATTCTAGAGTTCTACAAAGGAGAGAAAATTGTATGTAAACTAACCAAACCACTCTATGGTCTTAAGCAACACCTAGAGTTTGGCTTGATAGATTTGCAAAGTTAATGAAGAAACAAGGATACCAGTAGGCACAATCAAATCATACAATTCTTTTATTACACAAGCAATCGGAGGAAAATAATTTTGATATTATAAATTGATGACATCATTATGATTGGAAACAATTTGGAAGATATCAAGAGATTGGAAAAAAAATCTGTCTATAGGTTCGAAGTCAAGGATCTAGGACAAATAAGGTATTTCTTAAAGATGAAAGTTGCATGATCAAAAAGAGAAATTAGTGTATCCCAATGAAAATATATTATTGATCTCCTCATTGAAATCAGTATGCTCAAGTGTAAACAAAGTGACACTCTGATAGAGGCTGGGAAGAAAATTGGAGATATGGAAATACCAGTAGACAACAACATATATTAAAGATTAATCGAAAAGCTGATCTACTTGTCTTACACTAGACTTAACATTGCATTTTCAGTCAGTGTTGTGAGCCAACATAAATATTCTCCAAAGGAAGTCCATTTGGAAGTTGTTTATAAAATTTTTAGGTATCTCAAAGGGTCATCAAGCATATGATTGTTCTTCAAGAAAAGTGAAACTAATGACATAAAAGTTTTTACTGATGCAGATTGGGTTAGTTCAGTAGAGGATATAAGATCTATTACTAAGTATTATACTTTTGTTTTTTCATCAAACTTGGTAACTTGGCGAAGTAAGAAACAAAATATTATGGCCAAAAGCAGTGCTAAAACAAAATTTAGAGTAGTGACACAAGGAATATGTGAAGCTTTGTGCCTTAAAAAGTTCTTAAATTAACTTAGGGTTACAGTAAAATCCCCAATCGAATTTTACTGTGACAACAAAGCCACAATCAACGTATCTCTTAATCCAGTTCCACATGACATAACCAAGCATGTGGAAGTAAACGGACATTTTATAAAAGAGAAGATTAAAGATGGTACTATTTACATGACTTATGTCCCCACAAAGGAACAAACAATAGACATATTCACTCTTATACTTCCTTAACCGAACTTTAATGATTTCGTCAGCAAGTTGGATATGATCAACATTTATGATTCAACTTGAGGAGGATTGTTGAAATCCTTGACAAATAATTAAGGATTTGATTGAATATTAATTAGGCTCATTATTAGAATATCATGTCTTAATTAAGATAGTATTTATGTTATGATTAGAGGATTGATTTTTTCTTTTTTTAGTCTTAATTTTGTCCAATAAATTATACGTATATCTGTGGTACAAAACACAATTCAATACTCGGAAAAATATATAGAAAAAATTGTTTTATAGCCTATTCCATCTCTTATAAATTCTAGATTATGTCTTAATGTTTCAATAAACTTGGTGTTTTTTTCCCTGTAAATCGCTCAATATAACATGCTTGGGTGGAAAGAAGAAAATAACACAATTTATATGAATATGTAGAATTTTTGCATATCTATGTGGAAATTTTTTACAAGCTTATACAAATATGAAATTTACATATGAGTATGTGCCATATGTGCCACTTGTGTTGAAGTGAACCTTTGGGGAAAAAGTTATGAAAATAATATGATTAGTAATCGAACTATATTGTAAAATAATGATAATTCAAACCAGATTGTGAATATTAGTATAACTCATGAGTTTTTTCTTTTTTTTCTATCAATTTACTTTTCTCTTAAGCCTTTTTAATTATTATCTTTTTACTTTTACTTAGTATTATTTTAATATACCTTGCTAATTAACTCTTTAATTACACTTATGGTAACTTCTATCAAGTGGGAAGCGTGAGTAAAACATAAATGAAATGAGTGATGAACAAGAGAATAAGTAGCAAGATTGTAAAATATCAAAAAGGATCATAACTGTAACTAAATAATTAATTAGGAAGACATTAAAATAATAATACATAAAATAGAAAAGAAATAATTAAGAAGGCATAAAGAGAAAAGTAAGAGTTTTTGTCTATAATGGGCATATCTCATATAATAGTTTAGAAAAAGATTGAATTGTGTTTTAGTTTAAAAATGGGCAAAATTTAACCTTAAACTTGAAAGCCCATTTTTTAGTCAATTTTATTTAAAAAATAAAATAAAAAATGAGTGTTATTTTACAAATCATAATTATTATAAATATAAAAAAAATTAATATCTTATAAATTTATAATTAATTTTAAATATAATATAATACATTATTATTAATAATAATAAATATAATTATAATTATATTTAATAAATAATTATAATATTAATTATAATTATGATATAAAAAATAATATTCATAAAAATAATTAAATTATCAAAAAAAATTGTGAAGCCGTTATATCCAATTTTATACAAGATACAATACAAACATAGAATATTATATCGCAAATTTTAGGTAAAAATATTATCTAATATAATATTATTATTATTATTAATATAATAAAATATATAAATTATATCTAATTAATTATATTTTAATACTTAAATAAAATTATTATTAATAAATATTTGTTATCTTAGTAATAATTAAAATTATAATAATATTAGAGATATGTGTTACAATGTAATTTATTTTTATTTTTTTTAATCTTAAATAATTTATTTTTTTATAATGTAAATAATTTTTCATAAAAAATATTGTAAATATTTATTAAAGTTTTTAATAATTTAAAATTTTATAATTATTTTATAATTTATTATTATTATTTTAAATTATTTATAATAAAATTTTGATAAGTTATTTGTTATAAACTATATACTTTTTATTAAAAATTGGTGAATATGGATATTTTATTTTTGTTTTTCTTTTAGAAAATAAGAAGAGAGAGAAAATGGAGCTGGGAATTAAGGAAGGAGAGAGAAGAAGAGTGGAATGGTGAGTTGGAAAAAAAAAAGGAAAGAGAGAGAAGAAGAAAGTGGAATAGTGAGTTGGAAAAAAAAATTTGACCGACAAATTGTTGAATGAGTTTTAATATACCCATTTTTAAACTAAAATTAACTTTAGCCATTTTTTAAACTATGGTAAGAGATATGCCTTATATAGACAAAACACCTAAAAGTAACTTGGATAAAATAACTAAGATTCTTTATTGAAACATTAAGATTTGCAAAAGTTTGGTTGTTATTGAAGAAATTTGGAGAATCCATGTGGGATGTTTTGAGATAGTGGAAAAAGATGGAAAGAAGAGAGAAGGAAGAATGAATTATGAAATGACCCATCTAACACATGGCATGACATTGTTCGTTTTGGGCCTACGTCTACACAGTTTTGTTGTTGGAATTTCATGCAGAAGGTCTCATGTCATTTAGAGTTGGCAGACATATTTAAATACCATATTTCTCCCCAACATGGGACTTGGGATTTCATAAACTCGTACCTTACAGGTATGGCATCCTCACCAAAGTGACCCTAGAGTTGGCTTACAAACTCAAGTACCATAATTCTCTATAATGCGCAACCAATATCAGACTTTGGGCTTTAAAAATATTGCCTGATTATTGATACAGAAGCCAGGTACCATCTTTCTTTGGTCGTGATCTTGATCTGCCCCGTTCCATTGAAATCCATTATTTACTTGACCCAAATTCCACTGTTGACCTAGGAGGTGTAACTTGCTACTTGACCTTCGGGTGCTCCACATGGGTCATTTAGTCCAACTCAGAATGCACCAAATTAACTGTGCATTCAGATTCTACTTGATTGCAGTTGGTAAAAATATAAAATAGGTTTATCAGGGTCCTCCAAGTTCAACTATTTTATTTCTATAGAGTGGAGCACATACTACCATGAGATTAGAGAATTTTATTTCAAGCCTTCCAAATCTACATTTCAACAATTGATCCAAGAGAGCAACCATTGGTTCTAATAACATTTGATAAATTTAATAGCTCTCATGAGTTTTCATGAAACAATGAGCTCCCATCCCAAAAAGTTAACTCATTGGGTAAGATTAACTCAAAACATATATAAATCTATGTTCCTATTGATATTTTATTAATGTGTGGCTTGTTTGTTTTTTTACTTTCCAATAATTCCTTCCGCAAACACCATCACTTGACTTCTCTAGGTTCACTATAACCGGGTCTTTCATGGTTAGTCCCTTGAACTTGGACCTTAGTCCATCTTATTTGCCCAAGGTTTTAGGGTCCTCTCAAAGTCCTTTAAGTTCAACCATTTTATTTCTAGATTAGGGCTCACAGTATCATGAGGTTAGGGAATTTCATTTCAAACGTACTAAACCTACATTTCATTAATTGGCTCAATAGAACGATCATTGGTTCTGATATCATATTAGAATTATTGGTCATCCATTCTTCCGCTTAAGCTTTTAAAAGAGTTGGTTTTCCAATATAAGTGATAGTGTCAATATGTTCTTATTTCAATTTTATGCAACTATATTGCCTGGAAACCTACGATGCAACTTCATATTGGCTGGAAGCTTACAATTTTGTATGTAGTTTGAACTTTGAACTTTGGAACCTTAAGTTCCAGTGGCTCAATATAACTTCAATCTTGAATTAGTGCATGAAGTTGTGTTTCTGTTTTAACAGAGTGGAATTCCTCTCTCTCTCTATATATATTTATATATATCCTCCTCAGTATTAGTACTTTCATATCATCTGTCATAATTTTGCGTTCAGGAGCTTGGTGACTCAAACCAAATCCAATTCTTGCTTGGACTAGTTGCTCAGCTAAGCAATGAAGTCTTTGGATATGAAGTAAGTTATTGTCTGTTTTATAATTACTGGTTTTGGGGCACGTGTTCAGTACTGAATTATGGGTATATATAGTGAAAGTTAGATTAATGTTATGGAACTGAACGAATAAGTTATCAGTACTGACCTTTAAGGGATTGTTACAGTAAAAGCGGACAAGAGGTAGTGAAACCAAAAAAAAGTATTGTTTATGAAGAAGGGTAAAAGATTCTTGCTTTTATTTTATTTTATTTTTTTTACAAGGTCACGCCTTAAAAACAAATAAAACATAACTTTGTCAATAATTCACTACCAGAAAATTTAAGGTTAAAAAAAAAATGGAATCGTGAAATGGAATCCTTCTGACCTGTATGTGATGCAAATAATCGAGATTAAAAATCAATCAAATTAAGTACAACCATTATTTTTATAATTTATAACAGGTTTAAAGAATAAGTCCCTATGTTACTGTAAGAAAGTTCTCTCTCTGCCATATTGGATAAAGGGTGGGATATTTACACACCACTTTATGAGTTACAACATATTTATTTTCACTTTTAAAAATTACCGAAAATACCCTTAACAAATTAATTGCCATAGAAAAAATGTATTAAAGACAAAATGATATTTTTGAAATTTTTTAAAATTAACAATAAATGTGATGTGGAAACAACAAAAAGTGATGTGGCAATAATCCCACCCTAGATAAAAGTTTGAAAATACTTGCTTCTCCAAGAAACCTAAAATTGAGAAATTATATAAAATAATAACATTAAAACTTATGAAATTTCATGAGGTTCAATTGATTGGAGTTTAATATTAAATGAGTGTAATTGGTCTGAGTTGTCCAATGTTAAATTTTTAGGTTTAAGTTTTGTTATATATAAAAGCGTGTTATTTTTGTGGTTAAATTTTTATGGGGTAATATAAATGTTGTTTTTGGATAAAGTTTTAGTTTAGTTTGTTCTGGGAATGTTATCATCACTAATCAACTTCATTAGAAATCAAGCACTAGAATGCCCGAACTTTCCGTAATATTTTCATATATTGATGTGATAGTACACAAATTCATAGACACGAGGAGAATAACTGAAATAAGGAACCTAGTTTAATGACCAAAAAACTTTTATTAAATTATGAAAATTATGCATTGATATTTTAGTTGATGGTATTTTATTAGGGAGAAAACAGCTATGATGTCTGTTTATTTGAGCATTAATTTCAAATGACATTGAGATGTTTGTACGAGAGCCATTTGATTATGTATTTTTGGCGTAGAAAACTGAGTTGCATAACTGAATCAAAGCTTTAGGTGCTTGTCAATTGTGTTTCTTGTTTTTTGAACGGAGTCACTATCCTCGAAGCCTCAAAATTAACGCTGACAAACTATGGGTGTGGCCCTACTTATGTAGTACAGGCAATGGTATCTGAGCTCTGGTATGTGGAGGAATATGATGTCTTAGCTCTTGCGTTGAATGGAAGAATGAAGGTTCGCAGATTTGAACTTGGCTGCTCAAGAACTTGACTTTGGAAAGTTCATAATTCCTTTATCAAGTCCTATGTACGAAGCAACAATAAACTTGAAGAATGTGTGATTAGCAGTTACTTGGCTTATCTAGTAAAATTCATAGGCAAGCAGATAAATGGGGGTGAGATATTTAATAGGCACTCTGAGCTTTGGTTTATGAAATGCAGTTAGTTGGAAACAAACCTTTAATCTGTTGTGGCATTATCAACTGCTGAAGAAGAGTTCATAGCTTGTACAGAAGCTATTAAGGACTGACCTTGGAATAATTAATAGATGAAATTACTAGGCAATTGAGGATTGCAAGTGTTGATAATGCATTATTTATCTTTATGTATTAAATAAAATAGTATATTATACAAATATGTAAAGTAGATGTAAGTTATAAGACGTTAGGGCTAATATAAAATGAGCAATGTGATTAAAATATGTTCTATAAAAGGCTCTTAATTAAGCATAAAATAGAAACTTGAAATTTCAAAGGTCTTGTCACTTAGAACATTACATAATATTATTTGAAATGAAGAATGCATTAAATTATTAAAATAATTTAATCATGTTAAATTTTTAGTAGATTCAAGTCCAATAAATAAATATATAAAAATAATGAAATAAAAAATAGATAAATGATCTCATATCATATAAATTAATTTATATTGAGTTAAATTTGAAGCAATTTACTCTTTAAAAAAATTGTAGCAATTTACTTGGACAAATTTAACATTTTATTTTATAAAAAATGAGTTCAAGTTTTAAAATTGAAATTTACCCAATTTTTTCTAAAGTTCTATCAAAATTTGACTTCTATTTGATTTTTTATCGGTACCTCAAAGTTGGATAACTGTATACTTCCCTCCCTAAGACATTGGAATTAAGGTACGAGCAAATTTACACTTTAGGCTATTTTTGTGGTTAATGTAAAAAAAATAAGTTGGTTCATTTAAAAAAAAAAAATTAGGCTACGACGTTTTTTAATCATTTATTTTGAGTATGCTAATGGCCTCAAATGTGCGAATTTTTTTTTGTATGCGTAAGATGAATTAATATACATAAAGTAAAGGTTATTTATATCCAAGTAAATGTATTTATGGTTTCATCTAAAACAATTAATGGAATGTTTCTCTATGTCATCTTTGAACCTAACTTATATAAAAATTTCTCCAAAACCCGTGATTTTTAGCAGTGAGTATAAGCTTAATGCTAGAGTTTGTTGGTTCATTTTTGTCCTTTTCATTCTTCTTCTTTTTGGGTTCATTTTATGGTTTTCTCCTTATTTTTTGTTTAGACTTTGAGTATGCAATCTTTGTATGAAATTTAAACCCTTTTCGTAGTCTAAGTTAATTCAAACCAAGTAAATTTTATCTTCATTTAATATTGTTTGTGTTGTTATTTAATTCTTCAACTGGCTTATATGTTTGCCTAACCCAAAGAATAAGTTATATAAGACATGTGTAGGTGATATGTAAAAGTATCATTTTCTTTCAAGAATGAAAATGTTGATGATATCGTCAATATTATCACAATAGTATTATTATTTTACACATTTTGATATCAAAACGTAATATCCATATATTTTAACTAAATTATTACGATATTATCTAGAATATCGACAAATTGTCACTTAAATATCGTTATTGTTAAATTATCATTTAATTATATTTTTTGACTAAAATATTTTAGATGTTATGAATATTATTGCTAAAATATTTATAGAAATCGATAAAATATTGAAAAAATTAACTATCTTCACATTTTTTTCACCATAAGCTAGTATAAAGAGTGGTAATGATCCTAATACTCAATATTGATACAATCCATTTGAATTTAATGATGATTTGTATTATACAAATTAAAAAAACTTACAATTATCTCTTGTTAGTGTCAATATTGGAAGGAATCAAACTATATACACATGGCACTATAGAAAACATTATTTTTACTCGATTATATGTTATGACTATTATACACATGGTACTATAAAAAACATTATTTTTACTCCATTACATGTCATGATTATTATGTCTTTGTAGATAATAGTGTTTCATACCTAATAGTTGAAACTTCAAGACAAAGTTTTTAATAGTAATGGGTTTGATGTTTAGTAATTATTTTTTGTTTTAATAAGTTTAATATTTAATAATTATTATAGTTATTACATGCATGTTTTGTTTTATATTAATATTATATTATGTAGATTGCAACTAAGGACAAGTTAATTATGTCCCCTTAATTATAAGTACTTTTAAAACAAATAATTAATGAATTTTTTTTCATACTATTGAGATTTATCTATTTATAATAATTAATACAATTAGATAATCTATTTAATTATTTCAAATATTTTAACTACTTATTTTAAAATATTTTATAAAGTATATATTTTTTATTATATAATATTTTAATTAATCAATCAATTTATTAATTATTATAAATATTATAAGTATTTAAAAATTACATGTATAAAAAATTAAATTAAATTAAAATATAAATAATTAGTTTTTTTAATATTTTATAAAGTTTTATAAAAAAAGAAGTTTTATATTTTTAATATAATTTTTATAATTTAGTTGATTTTTTTTCTAAAATTTTCATTAATATCTAAATAACTTTGATATTTTTGTAAATATTATATCACAATATCTTGATTAATATTAAATCTTATTTTATTCAAAACTTAATTCGTTTATATAAAAGGGATTCATTTTCAATATTAAAACATAAATACATAAATAGTATTGTTTTGAAATTATCATTATATACCATGTCTCCATAACTGTTTTTATACGAGCGATATGAAAGAAATCAACACATATAGAGTTGCAAAAAGTTGAAGCTGGCCAAATTAGCAATTTAACTTCTTTTTTCTTTTAAAAGAAGCAAATATTTTAAAGAGATAATGAAAAGGAGGGAGGGGCAATAATAAGGAGGGGGACTACGGTATCTCACTATCAGTGGCAGACTGGCAGCTTTACATTATTTACAGAGGACGCATTTATTTTGTTTCGTTCACATGCACCGACTTTTATTATTATAAAGAAGGAAAAAAAAAAAAACACAACTGTACATGGCCTTCTATATTCTTTCTTCTTCTACGGTTTTGGTGTTGTCACTTTCCAAACTAATTAAAAGAAAGTGAAATTAGAGAAGAAACGAAAACGATGGATAGAAAATACAGACAGCATAATAGAGTAATGTAAATATTTTGTTTTATTTGCATAGAGAACACATTAATGTAAATAGTATATTTTATTTATTTTAATTATATAATATAATTTTCTTTATATATATAATTTTACTTTTAAGAAAAAATATTTTTTTTTCTTAAAATATAAATAAACACGTGTTTTATAATATTACATAAAAATAAATATATATTTTTTTACTAAAAGATTAAAAATAAAATTATGTTAAATAATTAAATCATTTATACATTAAAAAAATGTTTATATATCATATATATATATATATATAGATTATTTTTTATTTTGGTTGATTTTATTTTTAATAAATTATATTTTAAATAATCTTATCAAATTATATATAAATTAGTTACAATAAATGCCATTTTCTTATATTACCATTACTATTTATTAGTTCTTTTATATATAATTTTTTTTTTAATTTTTAACGTTATCTTATTTTTTAATGTTTTAAAAAGCTTGCTTATCCAAGAAAAAAAATAAGAGATTTATTAAAATCATGTTCGTGATTAAAGAATCCAGTATTATACAAACCTCAAATCAAACCATGTTTGTGATGTGAATAAGTAATCCTTTTTCTTTTTCTTTATTTAGTAAAAAAAAATTATTCTTATGTTAGAAAAATTCTAC
This sequence comes from Hippophae gyantsensis, assembly GCA_030763125.1. Classification (NCBI taxonomy): domain Eukaryota; kingdom Viridiplantae; phylum Streptophyta; class Magnoliopsida; order Rosales; family Elaeagnaceae; genus Hippophae; species Hippophae gyantsensis. The sequence continues at coordinate 9,820,070 of CM061038.1, read as the reverse complement.
AAATATAAAATCACCTAAGTTTTTTATTAATGTAAATAAAATAAGATAACAAACACAATAAAATCAATTTATAATAATTTCAATGTAAGTTCTTTTAGGAAAGAGGATATAAAAGTCTCACATTTTATAAAATTAATGTTGTTTAATTCTTGTTAATAATAGTTAATAGTGTCAATAAATGTAGTATTTATTGGTTAAGCATCGCTTAAGTTTAAAATTTGTTACAATTAACTTTGCACAAGGGTTTCGGTTACATGGCCACATATAAGTAATCTTATGTAGCAACAATTGTAACCAACTTTTTCATTCACTTAATATAGAAGATCATCTTTGTTCTTTTATTTTTCCTTTTTTATTTCTTTGAATGGTATCAGAGTCATCACCTTGAAGTTCTACTAATGGCTCCCAAAAATATTAATCTTCCTAGCTACAAAGATGTTGTTAATGGCTCATCTTTGTTTGCACTTGGTATAGGTGTTCAACTTGTTTCGGCACATCATGATGGATCTTAGATTCCAGTTCTTGCTACTAGGGGTGTGCAAAAAATCCAATCATTTGACTAATTCGATCTGTTAATTTTTTGACGGTTTCGATCTGACCATCGGATTGGATCAGATGAAAATTTTTCAATCTGTTAAGTTTGGATCGGATGATAGATTTCACTATGTATCATCCGTATGTATCATCCGATCCGACTGAAAATACTTAAATATATATTTATATTTTATATATTAGTCATATTCTCATTGGTCATTCCTAAATTAGTCATATTTTAAGATTTTTGTTAGCTTAAATAAGTTTATGTTATGTGAAAATTAAATTTTTTTTATTCAAAAATACAAAAAATAGAGTTAATTAAGTTTATTAGTTAGATTGATAGGATTCAACTGATCCAATCCAAATAGATTACAAATCAGATTGTATCGGATTTGAAAGGTGATCAGATCGGTTACGAATTAGGATGTTTCAATCTGATCGGATCGAATGAGTATAAAATCAACGGTTTCAATCCGATGCATACTCCTACTTGCTACAAGTCTGATTAATGATTAGCTTGCTCGAAGTTTTTCTACTTCTCCTTCTATGAATGTTTTTTTGTTTGTCAAATTGGATGAGAACAATTATATGATCTGAAAAGATCAGTTGTTAACTTGGATTACACCATATGGCTTGCAATGTATAGTGGATGATTTTCTGTAAGTTACGTCAAAATTCATTAGAACCTCAATTAATCCAACCTTTTCAAATTAGAGTTGATTGAACTCAATAGTGAAAGGATAGATCTATGGCTCAATTTCTGTGAGCATGCTTGGCTACCTAAGTAGTAGAATGAGAGTAAGATATCAATGGGTTGCTCTAGAAGAATCTTACTCAGTTGACATTCAATCTAAAGTTATGGATTTAGGGCAACAACTTTAGGGCTTGAGGAAAGATGGTTTAGCTGTCTCTTAGTACTTTATCAAAGCCAAAACAATTGTGGGACATCTCGCTGCTATAATAGAATTAGTAAGTAAAAAAGATTTATTGTTTTATATTCTTGGTGGCTTAGGTGCAAAATATAACAATCTTGTGTCAAACATTCAAATGAGAGATGTTCGACTATCAATCAATGTTATGCATAATTATCTTGAAGGTTATGACAAAATGTTACAAAAGGAGTATAATCAAAATTTTGGTTTTCAAGTAATTCTTGCACAATTTCCAACTAAGAGTGGATAGTTTAAGCCAAAAAATGGCAAGAATTTCTCTAGTAATCCTGGTAATTCAAGTTCACAATGTTGGAGTTTAAATCAATTCTTGTAACGAGGCTCTCAATAATCAAAGATAGGAGTAGTAAGGCTAATCTTGGCAAAAATGGTTATAATAAATCAAATTATGATCGTCCTATGTGTCAAGTTTATGAAAAGGCTGGGCATAGTACTTAATCTTGCTTTGTTTAGAGATTTTCTTATAGAAAAGTCATCTCAATCTTCACCCTCTATAATGGTTTCTCAATTCAATGAAGACAATGTAACTAAATCTTTCCAAGATTATTCTTGGTTGTTAGATAGTGATGCTACCCATCATATTACTTCTTCATTTGATCAGATTTAGCAGCTAGTGCCATATTCTGGTTCTAAAGGTATTATCTTAGGAAATGGTAATTCCATTCCCATTACTAATGTTGGTTCTATTTTCCTAAGTGTTGATCCATGCATGCTATATTTAAATGGAATGTTGCATACACTTAAGACTGCTACAAATTTATTATTAGTTAATTAACTTTATAGTGTTAACAATGTGTTTGTTGAGTTTTATCCTAATGAGTTTTGTGCAAAAGATCTTTAGTCCAAGCAGGTCAAGCTTCAAGGAACTAGCGAAGGTGGGCTTTACAAAATTCATTGTTCATTGGCTTTGCAAATTAATGATATTACTTATCAAGTTACTATGTTTACTACATCTTTGGAGCAATGGCAAAACAGGTTAGGAAATTCCTCTTTTCCTACGATCATGTCTCCCTTTTCTTCATTTGCATGAGAGGTTGGCTATACCTTTTGAGTTTTTTTATCTTGATTTATGAACTATACCATTGGCTTCTTGCATTCCCGTTATATACTTATTATTACCTTTGATCATAATATATATATATATATAATCTTGATTTTTATTAATAATTATAATCATAATTAAATTACAAAAAATATTAAAAAATAAACAAATAGTTGGTTATTAAATAAGGATGATCTAATTAAGGTGGTATGTTTTCGATCATTTTAAAATCAAGATCAAATAATATATTACGTGTTATTTATTAAAAAAATTAATTTACAAATTTTTTATTTTTCTTTCACAGTTTTATTTTTCCCTATTTTTGAGCGCTTGGAAAATTTTCCCCGTTCCTCCTGTTTTCTTTCCCTCTCTGTTCCTTCCCTCCCTCTCAGTTTCTTTTTTCCAAGTTTCATCAACGGGTTTGTAGGTAGGCATATGACTAAATATTCTATTTCTTCTAAGCGTTGAAGATTAGCGAGCAGCCGAGCACACAGATCGATATTCGGTTGGCTTAGATCGACTCCACTGATCACTTAGGGTTCCAACAAATGTATCGCCAGAATTAGAATGGCTTTGAAGAATGTCAAACCAAGCTAATCTGCTGTCTCCACCATTTTCAATCTAGTAGAGGAAGCTAAGCTCTCTAGAGATAGAAGGCATCACGAAAGCTCCTAACTATGCTATTCTCAGTATTTACAAGTCTCTAGTTATGGGTGGAGTCGTTGGAGGAGTGTGAGTCTTTATTTCTCGAATATTTTTTTCTTTTAAGATAAGCTTTTTGTTAGAAGAAATGATTCTGGGTGGAGTCACCCACCCATAATGAGCGTGATTCAGAGTCATTCCCGAACCAAACTACCCACCATATACACGTCCTTATGTTCAGCATCGCAATTGAGGTAAGTTTTGATAGGAAATTAATTTTTCTTGTTGCCATTTAGCCATTGAAAATTTGAATTTTTTTTATTTCTTTTATATTATTTGCAGCTGACTAATGGATCCAATAACCACATAATAGCCCTAATTTTCAATAGTTGTTGGATTATTTTAGTTTCCAATAGCCCTAATTTTCATTTTCACTCCCTTTGTGTGTGCTACATTAGTCAGTATAGTTTGTCAAGTTTTGGTTAAGAAGATTTGGCTGGAAATGAATGTTGAATCCCCTCCAAACTTGAAATTGAGACTAGCATTAATAACAATTAATCATATTGCGTTGGTATGTGATAAAATAGTTTTATATTGAAGTTTGTAGATATTTCAAGATAGTATTGTACTTGTTTTTGAAATTAGATAGCATTTTACTTTATATATTGTCTTTTGTGAAAGCCTAAATATTGGAGGTTCTTTAAAAAGTTACATCAAGTGTTTGAAAAAAGGTTCACTTGGACATAGTGTATTCAAATAGGTTTGGCTACATTATAGGAGATTGTGCTTGTGGAGTCTGTTGATGTCAATTTACCATAGTTAATGGTATCTCTATGGTATTGCTAATTTTTGGTATTGCTGAGACACGATTATTTGAATAATGCTGGGAGCAGGGTTTACTTTATCATTATGATAATTGGATGGATACCTTAAAAAGTTCAGATTTATCATATAGTGGTGGCAGAACTTATAATTATTGTTGTTAATGAATGCTATCAAATATGTGTCTCTGTGGTATTATTTTTCTATATACAGGCACCATCCTATTCTGACCAGAGATATGCTTGAACCTATATGGCACACTGCTACTACTGTTGGTCTTCACTTAGATGTATCATCATCAAAAGCGCTGGCCAATTCACTGGATCATGCTATTATAAGTCTTTTGACATGTTTTGTTATGTAAAACGTTCTCTCCTAATTATCTCTTGTCCCACTTTCTTATCTCTGTTTTATATTCACCAAAAAATTTCAATGATTTTAGGGTGATGACCCATACTTGAATAAGCTAATTAGTATGCTGGCTACAAGATACATGACACAGGTATCTTACATACTAGCTAGGATATATCTGAAGTTAGTATGCTTGAGACTTATCTAATTGCTTTCTCTCCCCCTTTCTCATTCTTGGACATGTATCTAGGCATTTTATTTTTGTAACGAGGATCTTGGCCCTCCGGAGTATCACCATTATGGGCTTGCATCACGTCTATATACTCATTTTACTTCTATTAGAAGATATTCCGGCTAGTTTCCATTTTCGTCTTGCTCTGCTAAATTTAGTCAACAAGATGATGATGTTTGAATTTTGACATACTTCTCTTGCCAGATGTTATTGTACATAGGTTGGTTGTAGCATCATTGGGGATATACCATCTTCCCACAGTATTCCAAGACAAACATCAATTGACTAGTATTGTTGATAGTGAATAATATCTTTCTCTCTTTAAATGCTGATGTTGTTGTTATGAGAATGGGTATTTTTTCTAATACCACTCGCCAAATTACATGCTTTCAGATCATGTTCTTTTTAAAAAATAAAATTATATTCGAGCTGGTAGATCATGTTCTTTTTAAAAAATAAAATTATATTCGAGCTGGTAGATCATGTTTTAAGAAGTTGATTCATTTCCATTGTACTGAACTCAGCATGCAATGTCCAGTTTCCATCTTACTGGCCATGTTTTTCTTAAAGCACTGCATTTTCTATTTTCAAAAAATGAAATTTTTTGTCACACATTTGTTTACTCTATATTATTTCCTATTATGATTTCTTTCAAATTTAAATTGTCGGCATAGGAATGCTCAAATGGCTGGTAGAACATCTGTAGAGCTCCACACTCTGATTTATTTTAGGAACCAGTATGTACTCTGTTCTTTACTCCCAAACTTGCTCCTCCTAAAAGAATGAAACGAAAAAATTTGACATTTATATAACGTCTTTGCTTATGTAGGACAATAGACACAGAGGCCAGAATAGTGAAGATAAGATCATATGTATTCATTGTGTTTGTGCCTAAGCATGTATTCTACTTCATCCAAGTTTCTTCTTTTCTCATTACTGTGATTAGTGTAACCCTTTGTGTGGAATTATCACTTGCTATCACCGTGCTTTTGAACCCCAAGTCCATTTTTCTTTTTGTGATTGACCCTGAATTAAAAAAGTAGGTAGTTTTTATTTAATCAACCAAGTATTTGAGGATGATTGATGTGATTTGTGCAGGTATGGAATTGAAGGTCCATTATACTTGAACCCTAGGGGTGCAAAAGGGAATTGGGGAGTGGTATGTTGATAAGAATTAATAGAAGATTTAAAAGATAGATGGAAGCCTTTTATACAGCATTTTGCAGAGCGTTAGAATTCATAGGGAAGTCTTCGAGCCACAACCTAATCGTCTTATAAGAATAATTATTTTCAATCTACTTACTTTCATGATTGACTTGGTAATAATTGGAATTATTTTTTGTATTTTCTTTCCTAGTTTGAATTTCGATTTCAAATTTTTTTTTATCAAAATATATGACTAACAATAATTTACAATGTGTATACATTATAGTTTAATTATGAAGGAGTTTACATCGACGATGAAATTGATGAAATGTGAAATGAGTAGGTGGAGTTTACAAATCGATTCTTCCAATGATAGTTAGCTAGTTAGACTATATATGTACTCTTAATTATTTTTTGTTAGATTGATTTAGATTAGATATAGTTTGATTAGTATTGTTATTGGTATATTTTAAGCATGTATTTAATATTTTGGAACACTTTAATTAGCTAGTAAGATTTATTATGTTTTGATGTATAAATTCTCAAATGTAATTATACTTTTAATTTTAATATCAATTAAATTTTAATATTATAATTGATAAATTTATTATAATTTATATTAAAAAATAAGTATTTAAATTTATTACATGTATGAAAATTAGCATAATGGGGTTGAGATATATATGGTCACGAATTTAGTGTGAATTGAGACTAAATATGAAGATAAAATGTTACAATTTTCGTATAATTGACATGACATATCATTTAATCACGATCTTATAAAAGATCATAACCAAATGATATGTTTATGGTCACGATCTTTTATAAGACAGTGATCGAATGATGTCTATGGTCACGGTTTTATGAAAGATCATGATAAAATGATATGTCTATAATCTCGGTTAAAAAATGAGACCACATGTAAGTCTATGGTCTCTCCCATTTAAGCTTAGGTTTTTATAATCGTGGTTATAGATCTATAATTACGGTTAAAAAATGAGATCATATATCAATATTATAGTAGTGTAAGGCTTGGTTAAGAGAAGGTGACTGGAGAGTTTTAAGAGTGTTAAAGACACCTTAATGCTGTCTAAATATGATGGGATTACCTTGGAAGATGTGGGTCTTATATAGAACCATTGTAGAAGCTATTCAATATTGCGTGCTCGTAAGGTTTGAAATTTCCTTTTCAGTCAATTTATTCTACCAATTTCTTCACCAGTCCATTGATGCTCATTGGTTAGTAGACAAAAAAGTTGTGAGATGTCTCTAAGGTATAATTCTCATGGTCTATTGTTATAGAAATTAGATTCATCTGATTTGGTTACTTTCACTGTCTCAGATTGGGTTAGTTACATTGATGATCGACAAAGCATTGGAGGTTATACAATTTACTTTGGTAACAACCTTGTGTCTTGGAAATCTAGCAAGTTGAATGTAGTTTCAAGGTCCAACACTAAGGTTGAGTATAGAGCACTAATCATTGCAACAATTGAAATCTTGTGCTTACAGTCTTTACTCAGAGAACTCAAGTTTTTCATGTCAATTTACATGTGATATTTTGGGACAATATTAGTGCCGATCACCTTGCTACCAATCCAGTGTTACATAATCGAATGAAGTATGTGGATATTAACTTCCATTTTGTGTGTGACTTGGTGACAAATGGAGATCTTGATGTTCGATATGTTTAGTATGAAGATCAAAATGCAAATGTGTTTACAAAGCCCTTGGCAAAATCCAAGTTCTAGCAATTTAAAGACAAAATCATGTTTCACCACCTTATGTTTGTTGGACGGTAATAGAACATTACACTTATGTAAAGCTTACTGAGTGTAGAATCTAGCTATACAGGGGTTACATAATTATCTTACTGAATTTGTTATGCGAGTTGTCAGTTTCTGTTTCTTCCTAACACATAGCATTCAATTACAATATTCTTCTTCTTATTCACTTATTTATTTATGGACACAAATACACATCTTAGATTTTATTTGGGGATGACATTCTATAGGTGTCACGAGGACTTTTAAAGCATAAAACTTTTGACAAAAAGGTTGTACCTTACTATAATATTAATATATAGTCTCAATTTTTAATCATGATCGTAGATCTATGATCATAATTATAAAAACTGAAACCTAAGTGGGAAAGACTAAACTCTTATATATGGTCTCGATTAATAGACATAATTTGGTCACAATCTTACAAAAGACCATGACCATAGATATACCATTTGGTCAGGTTTTTCATAAGACCGTGACCAGTAAAACTGTGACCAAATGGTATATCTATGGTCATGGTCTTATATAAGATTATGACCAAATGATGTTTATGCTCACAGTCTTTCATGAGACCGTGACCAAATGGTATGTCTATGAAAGATCATGTCCAAATGATGTCTATGAAAGATCATGTTCAAATGATGTCTAATCAAATAGTATGTCTATAATATTGGTTACATGAAAATTGTGATATTTTATATTCATATTTAGTCTCGGTTATGAAAGATAGTGATAAAATAGTATGTCTATAATCACGGTCTTTTATAAAACTTTGACCAAATGATGTTTATGGTCACGGTCTTATGAAAAACCATGACCATATATATCTTAATTAACTCTATTATATTAATTTTTTAATATTTAATAAATTTAAATATTTATTTTTTAATATAGAGTACAAAATTTTATAAATCATAATATTAAAAATCAATGTTATATTAAAATTTTACTATCAATTACAATAAATTCATAAATTTCATTATCGATGTAAATTACTTCATGATTAAATTACAATGTGCAAAAATTTATAAATAAAAACCATTATTACGTGAAATAAAGTGAGATGATTGACATAAATACTAGAGGGAAGAAACCCATTAATTGGTTCACAATCACCATACTATTTTTATTTAGTCGAGAAGGAGACATAAAGGCAATGTCAGTTTAGATATCTTATTTCTCTTTTGCAGTATGCTACTAGTGTTTGTCACAGTTGAGAGTATAAAAGTCATGTTAGTTGGTTATAAACATTATCATACATGTAAGGTTCCAAAACGTAGAATATTTATGGTTGCATTAACAAACCTGTCACGTTCATAAATATGCATTTTAATGTGCTTTCATTGTTTAATTTTATCCATTCCTCTTCCTTGCGCACCCATTTTAATATCCTGCAATAAGAGTATCACTTAATCAAAAAATATCAACAAGATGTTATGTTAGAATTATAAAATATATATAAACTTACACTATCAACAAAAACTTGCAAACTAACATGGTTAATTCAAATATATAACATATGATACCAATTCAACAAACTAGCATAATTAACTAAAGAACTAACGCGTATCTATCATGTAATTGCATGAGAAAGAAATATGAAATTGAAAGCAACTCTTGCATCCAAACATGCACTTTGTCCATCTGTCTTTTTACGCCTTTCCCTTGAGAGAAAAAAAAAGCACAATGATAATTGTTTGAGATAAATCTCTCACACGATAGTTGTGGGAACCATGTGGTTCAGATGGTAACAACTCGCTTCCTAATAAGGTACCTAAGGGTTAGGTACCGGGTCGAGAGATGTGGAAGGCGAAAGAAATGTGCATAACTTGGCCACAGATATAGATCTCCCAAGTGCCAGAGGGCCCATGCAAATATCCAAATCATACCAATTGTGGTAGGTACAAAGGGTGCCTTTTGATGTTTAAATCGGAATTCTCCGATTCGCACTGATCTATGTTCACAATGGGCTGACCATAGCCTAACACATGTTTCTTTCGCCTTTCCCAACTCTCGAACTCAAAACATAGCCCATAAGTAAACCTTGGGAAGCAAGTTGGTAACATCTGGGCCATAGAATTGGCTAAATGTGTGGATCCTCATGAGGGGTTCATTTATTTATAAAACATTTATAGATACGTGTGTTAGTTATACATGGTGTACACATATTTAAGTGTCAGGGGGGATGGGAGAATAATTGACCTAAAGTACAATATGTCAGAGATCTAGGTCAAACTTTTCTAGTACTGTCCTTGAGCTCGAGTTGCCAATGAGATCGAGCTGCCATTGAGCTCGGGCTATCCCATGGGTAGGACGTCTGGGGTGCTTCATCTTCCATCTTGGGCTGGTGACTTGGCTTGGGTGATTTACAAGAGCCGAGCTTCGGGTCAATTCAGATGTCCAAACATCAAGTCCCCTTACTCTTTCAACTCGAGCTTCGATCTAAGGTGGAAGAGTAAATACTGGGCATAGGATACGAACTGTTTAGCTCCCCTAATAAATGTGTGTCAGTTGATTGGAGAGAGAAATACAATGCCTCTATATAAAGGGATGCTTGGGTTGGGATTATTGTTACCTACAAAATTGAAAAATAGTAAAGGAAAACACTTTTTTATTTCACCTCGAGCTTATATAAGGTTTTCAGTTCGGTGGTAAAAATTTAGCTTAGGCTATAATTTTCTATGTTCGTGTTTTTTTAGAACTCAATCGTTGAGAATCTAACGATTTTCTACTTTCTTTTCAGGTCGAATTTTAAAGGAACATTTTCTTTTATTTTCAACTCGTCCCTAGGTAATCTCTTCTTCTCGTACCTTACCACTTACTATTATTTTTTCTTTATGTTTTTATAGCTTCTCATAGGATGTGAAGAAAAAAGACCTCAGCTTCTGGCTCGGGCTCATGGGAGAGTACCCAAAATTATAGTACAAGTGATAACTTGGGGTCTTCTAGCTCAGGTTCTTCTAGTGAGGCGAGTCAGTCTTCACCTCAACTGTCTACCTCTACCTCTACCCCTTCCCCTAGACCATTCCCACTATGAGATTGAGCATGCCTAAAAATTAGATCTCAGTGGCTAGGATGTGGAGGAAAAAACAAGGAATATTGGATCCGGGGAATCGACAGGTTGCACTAGGGGTTATTTGGCTGTAGCTAAGCCTTGCGGGATGCTTCCTCAGGATGAGGAGAGATTAAGAAGGACCTACAACATCCCTTCATTAGTTCAAATTATGATTCCTCCTGAGAGCACTTGTGATGGTGATGAACCTCTATTTGGGTGGGTTGTTTTTCATGAGAAAACTCTATGGTTAGGGGTGAGGTGATGAGTGCTCAAAAAGCACTAAAATTACCATGATTTTATGCACATTAATTGATTAAAAATATATATATTTATATGTTTTATCATATATTTATATAAATTTGTCTTTTTCGGAATCACGGGTGTTTTTATTGTTTTTCAGGTATTTTCACTTAAAAACATAACTTAAAGACTCAAAGAGGAATACTGGAAGCAACACATCACAAATATATTAATAAATAAATGGGGAAAGGTCAACAAATATGGAAAAATTGGACAAAATGGGTCAAAAGGGTCAAAAAGGAGAAAATCGCGCCGCCGCCATTACTGAAGCCCCGACCACGCGCGCGCAGCATGCTCATGCCGCGTCCGCGCATCAGCCGATTCAGTTCGCACGCGCCCGCGCGCATCTCACCTGCTCCGCACGCGCCGACGCCCATTTCGCCCCATTTTTCACGTACGGCCGCCCCGTGACGTCATGCGACATCATCAATGACCTCAGCATTTGCACTACGCGTTTTCACATTTTTTTAACATTTTTTCACTCATTTTATCTCTCCATCCTCACCTATAAATACCCTCCTTCCCTTCACTTCTAAATACACCTTCAAAACACACTTCTCTCTTCTTTCTTTCTCTCTTTTCTTAGATTTTTAGGTTTTTTTAGTTTTCCTAGTTTTTAGTTAATTTCTCTTAGTTTTAGAGTTCTTCCCTTTTTGGGAAGAACTAGTTATGTTTTTGTAATATATTAGCTTTTGATTCAATAAATGGGAGTGCAAATTCCGCTTGGAGGTTTTCCAGCAACGGGAATAGCATCGAAGTTACGTAAGGATTTTATTTTTCTTTCTGATTATTTTTTATGCTTTATTCTTACATGTTATATTTAATTTGTCTGATTAAATTTAAGCGTGTTGGCTATTTGTAAACATGATATAATAATAACGTTGTTATGCTTGCGAAATATTAAATAGGTAAAAATCTCTAAAATGAATTGATTTTATTTTTATTCAAGATTTTATATTAAGAATGTTAGAGAGAAATATATTATTTTTCATTACAAACTTAAATCAAAATTAGATTTTAAGGTTTAGTTATCCGGTCTAATTTAGAGTAGTGCTCTTTTATTTGTTGGTACAATCGCCGGTAGTTAGAGTGAAGCTCTATTTCAAAAGTTTTTATAAGAATTATTATTTGAAAATGTATTGACAACATGTTTTTCGGTAGTGGTTTTAAAACTTGAAAGTTAGTACTCGGATAACTAAATTCTTAGGTTTAATTTGGACACCTTGAATAAAGTTTAAATGTCTAACCCCACCAAAGGTGGCATTTAAATGGTTCATTTTCAATCTCTTAGAAAAAGGAATTAATTTAATTAAGCATATTAGTTATCAACCCCACCCATAGGTGTTAATTGATTTGTTTAGTTAACAAAGAATATGTACGCCCACCAAAGATGGTATTCATACAAAAAGGGAGAATCAATAAATATCAATTCATATCTTTAATAACCTAAATAATATGAGCAAGCATAATTAACTTAGTTATTATATCCATAAATACTCCACTGTTTTAACAGATAAAATTTGCATAAATGTTTATTGAATCTATGTTTATTTTTATGTTAATAGATTAAAAACACAAAACCCAAAATATCGTGACAGGATGTTTAGGATTTAATTTCGTTTTTAAAAGTTTGAATAATAAATTAAAAACCACATACATTCCTTCCTTAGATCGACCTTGGGAGTATACTTATCATTTTCTACGAAATGATTCGTGCACTTGCGAGAGTTTTATAAATAGATAAAACCAAAGTAACGGGCAGGATCGGCGATGTCGGTTCTGCCCCGATCATGAGGTTCTCCCTATATCCTCTTATTAGGAGGTTTGGCTAGGATGCAGCTTGCACCAGGGAAATTGATGCCTAACAGGTAGAGATATCTTCTCTTCTTAACACTTATCTATTAAGAACTCGGGGTGGATTTAGAGATGGTTAAGTTTAATGAGGTGTATATCCTAAAGCATAACCCCACAGATACGAGGAGGGTTTATATGTCGATGAAGTAGAATTGGGGAGGGGGGGAGGGGGGTAAACGAGTCTCATCTTGAAAACGAGAAAAACTGGAAGGAGTATTTTTTCTACGTTTTAAGTCGGTAGGAATCTCTCACAAGTGACACGAGGTTGGTAAGGAGCATCTGGAATGACACTAAGGTCATGATTAGAAATATGGATTCCCTAATCATGACCTTGAGTCTTGATGCGATGTAAAGGTTGGCTGATATCTAAAACTATCTTCTTGAGAAGACCAACTAGAGGACTCTATTAAACACCCCACGCTTTTTCACTTGTGGGTTGATGAGGCACGATACTGTAGATCCCCCCTTAGAGTGAATCGTAAACCTCGAGTTCCTCCTAAACCCCGGGCTCCTCTTAAATGTAGAAATCCTATAGATTTTGGGGGCCGATTTGAGGTGGTGCTTGGTAATGGTGACCTAGCCCTACACTTTGTTCTTGCCTCATAATATTTTGCCCTCTTATTTTTTTAAAAAAAACCTGAGGTGATTAACATGTATCTTCTCGTTCTTAATCTGTAACTTAGATGGATTTGACCACTGCCCAACGTTTTGCTCGTATGAAGAGCAAGGTTACGCCGGGAGGAACGAGTTCCCCCATGGGTGAACCCTTTATTCCTAGAGGGGATCATCAATGGGAAATAAATGGGCTCTCATGAAGGTTACACTTCTTCTCTTAAGAAGAAGAAGAAGAAGAAAATGGTTGGTGTTGATGAGCCTACCGGTGGCCCCAAGCCTCTGAATGTTTGCCCTCCTCTATCACCCTTGTGAGAGCAATATGTATCTCCAACTCCTTGCACGGGCTTTAAAGTGTTTGACAATCCTTTAAGAGATTTGAAGAAGGGGAAAGTCGTCCTGAATCAAGGTTTGGCACCAGAGTACCTCGATCGTTGCATGAGCCACTTTTCTATCGATACATGTAAGAATCAGCTCGTGGTTATTTGCAAGGGGGAAGATTTTGGCAAAGTCATTTGTCTTCATATGTTCCAGGTGTGTTGTACATCGTTTTTGTTTGTTTGTGATATTTAGTGCAAGTGTGAGGTCGACCTTTATTTATTTGGCCTCGTTTCTTTGTTGTAGTTGATGTTGCTCTATGATTTTGATAAGGATCACAATGTGGGATTTTAAGAGCCGAGCTGGTTAAAGAAAAGTAAGGTCACGTGTCTACACATTCAAAGTACACTATGATGTTGGCCAGATCAGCAAAGTGGGAGTGCAAGGCAATATATAAAGAGGAGAAGAAAAATAGGGCCGTGTTTGAGCTTAATTCATATACTTGATGCGTTGCTGAGCTCGAGAAGGCTTTGAGGCAAGGTGAAGAGGGGGCCAGGGAAGTGAAGAACAAGTTGGGGCCTCTACTGAAGAGGTGCGTCATCAAGCAAAGGTCAATGTAGATGCTATGACTCAGAAGCTTGAGTCTAGTGTTGAGAGGACATATGAGATGGTGATGGAAACCTTCAAGACAAAGGCCAATCAAAAAGGTTTGAGCAAGGAATATTATCGAATTTTGGACATCCCTGATACGCCACTCTATACGCAAGCTCTTTTTGTTGAGGAGGAGGGAGAAAGATTGTTCTCCTCTGATGTTAAGGACGACCCTAAAATTCATGGGGAAAGGGTAGATAATCATTGATTTTTTTTCTTTTTTTGTTTAAGCTCGATGCCACTTTTGTTTGTGTAGTCACGAGTTGTCACTTCATGTAAAACAATAAGAGTAAAAAATCAAATTTATTTATTAAATGAAATCAATTTTCCTCTTTATTGTGTATTTATGATGTTGACCTACTCACTGTTACTATTATTATTATTTCTTTTTTTATTGTGTATTAGCCTTCATCCCCTATAAAAGGGTTTGATGATTCATATGTTTAATAATTTATGTTAATTCTTCCAACTTTTTTGCTCATGTTTTATGGAATCTGATCAAACCAATAGACACTTAGTTCAAGCTTTTTGTATTGCAAATGGTAGGCTTGAGGATGAGATTAGGGTGCTTAAAGAAGAGGTTGTTAAACTTGAATGTAATGCCAAAGAGACAAAGTGTTAGCTCGATGCTTGTAGGGATTGTAGGGAGAAATTAATCCAAACTCAATCTCGAGAAAGGAGGACCTTGGCTAGCATGACCGGTCTTGTTAATAGGGAATCATATTGAGCAAGTTTCTATATGAAACGATCTAAAAGAGTTTTTCTTAAGGTTATAAAGGTTACCAAAGATCTGGAGCGGGGGTTGCTTCAAATGATGACGACGCACACCAACCCTATGACTTATGTAAGTCAGAAGGTTATCGAGATTCAAGCCAAGCTTTTTCCCTTGGTTGAAGAAATTGATGATCCAAACATTGTTTTTTCTTCTACTAAGGCTAGTTCAGTTTCTCTCCTCACCTCATTTTTTTCCTTTGTTAGAACTGATCTGGAGGTAGGAATTGTGACCTTGGTTGTTATGATTGCCTCGGTTCCATAGACTAAGGAAAATGGGTCTCGTTAGTGCTCCCATAGGAGCTTGTTCTAACAGATCATAACATGCCAAGAAGTTCCTCGACCCATCATCTTTTAGTTCTTTCTAACTTTTTTCTTTAATAGGTTGATGATTATTTTATTGGAAGACTTTGCTTGTCCATTCGCCTAGGGATATTATGGTGTTGAGTGGATCATATTAATATTGTATTTGAGAGAGAATGCTTTGATTTTTCAACCGATGAATTGCCTTATGTTATCTATAATGAGTTCCCTGGGGAGGCTAAATGGACAAATTATGAATTTCCATATAAACTGAATTACCTATTCCTCTTGTATTCTTCCTAGTGGTTATGCTTCGATCCATTTTGAAAAATAATAAGTGGTAATAAGGAGAAGTTTTTTTTGGCCCGTGTATATGGGTAAGGGCCCTACTATGTCTAGTACCCACTTGTAGAAAGGCCAAGGACTTACCACTCCCACCATGGTATTTGGGGGTGTGTGGGTTAGTGGGAAAAACCTTTGGCATTAATTTCATTTATGAGTGTATTTGCTACAATCTAATAGCATGGTGGGCCAATAATAACACTACCTCATGATTCTTTGGGATAATCTTCTACCCCTAGAGTGCGAACCGTAGTCTTCTTTGTGTACTTCATACATCATTATTTTGGTAGCCTCTGTAGCTATACATAAGAGGCTAGGGTGGAGTGGGGTTTTTCGGTATAGTTTTCCTACCTCGATCATATACCGACCTACCTTGGCTTCAATTTCCTTTGTGGCCATGCAATCTTCAAGTAGGCCCCCCTTTTCTAAGAAATTATAGATTGGGGTGAACCACGTGATAGAGGGAGTGTCCATGCATCCAATCCTTCTTTTGGCCTCTTCCAAAGATGCCTTTACCAACATAGTTACTGATACCACCCGATCACCCTTGGTCTCCCTTATTGATGCCAACGTTGCTAAAGCATCGGTGTGACTGTTCTCATTTCGTGCTATTTGCTCGATCTTGAACCTAGAGAATTTTGAGCATTCTCGTTTTTATCTTTCCAAGTACTTCTTTATATTTTTGTCTCCTACCTAGAATGTTCCCAAAAATTGATTGACCATGAGCCTAGAATCACTATGTAGGGTTATTCTATTTGCCTCAAGATTTTTGGCGATCATGACTATAAATATGGTAGCTTCATATTCCGTGATGTTATTGGTTTCTTGAAAATCAAGCCTGAATGCATATTCAAAGAATTTGTCTTCTTTATCCACTATAACCACCCTAGTTCGATGCTTTTAAAGTTGTACGCCCCATCAACAAATACTTGTCAGGTTGGGGCCTCCTTCTGGTCTACCCTACATACTTCCACCGTCTCTATTTTATTAACGACCTCAGGATTCTCAATGAATTTGGCCACAAATTTAGCCACAACCTGTCCTTTGATGGCTATTCTAACCATGTATTTAATATCATATTCTCCTAACTCTATGGCTATCTAGGCTAGTCTTCTCACGACCTTTGGTTTTGTCAGGACATTTTAACGGGGTGTGAGGTGAGTACCACAATTGTGTATGAGCCAAAGTAATTACTGAGCTTTCGTGTGGTAATCTTGAAAGCAACGACAAGTTTATCTATGGTAGGATATATGCTCTGGGCCTTTGTTAAAATTTGGATGACATAGTAGATGGGGTGTTGGATTTTATTTCTCCCAGTTATTAGCACGACACTACATGTTTGGGGTGTGATAGCCAAATATAGATAAAGAATCTCTCCTGGTAGGGGGTTAACCAAGATAAGGGGATTACTAAGGTACTTCTTGATTTCTTCAAAGGTTGTGCTGCAATCTTCATTCCAAAAGACGGTCTTGTTCTTTCTTAGCATCTTAAAGAAGGGTATACATTTATCTGTGCATTTAGCAATAAACCTAATCATCGCTCCTATTCTTCCATTAAGTTGTTGTATTCCCTTGAGACTATTGGGTGGTTTCATGTTTATCAATGCTTGTATTCTGTCTAAATTGGCCTCAATTCCTCTTGCTGACATAAGATACCCTAGGAATATTCCTACAGCCACACCAAAGATGCATTTTTTGGGGTTAAGTTTAATGCTATACCTTCGTATTACTTCTAATATCTCATGTAGGTCTTTGATATGGTTCAAAGGTTGAGCTGACTTTATCACCATGTCATCAACGTATGCTTCCAGAGTTTTTCCTAACTATTTTTTCAAAATTTTGTTGACGAGGTGTCGATATGTTACACTTGCATTTTTTCAACTCGAATGACATTCTCGTGTAGCAGAACATTCCTTCTTCCGTTATGAAAGAAGTTTTCTTCTCATCCTCAGAGTGCATTCTGGTTTGGTGATACCTAGAGTATGCATCTAGGAAACTCATCAACCTAAACCTGGAAGAGGCATCCACTAATTGATCAATGCTTGGGAGGGGGAAGCAGTCTTCGGGGCAGGCCTCATTTAGATTAGTAAAGGCTACACACGTACGAGATGCTCCATATGCCTTCTTTACTAGTACCACATTTGAGAGCCATGTGGGATACTTGACCTCCTTAATGATCCTAACCTCTTTAAGGGTAGCTTCATGATGTTTGATTGCTTCATTTTTCTCTCTAGGGAATTTCCTTTTTCATTTCTAGATAGGTCTATCTTCTAGGTTGAGGTTTAGCCGATGCGTTATAATGCTTGAATCAATTCCTGACATGTCTATTGGGGCCCATGAAAAGATATCTACATTAGCTCTGAGAAACAATGAGAGTTGCCCCTTGAGCTCTACCATCAAATCCTCACCTATTTTCATAGGGTGGCTCTTTCTCTCAGCATCCGTCGGGAGGTCTTTCACCTTATTTAGATAGACCAACTTCATCACACTTTTATTCCTTTGTCTCTTTTGAGGGAGACCCCTTGGTGATTGATATTTTGGGGACATTCCCTTTCATAATGGAATTATAACAACTTCTGGCATTCTCCCGATCTCCCCTTACCTCTTTGGGACCTTCAGTGGTGGATAGGATTGCCTTCATCTTTTGTATCCAAGGCCTTCCTAGGATGGCATTATAATGTGTAGGGGCATCAATGATCACAAAATTGGTCATTATTATTATCCTTTTTGTCATGATAGGTAGGATTACTGTTCCTTTTGCATAGGTGGTGCTGTTGTTGAATCGTACGAGAGGAAGCTCTACTTTGACAATGTTAGGGTCTTTTACTCCAAGAGTCCTAGCGGTGGTCAGAAAAAAGAGGTCTACTGAACTCCTAGTATCAATCATTCTTCGATGGATGTCATAAGACCTGATCCTTAAGGTTATCACCAGAGGGTCCTCATGATGGGACAAGGTTTCATACCTCTCTATGAAGATGAATTTTTTAAAGGGTCTTGCTTTATCCAAAGTGTATACATAGGGGAAATTATGTAACTCCCTTGTAAATATCTTGCGAGAGTTTTTAGAGACCTTGATGACTCTTGGCCCTCATTGTATAGTATGAATAGTTTTAATGTTGGGCTCACCACTCGGGTCTCTGCCACTGCTTGATGAGTTTGTTGGTTGAAACATTCTTCGCTCGCCTTGGTAACCTCTCCTATCTTCATTTTGTGTGACGAGGTCCTTCAAATATCCCCTAGCCAATAAATCTTCGAACTCTCTTTTCAAGTTTCTACAGTCTCTTGTTTCATGGCTCATATCTCTATGGAAGACACACCATTTGGACACATCCCTATACAAAGCATGCATCTTGGGTGGCCACCTGGTTTTCAGCTCCTTCTCTATTCTTTTTACAATTTGAGTTAGATCAACCCTCAAAGGAGGCCCCTTGGAGAGAGACAATGATCTTCCCCAAATCCATTATTTACTAGCCAGTGTCTGTCCTATCTGTTACCTGTAACAAAGCATTTTTATCTCCCTCCGTTCGACAGTTCTTGACTAGGCCAAGCTCTTTTTCTAAGTTAACAAACTTTCTAGCCTCCCCATAAGCCTCTTCCAAGATGTGTGGTCTCATATGAAGGCCCCTATAGCAATAGAGCTATGGCAATTAGAGATTTCCAATTTCTCTTCCTTGAATCGCTTCATGTACTCTTCTATGGATTCCTCTTCCCCTTGTACAATTGAGAAAAAATGGTGAGATTCTTTCCTCAAGGGTTTGTTGCATGCGTAGTTCGTAATGAAAAACCTGATGAATTGTGGGAAAGAGGATATGGATTTGGGAGGTAAGTTATTGAACCATTTCTATGTACCTTCACAGAGGGTGGTAGTGAACAAATTACATATTATTGCGTCTCTTTTTGCCAGGGTGAGACTCATGGGTGCCATGGTTGTTTTAAAGTGTTGAACATGTGTCACTAGATCTTTTGTCCCAAAATAATCAAGGTATTTAGGAGCATTGAACTTTGGTGGAGGTTCATCATTTTCAATTACATTAGAAAACGGGGAGACATATAGTTGTTCACAATCTCTATCTATCTCATAAGGGGTTTTCCCTTTCTCCTACTTCTCACTTGCCACCCTTAAGGCCTGCTCTTGCCTCTTATTGTTCTCATCTAGCACTTGTAGTCGTGTCTCCCAGTTTTTCTTTCTTGGAGCCAATGTTCTTCAACAGCACATGCCGAGCTGGAGAGGGGATTTCTTTCAACTTTATGCTCAGTTTGTTGGGGTTTGGGCGGTTACTCAGTTTTTTTGGGCTCGGACTGACTACACCCAGTAGTCTCTCCATTGGTCAGTTCGGTGCTGGGATTTTTTGAGATGCTTCCCTCTGCCTAGGAGCATAGAGACCTATTTTCTCTTCTAGTTTCGTCGAGCTCTTTTCTTAGCTTGAGGAGTTGGTGAGATAACTCCTGGTAGAGGGCATTATCCTCTACCCTGGTCTCATTGGTAGTCGGTGGTGTGTTTCTTTGAGTAGCCATTGTTTCGAGATTGGTTGACTTTGACCGTCGTTCAGACCGGGTTCTTACCATGATGTTTGCAGATTGTGAGTAGTACGCAATTGATCTTCCTAATTTCTCTCTAGGAGCGAGGTGAATCTTAATAGGATATGGGGTCAAAAACTTGTGATTGACCTCAAAATCTCAGCCCCCCATGATGTGCGCTAAAATGTTAAGAGAGATTATAGAGAAGTTAAAACAATTTGCTCATGATAACTCTATGAAAATAGAGTCATTAGTGCACTTTTTTACTTAATATTTAATTATTTTATTTAATAAAGAGTATTTTTGTGGCTAAAAAAATTAAAATATAAGTTTTTTAGTGAAAAGGGTAAAAATATAATTTTTGGAATTTTTATGGATTTTTTTATGAATTTTTAACACAGGACCAATCAAGAGCTGCCACGTGGCATGTCACGCAAGCAAAAGAGCTCACTGGACAAGCCACACGGATGCCACAGAAGTACGAAGAGCTAATCACGTTATGCCGCGTGTAAGGAAGACGAAACACATGCCATGTGTCAGCATGGCGTTCAATTCGAGTTTGGAAATTGGTTAACATGTCATGCCATGTGTCGCTATGCCATTACTTCGCGCGTTCCAAGCGTGCGTCACATGTCGCTGACTCTGACTGGTCTCCCATGCCACATGTTATTCCCTGATTTGCCTAGTGAATTTTTAATGCCAAGTGTTGTGCTGTGATTGGCTAGAACTGTCAGTTTTGCTTCTTTTGATCGTAGCCCTTGATTTGAAGTTGATCTGACGCTCTAGATCGTACCTGAGCAATATTTAAGCCCCTAATCACTCCATAAACCCTAATTGGCCTCCATTAGCATAATTTTGGTCAAAAGGAGAAAAATACAGAAAAATTCAAGAGACCACACAATTTTGGTGGAGATTCAAGAGGAGATAAATTCTACAATTTAAGAAATTGATTGTTTTTCTTCTTCTACTCTTCTCTTTATCAAATTTTATGTCTTTATTTATGAAAAATATGAGCTTTATGGACATAATTATGTGTAATTAATATATTAATCTAGAGATCTTATGAACCTAATTTTCACCATGTGATGATATAAAATTTTACCTCAATTATAATTTTAATTTAATTACATTATTTAATCTGATTTTTATGTTATTAATTGTTTGGCCAACAATTTATCTATAAAGGTAATTAAATAGATTTGAGAGAAATATTTAATTTTTTTTTGATTAAATAACATGCATTGTTTCTAGGCAGAGATATATGATTCTTATGTATGTGATCCATAATTGATGAACTTAATGAGTAGTATGTAATTTAATTGGCATGAGAGTATGATTAAACTAATTACTATATGGTGTCTAGTTTACTTGAGAGAGGAATACATGATACGTTAGATTCAATTGATCATGTACTTAATTGATAATTATATTGGGGAAACTTTTGCGATTCGCATGTTTAGAAAATTGGGGGATTAAGTATCCCTAGATATTTTCTCATATATCTTTATAGTGGGATTTTTGCGATTTGCATGTTTAGAAAACTGGGAGATTAAGTATTCTTAGATATTTTCTCATATATCTTTATAGTGGGGTTTTAGCGATTCGCATGTTTAGAAAATTGGGAAATTAAGTATTCTTAGATATTTTCTTATATATCTTTTTAGTTACCAAATTTAATTTAATTAATTGTTGCTATTTACTTTTAATTATTTTAATTTTTCTTACTTAAATTATAAAAAAACATAAAAATTGATTTTTTTATTTTTTTAGTTTTAAAAATTAGTTTCTAATAAAATAATCTTTATGGGAACAATATTTTCTTATCATTATATTACTTATTGCAATACGTATACTTGTGTATTCATTGCACATACTTCGTGTGTGGTGATCAGCTGAATGTGTGGATCCTCATGAGGGTTCCATCTATTTTTAGAACATTTATAGATACAGGTGTCAATTATACAAGATGTACACATATTTACATGTCAGGGGGCATAATTGACTTAAAGTACAATATATTATAGATCTAGGTCGAACTTTTCTAGTATTGTCCTTGAACTTGAGTTGCCATTGAGATCAAGCTTTTGTTGAGATCGAGCTACCGTTAAGATCGAGCTATCATTGAGCTGAGATTGTCCCATGGGTAGGACGTCTAGGGTGCTTCATCTTTCATCTTGAGCTGGTGACTTGGCTTGGGTGATTTACAAGGACCGTGCTTCGGGTTGGTCCGGATGTCTAAACAGATGACATGTGTTTTTATTATATGGAAACGTGGATATAAAAGTCTACACTTTTAGTTTGCAGTTTGGTCCATATTTCCTTTGAGAGATAATATGGTTTTACTCCGCCTTGTTTAGCAATGCTTTATGAACTATATGTACAATTTGGTTTGATTAATATTCTTATTTCGTTTAATTAAAAATATAATAAGAATAATAATGTCTTGAAATGCCAAAAATGTTTCTAGGGTTTTAAATGAGACAATAACATATCTAAATATCTAATTAAAAAATTCAGTGTGATACTGCCACTTGTAGTACATATTGTTGTTTTGTAAATTTGTTTACAAGCTCAAACTCTTTGATAAGGATACAACTCATGATTGGAAGACAGAAAGAAGAAAAGAAATGGGTTAGGTAAGAAGCTAGGTGTATAGTTTAGATTGTTTTGGTAGGTTTATGTTGTATGGATTAGATTTATTAGTTTTTTCTATAAATACCTCTCAGTAGCTATGTAATAATCAAGTTAAAGAAATCAGAAACAAAAGTTTGAGAGTTTCTGAGTATTTTTGGAAAATTGTTCTTGAGTTTTGAGAGTTTTGATCCATAATATTCCAACAAAGTAGTATCAGAGTTGTAGTTGAAAATATAAATATACACTATTTTATATCAAATTGAAGCTCTTGACGAGACAAATCCGATATCGTGAGAATCAACTTGATCAGAGTTAAGATGCGTCGCCACGTGCCGCTGAAAGGTTCTGCCAGAAAATGAATTAACTCATTGAGTTAGAGTCAAGTCAACCAAGTTGGAACTGAGTCCAGTCGAGTTGATCGAGTCACAGAGTCGTTTGACCGAGCCGCTGAGATTGTTGATCGAGTGTTGACCGTTGAACAAAAGAGTTGACTTTGATCGTTGACCAAAGGGTTGACTTTGACTGTTGATTGAAAATTTCAAATTTTTTCTCGGAATTCTTCCCAAGGTTTTTTTATGTTTCGAATCCATCTGTATGATCAAAATTTTCAAATTCTCACTATATTAAGAGTTATGTCAAGTGGAGGCATTTCATCGTTTCAAGTCCCGACATTCAACAACGACAACTATGATAATTGGAGTATCAAGATTAAGGCTCTTTTGGGTGCACATGATGTATGGGAAGTTGTGGAGAAAGGCTTAAGTGAGCCAGATGATGAAGCTACCCTAACGCAAGTGCAAAAGGAATCTTTGAAGGATTTGAGAAAGAGTGACAAGAAAGCCTTTTTTCTTATCTATCAAGCCTTAAATGATGATGAGTTTGAGAAGATTTCAGATGCAACATCTTCCAAAGAAGCGTGGAATAAGCTTCAAATTTCTTGCAAAAGAGTCGAGAAAGTGAAGAAGGTTTGTCTCCAATCACTAAGAGGTGAATTTGAATCTCTACATATGAAAGCTTCTGAATCTATTTCCGACTATTTCTTGAGAGTCACAGTTGTTTCTAATCAATTGAAAAGAAATGGTGAGATGTTAGAAGATGTCAGAATAATGGAAAAGATACTTCGTTCATTAGATTCCAAATTTGAACACATCATCGTGCCGATTGAGAAAACAAAAGATTTGGAAGAAATGACCATTGATGAACTCAATGGACCATTACAAGCATATAAAGAAAAGCAAAAAAAGAAGCAAGGGATCACTGAGCAACTTTTCAAGATGTAATTCAAGGATAAGCATGAAAGCCAAGGCAATGATAGAAACCAATATGGCTGAGGCAGAGGTAGAGATTGTGGATGAGGTGGAAGCCACGGTTGTGGACGAGGTTGGAATTACAACAAAAATTCCAACAACTTCGAGAGAGTGGAAAGCTCAACATGAAGTCATGGAAGAGGCAATATGAACTCAAGGTATGGAAAATCTCAAGTTCAATGCTATAATTGTCAGAAATTTGGACATTATGCTTTAGAAATGTAAAGCTCCCAACAATAGAGTAGATGAGAAAATCAACTACATAGAGGAGAAGACCGATGAGAAAGAAACTATTTTTCTAGCATGGAAGGAGGGTGATGGTAGTCAACCAAATGCCTGGTATCTCGACAGTGGTGCAAACAACCATATGTGTGAAAGGAAAGACATGTTCATGGAAGTAGATGAGTTAGTAAGTGAAAATGTCTCATTTTGAGATGATTCTAACGTAGTAGTGAAAGGAAGAGGTAACATTCTTATTCTGTTGAAAGATTGGCGACATCAATTTATTCCCAATGTTTACTATGTCCCAAATATGAAAAGTAACATCTTGAGTTTAGGACAACTGTTAGAGAAATGTTATGATATTCATATGAAGGATTTTAATCTTTCTATAAAAGATGATAAGAATAATCCCATTGCTAACGTGCCGATGTCAAAGAATAGAATGTTCTTGATCAACATACAAAATGACATTGCAAAGTGTTTGAAAGCCTGCTACAAAGATGCATCGTGGCTATGGCATCTTTGATTCAGGCATCTCAATATTGGAGGATTAGAGCTACTCTCTAAGAAGGAGATGATGAAGGGACTACCTTGCATTAATCATCTTGATCAACTTTGCGAAGGGTGTCTACTTGGTAAGCAATTCAGAAAAAGCTTTCCAAAGGAGTTAGACTCAAGAGCTAAGAAGCCACTCGAGCTAGTCCATACTGATGTATGCAGACCGATCAAGCCTAGCTATCTCGGTAACAGTAACTATTTTCTTCTTTTCATTGATGATTTTTCAAGAAAAACTTCGTTCTAGAAAGTCGAACAACATCTTATTGCTCCTTTCTTCAAAGGTTTCGAAGACAATATCTGGGTAATCTTCACTGAAATATGTTTCAATGGGTATATTTCTTGAAACAGAAATCAAAATTTTTTGAAGTATTCAAAAGGTTCAAAGCTACAGTGGAGGGAGAAAGCGGTAGAAAAATCAATGCCATGAGATTAGATCGAGGTGAAGAATTTACATCCAGGGAGTTTCAAGAGTTCTATGGAGCAATGGAATTCATAGATCCTTGACAGTTCCAAGATCCCCAACAGAATGGTGTAGCTGAAAGAAATAATAGAATAATCCTCAACATGGCACGAAGCATGCTCAAAAGCAAGAAACTACCCAAGGTGTTTTGGGCGGAAGTAGTAGCATGTGCAGTTTACTTGTCAAACCGATCTCCAACAAGGAGTGTATAGGGAAAGACACCGCAAGAGGCATGGAGTATAAGAAAGCCTGGTATTTCTCACCTAAGAGTCTTTGGAAGTACATCCCATGTTCATGTACTAGATGTGAGAAGAACGAAGCTTCATGATAAAAGTGAGAGTTTTATCTTCATCTACTATGATGCTAATTCAAAGGGCTATAAGCTGTACAATCCAGATAATAAGAAGATTATGATTAGTTGAGATGGGGTATTCAACGAAGAAGAAGAATGGGATTTTAACTCTCATGTAGGTAGCTTCAATTTCTTTCCTCAGTTTAAAGAAGGTGAACTGACAATGAGGGAGAAACTAGGTGGACCTCAACAAGAGCTTGCAACTCTACCCACTTTACCAATATCAACCACTCAAGGAGACTCATCACCTTCGTCATCGTCAAGTGGAAGTCAAGATGAAAGAGAAGTGCTATGCATACGAAGTCTTCAAGATCCTTATGAGGTAACCGAACGATTAGACAATCTCACACTTTTCTGTCTCTTTGCCGACTGTGAACCAGTAAACTAAGAAGTACAAGAAAAGAAGTGGAGAGATGCAATGGATGAAGAAATCAAGGCTATTGAAAAGAATGACACATGGGAACTCACCTCACTTCCCAAAGGACACAAGGAAATAGGTGTCAAATGGGTGTACAAGACAAAGAGGAATGCTAAGGGAGAGATTGAAAGGCACAAAGCGAGGCTAGTAGCAAAATGATATAGTCAAAATGGTGGAATTGACTATGATGAGGTATTTGCTCCTGTTGCTCGATTAGAGACTATAAGACTAATCATTTCTTGGGCAGTTCAAAACAAGTGGAAGATACATCAAATGGATGTAAAATATGCCTTTCTAAATGGAGTCATTGAAGAAGAAGTTTACATTAAACACCCATCAGGCTATGAAGAAAAAAGTCATAAAAACAAGGTGTTGAAGTCAAAGAAAGCACTTTATGGGTTAAAGCATGCACCAAGAGCATGGAATAACCGCATCGACAAATACTTTCTAGAGAACAACTTCATCAAATGTCCCTATGAATATTCACTCTATGTCAAGATTGAAGATTACGATATTCTAATCGTTTGTCTATACGTAGATGATCTCATCTTCACTGGAAGTAATCTGAATCTGTTTGAAGATTTTAAGAAGGTGATGACCCGAGAGTTCGAAATGACAGATATCGGGTTAATGACTTACTACCTTGGAAATGAAGTGAAGCAAAAAGAAGAAGGCATATTCATCTCTCAAGAAAGCTATGCAAAGGAGATACTAAAGAAGTTCAAGATGAACGATTGCAAGCCAATCAACACACCAATGGAATATGGAATCAAACTATCCAAGCATGAAGATGGTAAAAGTGTGGATCTAACATTTTTCAAAAGTTTAGTTGAAAGTCTGTGTTATCTCACGTGCACAAGACTTGATATCTTGTATGTCGTTGGATTGATTAGTCGCTATATGGAGAAACCAACAATCACCCATTTCAAAGTTACAAAAAGAATCATACGCTATCTAAAAGGTACAATTAATTTTAGCTTGTTCTATTCAAATTTTAATGATTACAAGCTTGTTGGATATAATGATAGAGATTTTGGTGGAGATATAGACGATCGAAAAAGCACTTTCGAATTTGTATTTTTCATGGGAGATACAGCTTTTACATGGATGTTGAAAAAGCAACCGATTGTCACCTTGTCTAGCTGTGAAGCAGAATATGTAGCAGCTACCTCATGTGTTTGCCATGCAATTTGGTTGAGAAACTTGTTAAAAGAGTTATGTATGACATAAGAAAAGCCAACCAAAATTTGTGTCGACAATAAGTCAACCATTGTCTTAGCCAAAAATATTGTTTTCTATGATCGAAGCAAACACATAGATACTCGATATCATTACATCATGGAGTGCATCACAAGAAAGAATGTACAACTCGAGTACGTAAAATTACAAGATCAAATTGCCGACATCTTCGCTAAACCGCTCAAGCAAGAAGACTTTGTCATATTGAGAAATTTGCTCGGCATCATAAAACAAGTTTAAGGGAGAGTGTTGTTTTGTAAACTTGTTTACATGCACAAATTCTTTGAAATATTCTAGCCTATTTGAAGTCCAGCTCATGGAAGCTTCTATGGTGATGATCTAGATTGATAAGGATATAACTCATGGTTGGTAGGTAGAAAGAAGAAAAGAAATGGGTTAGATAAGGAACTAGGTGTATGGTTTAGATTATTTTAGTAGGTTTATATTATATGGCTTAGATTTATTAGTTGTTTCTATAAATAGTACCTCTTAGTAATTATGTAATAATCAAGTTAAAGAAATCATAAACAAAAATTTAAGAATTTTTGACTGTTTCTAAAAAATTATTCTTAAGTGTTCTTGCGTTACGAGAATTTTGATTTCTAATATTTCAACACATGTATCCAGTGTTTCTTGACTCTGCTGAAAAAAGATGCTCTCTCTCTCTCTGTGCAGTACATATATTGAGTCTTTCTTGAGTTAACTCTGATGAAGAAAATATGCTCTCTCTTCCCCCCTCACTATCAATCTCTGAATTTTCTTCCCCTAATTCTTTGTGTTTTCGGATGGATGGCCCCATTATAGTAAAATCTCTGTATAGGGAAACTATATTTTACTAATGGATCACTAAATGTTCAGTCTGTGGCATATAATGCTAGCATTAACTTCTCAATAGAAAAATACAATGACGTTATTATTGGTATAACTTTTGACCGAAATGTATATACATTATAATATAAATATCGATTTACTTCATTACAAACATTTAGTTATTAAAGTTAAGTCAAAAATTATTTTTATGTATTATTATTTATTTTTATTATTAAAATAAATTTATTCAATTATTTTAATCAAAATTAATGAATTTGATTATAATATTTAAATCACTTATATATCACTTAAACTTATAATAACGTGTTATACATAAAATAATTAAATTACAATTTGATATAACTCAATTTTCCAATCAAATTTACAAATTTTTGATTAAGTTAATTGATAAAAAGATATTTTAATAATATAAGTAACTATTAAAACAAAAAAATATCAAAATTAATAAATTTAAATTTTTTACTTAATATTATAATAACTAAATTAAAGTTTCCCGATTCACCACAAATATGCAACTTTAAAGGTATATATGATATCATTCCATGGAATATTATCGATAATTTCTCTATAATATTCATGTTTTGATATTTTGATATCTATACACATCAAATATTTATTATCATGAAATTATGAAAAAAATATTAAATAATAATAAATTATTGTTTATGGTTGTTATATATTTTAAATATTTTAACTATCCATCTATAATATTTTTGATTTATTCGATCAAAATAAATATTAAATTTACCTTTATATGTTTTAAACCTTTTCTCTGTAAACTGAAGATATCATTCTCCTTGAAGGTACAGTTAAAATGAAGATATATAGCTTCAATTAGGTCATATATTAATATTATCAAGGAAAGTTCGTTTGTTATAAGCTCTCTAGTATCGATCCTCCTCCTCCTCCTCCTCTTGTTATTATTACTATTTTATTTTTAAATTTGTGGTGGAGAAAAATCAAGAAATCAAATACATCATCATCTGATCTATAATTAACATAAACTTTTAAGTATGGCCTCTCTGTGAGTTCTAGGGCTAGGGGAAGTAAGAATTCCAGTGAACAGAAGTCCAATACAAGCTAGAGCTAGAGATCTATATATATATATATATCGATCGTTTCTCGTCACTGGTAAGTATAAACTAACTAGCTACTTATATATTAATTTATCTTCGTGTGTTTATTGTGTTTAATTATATTCTTTGTGCTATATTTAATTTTCAGTTCATTAATTTATATAAGTTTCCAATATTTTTGTTCTTGCTTGAATATTGAATTTTTGATCTTTAATTCAAATTTTCTGTTAATTATACCCATGATTTTTCTCGAGAATGAATTCCATGTTTTGAATACAAGTTTATATTTAAAGTTGTTGGATATATTACCCTCGTATATATGATGATGATGATGATTAAATATATATATATATATATTAATTATGTACTCGATCTGAGTCAAGATATATTGGACAATTAAGATGTTTATTATTGATAGATCTAATTAATGAATTTAATAATTAATAATTAGTTGTTGATCGATTTATAGATACAAAATATTAAAAAAAATAAAAATAGAATTATTCCGAAATGAAATTACTAATAATCAATTATTTGTTGTTGATCTTTTGATGATGATGTTCGTGCAGTTGATAAATACAGCAAAATTAATGTTGAATATTGATGAATATATATAAGACACTAGCTAGCTAGCTAGGGCCAGATTGAAAAAAAAAATTAAAGAAAAAAAGAAAGGGGTATTGAAGCATATATATAATTGAAAGCAAGAGATGAATATCGATGAATATAAAGCATCATCATCATCAAGAAGAAGAAGCACGCAGTGGTTGAGATCAAATCCCAGAATTGTTCGAGTTTCGCGTACATTTGGAGGAAAAGATAGACACAGTAAGGTTTGTACCATAAGAGGTTTAAGAGATAGAAGAATTAGGCTTTCAGTAGCAACTGCCATTGAGTTATATGATCTTCAACATAGGCTTGGTCTTGCTCAACCTAGTAAAGTCATTGATTGGTTACTTGATGCTACTACTAATGACATTGATAAGCTCCCACCACTTGATCATCATCACCACCATCATCATATTATTAATATTCCTCATCAAGGACTACCACCAATTCATCATCAATTTGATCATGCTTCACTACTACTCAAAGGAAAACCCAAATTAGTAGATGATCATCATCAAATATTATTATTACAAAACAAGTACAATCAAGATCATCAACTCTTTACACAGATGTTTTATCCTAATAATAATAATTACCATTCATCTGATCCTAATAATTGTTCAAATTTGTCTCTATTTCCACAACTACCCCCCCAAATCATAGATAACAATCATCATCATCATCATCATCATCATCATGATGCTGCTGTTGCTGCTTCATCATCATCTAGATCATTATCTTCTTCTTTTCCATTTGTGTCTCAGTTACATCATCCTCTCAGCTTGTTCTTGTATCCATCTATATCAACTACTACTACTACTCCCCCTCCTCTACCACTTTTTACAGTACCATATGTGGCTACTACTAATACCCAATTAGATGAGAATAATGAGTATGGACCAACACAATTAAACCAATTCCAATTCTTGAACCCTTCAACTAATATTATTTCACCACAAGATCAAATGCTTCATCATTCTCTTATGCCGCCTTCTATTAATAATACTTTTCAATGTTCAAATTACCCTTATTATTTCCAAAAGGAATGAGAGTATGTATGTACGGACCTGCAATATTCTTCATCCTCTCTTATTATTTCCAGATGCTCTTCTTTAATTCTTCAATAAAGCACCTGACTATATATATTTCTATTAATTAGTTACAATTATTTGTTTCTTTAATAATAACATTGTGTTAATTATATCATATATGCAGTATGTAATATTAAAAAGTTTGTAAGCATAATATTTTATGTTTGGTTGGTAGTAATTAAGCGCTTTAGTTTGTTCAAATAATCTTGAAAAAAAAAATGATATTTATGAGACACAGAGAGAGCAAGGAGGCTTGAAAGAAGAAGCAACTTAATTTGGTTTGATCGAAGTATTGTTGAAACAAGCATTATTAATTAAGAGTAATGCTATTAATTTATAGTGAGTGAATTCAATGTGCGAGACCTGTAAAATGGGTTAATTAATGACTTAAGAGTTAATGGCTGAAATAATGGGTTAATTAATGACTTAAGAAATTAAACAAATGAGATATATAATGACTCTTGTAATATTCCTCGTTTCCTCTCTTGTTGTTTTTATATTCCTCGTTGGAAATCATTAGTAAATTGATTCAATTACAACCAAAATATTATATAGAGTTGTACGTTTGTCATTAATTGTATAATGAAATTGGTTTCTTCTTCTGTAGTTTGCTTGTGTGCATCCAAAAAAACTACACAGTGATAAAAATTTAGATTATTATATGGCAATGCACTTGATAAGAAAAATATCATGTTCTATATGTGTTCAAATATGAGCATATACAAAAGCCTCTAGCTAAGGATGTCATAATGAAATCAACACTCCAAACTTCACATGTTCTAGTACGAAAGCCTCTAGCCAAGGATGCATATATCTTTACCAAGCCAACATTTAAAGCATGAAATAATAAAACTATACCAAAGAACAATAAAATAGGTGAACTAAATAAATATTTAAGAAAGACAAGTCAAATCAATAAAACAATAATAGAGATAAGTGTAAATCACGAACCATCAATTATCAAATTTGTCCTCCCAAAATAGGTGCTTTCCTGCAAAACACACATCCAAATGCCAAACATGTACATTAGAATATTGTTATTAATATTTGCAGAAGGTAAAACTTACATATGTTAGATAAAATTTCCGTGTAAAAAAAAAAAAGTTAATGACATAAATTAATTCCAAAAGAAGTCCGTCATTGAACCATTTGGTATGTTGAAATCAATTGTGTCCTTCATGATTCCACCCTCTTGGTCTTTACTTTGATATGTATGAATATTATATCTAATTTTTTTACAAATACTACAATTTCTTATCCTTTCTACAATTTCAATTACCCAACGATCGCGCTGTATAGAACTTGATTCCTTTCTCTTTTTTGATCCTAAGGGACGGTTTTTGTGACGTTGAACTTGTGGCTCAAAGAGTAAACAATATTCTGATTTACTTACAAATTGATTTCAAGAGCATTCTCGTTTTGAGCAAGAAACCACTCTTTATATTTTCCTTTGAAGTTCCTCTACTAGTACTTTGCATTCAAGTTCTTCATCATTTTTTTTCCTATTACATAAACTTGATGATCTTGTGTCAATTCTCCACTGTATACGAATGAGGTCAAGTGATACTCTTCTATCTTCCAATGTCATCATCTTTTGTGCACAAGGAAGACCCATTGTTTCCATAAAGTTACCACTACAAATAGGATCCATTTTTTCCAAATTTAGTCATCTAATATTGCTTATAGAGTTCCTTCATGATAAACATTGAAACACAAGTAACAAGTTCTTTTAAAAACATGAATGTTACAATCATGAGGAATGTTGATCCTTTCACTTTGGAGTTGAGTTTTAATCTCTTGAAATTCATTCTCGATAGCAAGACATATTTTTTCTTTAACTTAACAAAAATCACCATTTGAGACTTACAAATATTTCTTGAGTTTTGCATGTGCATTTTCTATCCTTAAAGAAACATGATTGTTAAAATGTGGGTACTTTCGGGTCCATACCTCTACAAACCTTTCTTTCAATGGAAACCATGTTCTTTGAATATAATTTAGAATTTCTTGTTTTTCTTTGTAGGTCATTTCAAATTGCTTTCATACTTCGTCATACTATCACTTGATTCTAGTTGGATAAAAAAATTTCAATGCTCTTGTTCTTCAAATTGTAGCTTGCAATGTGACAATATAATTTTTCAACATGTCACACACATAAAAGATTCATTGTTGTTGGAAAAACAACGTCTATTGGCTTCATGAATGTTGATTCTCTATCTAACACAATGACACGAAGTTGAGAATTAGCACCTATCACATCCTGAAACAATTTAAAGCCCAAATGTAACCTTCTCTCATTCTTTTGCAAGGAAAGCAAAACAAGAGTAGAAAATTGTACTAAAACTTGAAACTCCAATTATGTCAAGTAATGACATCTTGTATTTATTGGTCTTGTATGTACAATTCATGACAAAAATATTTGGATAACTCTTTGTAAATGTGAATGGGATAGGATGTACCACAAATAAATGGATCAAGTGCCCATTTTCATAGTGATCAAGTTATAAGTGAAACCACATTGATCAAGTTCCTCAAATAAAGCTTAAAGTATTGTTCGACTTGCTAAGTTTTCTTGGTAAATTTTGTTCTTCATATTATAAATAGTTCTAAACACTACTTGAGGTTATGTATTTATTGAAGAAGCGAGCTAAGAATTTGACGAGAAAAAATGCATGATTTTGTCATTTATTCAATGCTCATGATCTCTTTGCTTGAGAAATGATGATAAGAAGGATGTCCAGACATATCATCAGATGCTTCATGATTGTAGGAGATGTTTCTCATTTCAAGTACTCAAAATCCATAGACACTTTTCTTGCCTTTAATGTCTAAAGGACAATTTATAAGGTGTGAAGTCGATTTCCTTTATCGATATTCAAT
Organism: Hippophae gyantsensis; assembly: GCA_030763125.1. NCBI lineage: Eukaryota > Viridiplantae > Streptophyta > Magnoliopsida > Rosales > Elaeagnaceae > Hippophae > Hippophae gyantsensis. The sequence continues at coordinate 9,786,164 of CM061038.1, read as the reverse complement.
AGGAGCATTGTGTCTATCTCGATATACACCACGTCTATCACAGCCAATAACCACATATTTAGCCTTCTTATAATGCTTAATGGATATTACATAACCTTGCAATGAAAAAAAAAACTTTAACCTCATCAAGAAGTTCTTCACGAGTCTTAATTTTTTTACCAACTACATGATTTGAAGTCAAGAGATTTTGCTTCCTATTATCTCCATGTTCTCTATGTGTTTAATTAGGATGATAAATAACAAGTACAACTTTGCTGAAGACATGCAATTACATAACTGCAAATAACAATTTAGATAAAACTATATTTGGTTAAAATTAATTCCAAATTGTAGACAAAAAAAATATATATCATAACAATAAATAATATTTTCTAAGAAACTAACAAAAATGAAATGTTAAAGATTTATTTATTTACCCACTCAAAGAAATAACAAATAAGGTAAGTTATGGAAAGATTCATATTACATTGGTTAATAACTATAATTCAATGCCTAGCTAACCTCACAATCAAAATATGTTCAGTACTTGTTTGCAAATCAATTGCAAGGCCATGTGCTATATTGTTAATTTTTTCAACGAAGAATTTTATTGAATGCTAACAAATTTACATGGCAGCAATTAAATATGATGTTATTCAAAGCCAAGCTTTATATGAACTTGACAAAATAATATAGAGATATAGATCTGTATATTGACAAATTAAGTCTTTAGATTTATGTGTAGACTATAATTAATCTTGTGTATCATTAAGCAGCAACCAAAACCCATATGTGTGCATTGCTTATTATCCAATGTATTATATATCAATTTCTAACAACATTTAAAATATTGAAAATGATATATTCAAACTTAATTCTTTAGTAAATAAGAGAATCAAATTAAAGGAAAAGAATATTAAACGAAATATATATACCTTCTATGTTGATAACTTCTCTGTTGAAGATAAAGATACTTTAAAAAAAGCATAAGAGAACGAAAAGCTGACATTTATAATTTGAAAAGGTCAGAGAGAAGAAAAAGAACGTGAAGAGTCAAAACTTAAAAAATTTACTGCAGAAAAATTAAACTAAAAGTATAAGTGTATTTCCGCTATTTCAAAAAAAAAATGATCATTAATATTGCTTGCAATATCCACTACATGTCTTTTGTAACAGTTATAATAGAAAAGCATGAAATCCAATGACAATTACAAGTTATTAGGCTGGCCTTTAAAGCGTCAGATTCCAAGTTGAAGGATATAGTGTTATAAATTAATTAATGATAAAATTAGGTAACGTTGATTTATGTTTTAATAACCTAATGATTATTTTAATAGTAGTAATAATTTTAATTTTAAGCCTAGTTTTTCATTAAATAATTTTGTGCTGGGCTTGTTAACTAATTAGAATCGATGGAGAAAAAGAATAAAAATAACAAAAAAATGTAGATGAAAATTGATATCTATTTAACTATCAATCGTACAATAATTAATAATTCATTGTGTGAATGAAAAGGAAGGAACATAATAAGTGACGTAATGAAAAGGAAGGAACATAAGTGACTGGCATGCAGAGAAGACTGAATAATAGAAGCATGCAGTCCGAGTCTGTCTTATGTCAGAACTGATCAATATCATCATAAGTGTCACAGGATCCAATACACATTAAAACACACCCCCAACTTAGTATATATATCTAGTAAACGGTTAATGAATCATCATTAATTATATATTAATTATATATAATTAATATATTTTTTTTAAAATACTTTACTTAATAATAGATTCTTATTTATATATATATATATATATATATATATATATATATATATATTATCATTCATTGTTAGTAATGTAAATAAATATATTTTATTATATTCAATTTAGTATCAGAACAGGAAAAAAAATAATAAAAAAAGTTACCAGTTTTCGAGTAGTAGCACCGCCATCGGTATTTTTATGCAGTGTCGTTAATCTTTTAAATCTTGTTTATTTTGTGTCATTGTTGCAAATTTGATCGTTGTCGTTGCAAACCCATTGGCGATCGGCCAGCTCCGGTCTGTGTTGTCCGGTTTAGCGATGTCCGGCCGCGCCGTCTGGCAGGCAACGTCCGACCACCACTTTCCGGCCCGTGTCCGGCCACCGGCTGTCCCATTTCGCACCGTCCGGCCAGGCTCCTCAGGTCTGCCTTGTCTAGTCCGCACCGTCCAATCCGCGCCGTCTGCGTACCAACTATCAGCATTGTTCGCACACCAGCTATCAACACCATCCGCGCACTAGCCGTCTGTGCACCAACCGTCCAGCCCGCACTGCTCTGCTCTACGTTTTTTATTTTATGAGTAATTTTAGTTTTTTAGCTTTTTCATAATACTTATTTAGCTCTTCCAAATTTAATTATAGGCCTATTAGCCCATCAGCCCATCAATCCACTTATTCATCAACCCTAACCCATCAGCCCATCAACCCACTTACTCATTAGCCCTAGCCCATCAGCCCACAGTCCAATCCGGTACAAAAAAAAATTATTCCGCTGCATAATATTATTTATTTCAATGGAAAATTTAATTCCACTTCATCAGCAAGGACCTTTACCATGCTTTACCAATCGCCTTCATCCCCACTGTTCCTTTTGCAATGAATGAGGGCATCTTCGTGAGACTTGTTGGAAACTGTACCCACAATTGCAACCCAAAGCAGACTACTCTGGAGCAAAAAGGCAATCTTATCGTCCTAGAGCAAAAGCGGCTACAGTGCAAATTGTCCAACAACCAGACTACTATGGAGTAACTGGACAGAATCATCCTATGGAATGTAGAGGTATCCCTACAGCTTCAATAGCTGGTCATGGTAAGATTGGTATGACCTTACACGTTTCTCACTCTATTGGCTCTAATACTTGGATTATTGATTCTGGTGCATCTGATCATATGACTTATGATAGATCTTACTTTAATGAGTTATCTTCCCCACCAGTGTCATATGTTACGAATGCTAACGGTGAGGCCTTTCCTGTCTTAGGAAAGAGGTTAGTTCATATCACTCCATCTTTACAGCTCCATAATGTTTTATATGTACCTGACTTATCTCATCACTTAATATCTGTCCCACAGTTGAATATTGAGTCTAAATGTTTTGTAACCTTTTATCCTATGTATGTGATTTTTCAGGATCTTATTACCAAGGAAATAATTGGTCGAGGGTATCTGAGGGGTAGATTGTTCCATTTGGATCAAAATTATGTAGGGGAGAGACCAAGAGCACATGCACGCACTACATGGACTTCTAATTCTGATAAGCTAAGTGAAATTTGGTTATGGCATCGCCACTTAAGGCATCCGTCCTTTAGTCTTATGAAAAAATCCATACCTACTTTATTTATTGGTGTTCGTGAGTCTGTTTTACATTGTGAGACTTGTGTTTTGGCCAAGAGCCATCGTATTACTTATTCTCCTAGTATTTCTAATAAAAGTACTATTCATTTTGAATTAATTCATTATGATGTTTGGGGACCATCTAGAGAGCCCACTATATCGGGTATGAGATATTTTGTTTTGTTCATTGATGACTATACAAGGTTGTCGTGGATCTCTCTTCTTAGAACAAAAGATGAAGTTTTTTCAGTTTTTCAAACTTTTCATACCCTCGTTCAAACAGAATACAATGGCATCATTCGGATCCTCCGTTCTGACAATGGGGGAGAATATGTTAATCATGTTTTTCAAGACTTTTTCAAAACATATGGGATTATTCACCAAACTACTTGCCCACAAACACCGGAACAAAATGGAGTGTCTGAAAGAAAAAAAATGTAATTCACTTGATATGGCCCTTACACTACTATTTAGTGCTCATATGCCAAAATATCTTTGGGGTGATGTTGTACAAGCTTCCACCCATCTCATCAATCATTTCCTATCTAGTGTCCTTAACGGATAAATCCCATTTCATATTCTCGCATCTTACGTCTCCTTGTCATCCTTCCATAATCTTCCTACCCGTGTATTTGGTTGTGTTGGTTTTGTACATGTTCCTAAAAATCAAAGGTCTAAATTAGATGCTCGGGCAATTAAATGTGTGTTTGTTGGTTATGGAGGCTACTAGAAAAGGTACAAGTGCTTCCATCCACCGACCAGAAAGTATTATGTCACTATGGATGTTACCTTCTTTGAGGACATGAGTTATTTTTCCTCACCTGATACTGCTCGTTAAGGAGAGAATACATATTTCGAAGAACTGTATCATGGTGAGGGAGAGGAATTAGAAGAATCACCAACTGATGTTTCGATAGGACCATATGAGATTCCTAATCCATTGAATCCAGTCATTGAAGAAGCAGATGCTCCAAGTATCCAAGCACCAGATTCACTTACAATAAATGAAATTGAAGACGCAACTGTTCCCTCAAGCACCACTCCTACCCCTAATCACCAATTCCCTGGTACTGAAGGTCACTCATCTGAGGTAAATACACCCACTGCTACTAATAGTATTAAGTCTAATGTTGGATAGTATGTGGTACCAAAAAGGTCTACTCGAGGTCAACCAGCCAAAAGGTATGAACCAAATATTCATGCAAAATCAAAATACCCAGTAGCTAACTACATGTCCACTAAAAGATTATCTAAGTCATATAAATCATTTGTGAATCAAATATATGTTGTATCAATACCTAAAAAAGTGTATGATGCGTTGGGAGATCCAATATGGAGAAAGGAAATGGCTGAAGAGATGGAGGCATTATAGAAGAATGATACTTGGCAACTTGTGCCTCCACCACAAGGTAAAAAGGTAGTTGGTTATCGATGGGTGTTTACTGTAAAACATAATGGTGATGGATCTATAAATCGGTATAAAGCCCGTCTTGAAGCAAAAGGGTTCACTCAGACATATGGTGTAGACTACGATGAGACTTTTGCTCATGTTGCCAAAATGAATACTATTTGGGTTCTGCTCTCACTTGTCGCTAACCTAAACTGGCCACTTCGATAGTTTGATGTCAAGGATGCGTTTCTTCATGGAGAATTAGCCGAGGAGGTGTACATAAGTCTTCCACTTGGGTATGTAGCTGATTCTCCTGGTAATTTTGTATGCAAATTGAGGAAGTCTTTATATGGTCTCAAGCAATCCCCTCGAGCCTGGTTTGGAAGGTTTTCACAGTTCATGTAGAAGGTTGGTTACAGACAGAGTAATTTAGACCATACTCTGTTTCTCAAACATTAACGAGGGAAGGTAACACCCCTAATCATTTATGTTGATGATATGGTAATCACTGGTGATGATACTGTTAAGATGGATAAATTACAAAGACAACTAGCCTCTGAATTAGAGATGAAAGACTTAGGTGAATTAAAGTACTTCTTAGGAATTAAGGTAGCCAGGGGGAGAGAAGGGATATATGTGTGTCAGAGGAAGTATATTATTAATCTGCTAACAGAGACAGGTATGTTGGATTGCAAACCTATTGACACTCCTATTGAGCAAAACCATTGTTTAGTAGAATATCTAGATCAGATACCAATTGATCGAGCTCGCTATCATAGATTGGTTGGGCATTTGATTTACTTGGCTCATACTAGACCAGATGTTGCATATGCAATAAGTGTGGTGAGTCAGTTCATGCATAATCCAAGTGAGAACCACATGAATGCTGTTTTGAGAATTTTAAGGTATTTGAAATCGGCTCCAGGAGAAGGAGTAATGTTCTCTAAACACAACAATCCTCTTGAAATTTGTGGCTTCACAGATGCAGATTGAGCAGGAAGTATTACAGATAGAAATTCAACATCGGGTTATTTCATCTTTGTGGGAGGTAATTTGGTTACATGGAAAAGTAAGAAGCAGAAAGTGGTGGCGCGATTTAGTGCTAAGGATGAGTATAAAGGTATGGCTTATGGGGTTTGTGAATTGCTGTGAATAAGAACTTTGTTGTTTGATTTGGGTTTCGAACTTAAAAATACTATGCAGTTGTATTGCAATAGTCGGGCAGCCATTGATATATCACAAAATCTAGTACAACATGATCGGACTAAGCATGTAGAGGTTGATCGTCACTTTATAAAAGAGAAGCTAGATGCTAAATTTATTAGTTTTCCTTTTGTTCCCATTGAAGAGCAACTTGCAGATATGTTTACCAAAGGAGTTTCCAAAAGGGCATTATACGACTCATTAAGCAAGTTGGGCATGATCGATATCTATGCGCCAACTTGAGGGGGAGTGTTAATGAGTCATCATTAGTTGTATATTAGTTGTATGCAACTAATATACTTCTCTTAAAAGCATATTCTTATTTTCTGTATATATATATGTATTACCATTCATTGTATTTCAGTAGTGTAAATAAATATATTTCATTATATTTAACTTAAACCTGTAGTATAATTAGTTAAAAATTATTTTGTATTAATTATTATGTATAAATTTAGTTTAACAAATCATGCTCGATATATAAAAATCTTCTTTTTTACAATAACATTGAAATATTATAAATTATATCAAATTAATTTAATAGTGTTATATTTAATTTGAATGAAATTTTGATAACAAAATTATAAATTTTGTCTTAGAGCTAAGTACTACCTTATATATATTGAAATATTTAGAATTTTACTCATTTTATTGTGAAATGTAATATTATTAAATTAATTTAAAAAAATTAATATTTTCAATAAAATATTATAACATTATAAATGCAATTAACATAAATTTTTTTACCAAACGTATAACTCTTTTACTTTATAATTCATATCTAATTATATTCCATCGTATTCAAGTTCAACCATTGGACCAGAACATAAATGACCACTTAGCGACCACGGTATGTATAAATTAACTTAGGCATTGGACCATCATGAAAATTTAATGAAATACGATAAAAAATTGTTTTTATATGGGATGGCTTTGATGCTTAAGTTAATTATGGAAAAAATATTTAATTGAAATAATAAAATGGATTAGAGAAAGCATATGTTATATAAAACCTTATAATATAGCTATAACGTATGCTTTCTCTAATCTTTTTTATTATTTCAATTAAATATTTTTCTGATAATTAACTTAGTCATCAAAGCCACCCTATACATACATACATACACATTCCCTTTTGACCAATCAAAAATGACGTGAACCTTTTAAAAGTTGCCACTTATACCAAATGAAATTTCCCTCCAACATCATCCCACTAGGATTCTAGGCCCATCTCTAGTAGGTTAGGTGATCTAGTCATTTCACCTGGGCAAGACAATACAATTGCATCTTGGTTGGAATGTCTTATTTATCTAGAAAGTTGGTATCCTTGATCTCTCTATGCAATTGTATTGTTGATGTTTCAAGCTTTTCAATGGAAATTTTTGTCTCTTACATGGAGTCCCGATTGAAAAGTTATAGCTAATCAACCTTTATATTAAAAAATTCAACATAGGCTTGTAAATTTTGACTCTTAAATCCTGATAGTTGTCTGATTAGATTCTCAACTATCACTTTTTATTTGGACACTTGGATAACTAATGAATGGATGAGATTTAGTTTGTAAACCTATATTTAGATCAAGCCTCTATCAGTCTTATTCATACCTAATACATCTAGTCAATTGTTGAAGTATAATCTGGTAGGATCTTTATGGATAATCAGGATCTTTTAATGATCAGGATCATAAGGGATGACCAGGACCTTTGAGATCTTAATTTTTGGTCTTCTCGATGATAATGCTGTATATGGTGATCAAGTGAATGTTTGAACAAAACGTTCGAGGAAGATCATGTTAAATTTCATGTATAATTTCAATTGAACCAAAAGATAAGGTGAAAATGTTGGTGCATCGTCAAAGAAACCAGAAGAGTAAGAGTGGCTTAACATTTTTCCTATCTTGCATTCTGTATTTAGGCTTTTTTTATGACTCCCGTGCATGCCAAGTTTTTGCCTGAAACTCACATACGTTTTTTCCTAAAACTCACATACTCTCATAGAAGTTGTCTAGCTAGGAAGATTGTTGAGAAGACTCTAGAAAGATCCATGAAAGCCTAAAGGAAGTCTAGAAATGCTACCAAGCTATCCTAAGTCAAAAGAGATGGATTTGACACATGAGAAGGTAAAATTCCACGAGATGATTGTGAGCTCCACAACAGCCTAAAAATATACGATGAAATAATACATAGAGTATAACAATTAGGTAGATGATAGACACTAGTGTCTCTTGGGCACGTGGATTTAAGCTTGTCATGAGAATCGTTGGAGTCATACATCCAAACTTGGATATGCTTCTTGATTGATTCTCAATCTTCACTAGTTCTATCTTGAGACTTACTTAGTTCAAAGAGGTTCTCACATAGGATGCCTAACAAACTAAGAAGAATTGAGGCACACAATGCATAGATGAGACTCTTGGACTCTATAGTAACATTATCATCTTTAGCGTCCAGGGTGATGCTTAGGATCTAGCTTAGTAGCTCAACTCTAACTTAGTACTTTTGTAGACTAGAAGGTACTTGTACGTTGATCGGGGCAGAACCGACATCGCCGATCCTGCCCGTTACTTTGGTTTTATGTATTTATAAAACTCTCGCAAGTGCACGAATCATTTCGTATAAAATGATAAGTATACTCCCAAGGTCGATCTAAGGAAGGAATGTATGTGGTTTTTAATTTATTATTCAAACTTTTAAAAACGAAATTAAATCCTAAACATCCTGTCACGATAGTTTGGTGTTTTGTGTTTTTAATCTACTTACATAAAAATAAACATAGATTCAATAAACATTTATGCAAATTTTATCATTTATAATGGTGGAGTATTTATGGATATAATAATTAAGTTAATTATGCTTGCTCATATTAATTAGGTTATTAAAGATATGAATTGATATTTATTGATTCTCTCTTTTTATATGAATACCTACCTTTGGTGGGGTTAGATATTCTTTGTTAACTAAACAAATCAATTAACACCTATGGGTGGGGTTGATAACTAATTTGGTTAATTAAATTAATTCCTTTTTCTAAGAGATTGAAAATGAACCATTTAAATGCCACCTTTGGTGAGTTAGGCATTGATTTAAACTTTATTCAAGGTGTCCAAATTAAACCTAAGAATTTAGTTATCAAGTACTAACTTTTCAAGTTTTAAAACCCTCTTGAAAACATGTTGTCAATACATTTTGTTAGTGGTTTTAAAACTTGAAAGTTAGTACTGGACAACTAAATTCTTAGGTTTAATTTGGACACCTTGAATAAAGTTTAAGCTGTAACTAAATTGCATTTAAATGGTTCATTTTCAATCTCTTAGAAAAAGGAATTAATTTAATTAACCAAATTAGTTATCAAAAACTCTATTTTCAATTTTTTTTATTTTATTTTTGTTGTTTTTTCTTTTTCTTTTTTTTTCTTTTACCTTTTTCAATTATTTTTTTTCAATTTATTTTATTTTATTTTTTTTTTTGGCTTAATTTTTATTTTTTCTCTTTTTATTTATTTATTTTTTCTTTTACTTTTTCAATTTATTTTATTTTTGGTTTAATTTTTTTTTTTTTCTAATTAAGTTTCAAATTTTTTTTTAACTACTTTTTTTTTAATTTTCGTTTAAGTTAATTAACTTAGGTTTTTAGTAACTTAATTTACTAACTTAATTAATTTAATTTACTAACTTAATTAACTTAGATTTTCATTAACTTAATTAACCTACCTTTTTATTAACTTAATTAACTTAAATTTTAACTTAACTTAACTTAATTAACTTAATTTTAATAGCATGAAAAGTAAAGATCTAAGGGAGTTAAATGCAGGAGACTAGTTCTTGGAAGCCTTTGTGCCACTAGTCTTTCCTCGGAGCGTTGCTCTGTCTAGGAGGATGGTTTTAAGGAGCCTTTGCTCATTCTTTCTGGGAGCACCTTTCTTGGTTATCGATTATGTTATTTTAACTTAAAAAAACTTGATCAGGCAGAAGCATATCGCCGATCTTGCCCGTTACTTTGGTTTTATCTATTTATAAAACTCTCGCAAGAACCGAATCATTTAAATAGAAAATGATAAGTATACTCACAAGGTCGATATAAGGAAGGAAAGTAAGTTGTTTTTAATTTATTATTCAAATTTTTAAATACGAAATTAAATCCTAAACCATCTGTCACGATATTTTGGGTTTTTGTGTTTTTAATCTAATTACATAAAAATAAACATAGATTCAATAAACATTTATGCAAATTTTATCATTTATAATGGTGGAGTATTTATGGATATATTAATTAAGTTAATTATGCTTGCTCATATTATTTAGGTTATTAAAGATATGAATTGATATTTATTGATTCTCTCTTTTTTTATATGAATACCACCTTTGGTGGGGTTAGATATTCTTTGTTAACTAAACAAATCAATTAACACCTATGGAGTGGGGTTGATAACTAATTTGGTTAATTAAATTAATTCCTTTTCTAAGAGATTGAAAATGAACCATTTAAATGCCACCTTTGGTGGGTTAGACGATTTAAACTTTATTCAAGGTGTCCAAATTAAACCTAAGAATTTAATTATCAAGTACTAACTTTCAAGTTTTAAAACCACTATTGAAAACATGTTGTCGATACATTTTGAATAATTCTTATAAAAACTTTTGAAATAGAGCTTCAGCTCTAACTCTGAGGCGATTGTACCATCAAATAAAAGAAAGCACTACTCTAAATCAGACAGGATAACTAAACCTTAAAATCTAATTTTCGAGTTTAAGTTTGTAATGAAAAATAATATATTTCTCTACAACATTCTTAATATAAAATCTTGAATAAAAACAAAATCAATTCATTTTAGAGATTTTTACCTATTTAATATTTATGGCTTATAACAACGTTATTATTACATCATGTTTACTAACGGCCAACCACAGTTAAATTTAATCACGACAAATTAAATATAACATGTAAGAATAAAGCATAAAAAATAAGCTGTAAAGAAAATAAAATCCTTCTGAGAACTTCGATGCTATTCCTTCTTTGAAAAACCTCCAAGTGGAATTTGCACTCCCATTTATTGAATCGAAAAGCTAATAAATTACAAAAACATAACTAGTTCTTCCCAAAAGGGAAGAACTCTAAAACAGAGAAATTAACTAAAACTAAGAAAAACTATAAAAACCTAAAAATCTAAGAAAAGAGAGAGAAAGAAAAGAAGAGAGAAGTGTGTTTTGAAGGTGTGTTTTGAAGTGAAGGGAAGGGGTATTTATAGGTGAGGATGGAGAGAAAAATGAGTAAAAAAATGTTAAAAAAATATTTAAAAATGTAAAAGCAGCGTGTGGAATTTCGATGTCATTAATGACGTCGGCATGACGACGGGCGGCTACACGTGAAAAATGGGCGAAAAAGGCGTTGGTGCGCGGGAGGGCTCTGTGGGCGCTTCGCGCGCGCTGCTGTCCTTGACTCAGTAGCGCGTGAAAGTGCCAGCGCTGGGCTGCGAGCTTGCGTAGCGGATACAGCCCTTGACGGCATGGTATTTGAGACGGCCCCAGAGGCTGGCAGCTGGCTTGGCAACGTGGTGCGATTTAGTCTTTTGACATTTTTGACCTTTTCGACCCATTTTGTCCAATTTTTCCATGTTTGTTGACCCTTTTCCCACTTATTTATTAATATATTTGTGATGTATTGCTTCAAGTATTCCTCTTTGAGTCTTTAAATTGCGTTTTTAAGCCAAAATACCTGAAAAACAATAAAAATACTCGTGATTCCGAAAAAGACAAATTTATATAAATATATGATAAAACATATAAATATATGTATTTTTAATCAATTAATGTACATAAAATCATGGTTATTTTAGTGCTTTTTGGGCACTCATCATACGTTTATGCTTTTGGTGCACTTTTTTCTTCCATAAATTTTGTTGGCCCTCGAGAAGCTTTAGACATTTTTTCTTCAATTTTGTTTGTGATTGAGGGCTTAGTAGATTAGAAAATACTTGTCCATTTTTTTTTGTAATGTTCTCTACAGCATCACATCACTTTTCACATCTAGAAATTTGGTAATGCTTAAGACTCAACCAATATTTTCATATATTTGTCAACTCTTAAGGCAGAATTCTGAGAGGCAGACATCAGCCCAATACTTGAAATTTTTTAATGATGTTTTAGATGTTAAGATGAGATCCTTGTTGATATAGTGCCCCACGTTTCTATAAAAGTTGAAAATTAAATGGAGCCCCTCTCTAGTCAACTTACGAGACTAAGGATACATATTCCATCAATGTGATGATCCTAGATGATGTCACTAAGGATGAGCTTCATAAGCTTTAATAATTTTTGTTTTTTCCTCTTGATTAGTCAACTTGCTAGACTAAGGATACATATTCCATCACTATGATGATCCCAGATGATGTCACTAAGGATGAACTTCATAAGCTTTAAGAATTCTTGTTTTTTCCTCTTGATTTTTGTTCTTTTTTTTCATGTTAAAGTGTAGTCACTTGGCATTTACTTTGTAGCTCCATAAGCGTTTATTTATTTATCAATAAGAAATACTTCATAATTTTTCTTCATTTTTTCCTTAACACTCTGCGTTCTAGAATTAACTTGTATTTTGTTCTGAATTCAACATTGGTGATGTTGCATACATTATAGTTGGCATTTATTTATTTGACAATATTCAACATTGAGCCAACATTTTGTGAATCTGAAGTAGAGTTTGGATAGGCTTTAAGCCAATTTTGACGAATTGGAAATGCTGTGATCATCTAGGAAGCACTTGAAAACTTTTTGGAATTTTTATAGAGAATGAGGTGATGAATGATTAAAAATTCTTATAGCATTGTATTACAATATAGACCTAGAAAATTTTCCAAAAGCACTTAGAAGGATAGAGGTTGGTGAAGGTTGAACCATGAAAAGTAAAAGAAATATGATACCAAGTATGGGTAGAACAAGGTAGGATCAATGATGTCTGGTTGGTTGGTTGAATAGCTAGGTGGTTAGTGGTGGTGGTGGTCTGATGGTGGCAGGTGGGTGGTTGGTTGATCAGGGTGTGTTCGGTTATGACCTATATGCACGTACGATAGTGATCCTTATTTTACGAGCTCGATGACGTGCTCTAATGATGACCTAAAATTTGGACTTTGAGGCTCTCTATTCCATTTTTGTGATAGGTTGTTCTTTTTTATTTCTATTTTTTAGATCAAAGATTCCAAAAAAGTGTTTGAGTGATGTTTTCTGGTGGTTGTTTCTGATTTTTTCTAAAGTCTTAAAAAATATTTTGCTTGCTTTTCCTCAAAGTTCCCCAAGTCTTAGGTTGTCGACTCTTGAGCTTATACTCCTTAAAACCTCCTCGTCTCCCTACCCCTTGCTTAGCATGATTCCTAAGTGTGCCAAGAAAATAAGTATAATCTGGATTCTAACCTCTAATAGGCATGATCTTAAACTTTCATTCTAGGAGTTGTGCACTCTAAATGAGCTTAACATAAGTCCCGAAGTTCTGATGATAACACACAACCTTATTACTTTGACATAGGTTTTGAGTATCTGGGGGTAAGTCGTTGGGCTTGAAGGAGGTTGTATCTCACTTATCTACTCACCATACTTCCCAAAGTATATGTGGATAAGTTGTTAGGCACAAATGAGGTAATGTCTGGCTCCTCTCTATGGCATAATTTTCTAAGTACCATTGTCTTGATCCTAGATCGACATTGTTATACGTGCCAAAGAATGTTGATTCTCACTTTGTTTTTCCACACTAAACATAGTGGAAAAATATACCTTAGTGATGCTCGAGTTTTTTATTTATAAAATAGCTCGTAAATGCATGAATTACTTTATAAGAAATGATAAGTATACTTTCAAGGTCAGTCTAAAGAAGAACTACGTGATTTTAAACAATTCAATAAATTTTTAAAAATGAGAAATAAACCTAAACATTCTATCTCAAAGTTTTGGTTTTAAAAATATCTAAACCAATAACATAAATTTAAAGATAGAGGATAGATAGGTTCATACAAATAACAAGTAGACATACAATTCATTAGATAAGTTCATACAAATAACAAGCAAACATGCAATTCATTTATTGATTGAGAATTAATGGGATATTTACCTAGTTGATTATGTTTGGTAATATTAATTAGGTTAATAAAATATAAACTCAGATCATTGAATTTTTTATATGTATAAATAACACCTTTAATGGGGCCATTATTCATTGTTAATTAAGTCCTAACCTGCCATCTTTGGTGGGATCAATAAATTGATTTTTAATTAAATTATGCTTGTTTTCAAGAAATTATTAAACCATTTAACTTGCAACTTTTGATGGGATCGATAATTTTAAACATCTATTTAAGCTGTCTAAAATAGGTTGTAGATTCATGTATCTTAAAATTAACTTTCACATTTTAAAACTACTACAAAAATACGTTGTCAATATATTTTCAAATAGTAATTCTGATAAAAATATTTGAAATAGAACATGATACTAAATGAGATCCATGTAATTACATCTAACATCTAAGAGTATTACTCTAAATTAGATCCACATTCATGTTTCCAAAACTCAATTTTATTTTAAATCTATTATGAAAAATATGCAGTCAATATATAATTTGATAATAAACTTTGTAAAAATTCTCGAATATTTTATTATTGTTGAAAATATTTCCCTAAATAATTTATAAATGCTTATCAAAATAACTAAATTCCATAAGAAAAATCAATAAGACATGTTAAAAATAATGAATAATCAATAAATTATTTATAATAAATTCAAGAAATACAATATTACTTATTAAAAAGAAATAAGAATACAAATTATATTTATACACAAAAGATAAATTGATAGGTGTGTCTTGCTCCACAAAAGAGGTACAAAAATTCACAATATCCCCTAGAATCCAATAATGATTTCGTATCGCTTGATATATAATAACTCCTTATTACTACCTCATTTATTCGAGGGAACCTAATCTGAACTATTTAACAACTAAACATAAACTAAAACTTATTATAAGAACTAAGAAAAGATAAAAGAGACAAGCTGCAAGAGTTGAGGGATGATAAGAGATTATGGAAAGAGGTCTTTTATATAGGCAAGAAAACACTACAAAAGGGATAAAAATGTGGATCATATAATCGGGTGCGGTGATGCACATTTATCTCTGTTGTAGAATGAACCAATTTGAAACGTGTTGAAATCACGATCCATAAGTCCCATGTTGTTGATATATGCTTTGTCACAACGCACGTTGATCTATGCTTTTAGAAATTCATTTGTATTTCACCCTTTTATTTGGTTGGAACATATGTAAGGCTTACATATGCTATTCTTTTCTCCTTTATGGTTGTAACGAAGTGCTTTTAGGTATAATTCTTCAAGTTTTTATCATATAGACTGCATCTCCTCTATTTTACTATGTTGATCTTTCTTATACCTAGTATGTTGATTTTTGGTTCTCTATATGTTTCCTGTTGTGTATTATTCTTCTTTTTCCTGCTCTTCCTTCTCTTGTGCTTTATATGTCATTTCGGAAAAAATTGAGGTGTTGTTACAAACTTGAGTACATGAATGTTTCTCTGTATTGTGTTTATTTGGGTTTTTTATATGTATATATATGTCATATAAATTATTTACTTATATTTAGGATCCTTTATTTATATGCATTGTTGTGACTATACTAGTATATTTAGTTGACATATTAGTGTTTGGGGTGTTCCCCCTATCTAAGCTTGTTTACTGTTTCTAGTGTTGGAACCTAAGTCTTTTTCACATACTTAAATGTTTTAATGGCATCCCTTATTTCTTCTCTCTCTTTTTGGGGTGTTACTTGTGTTGCTCACTAGTTAGTTCAGTTTCATTCCCTCTTTTGACTAGCGATATGAGTATTGTCGATGATTTCTTTTGAGGCGACAATGTGTAGTTTATTGCTGATGAATTCTTTGGAGGCAATACTGTATGGTTTGTACCGATGATCTCCCTTGAGGCACATTCTTGTCTTTTTGTCTTATGATCTCCTTTGAAGCCATCTTTGTCATATCACTTGTTTGTTGTTGTTATGCTTTATGAAATTGACTATTTCTCTCACTTACAAGCTTGTTTCTCTTCTCTGAGTTTGTGAACTATGTTTTTCTTCACATGCTTAATATGCTTCCTTGTTTCTATTTGTTTGTTTTATAATGTGTGTAGATGTTGTTGTTTTGGGGGAGTTTCGAGAATGTAGGATGCATAACGCGTTTATTTCCTAAAATGCATACTTTTAGGGGGAGAGGCATGTGTGAAATGTATGTTGTTAGGGAAAGTGTTATTTTTGTTTTGCATCCTTGGTGTTTTTCCTATTTATGAGTTATTTTTATGCTATTAGTATGACATGTTTCATGCATTGTACACATTCTCTTGTTGAACATATCATCTTATTTTCTTACTAGCATTCTTGCTTTGAGGTTCTTTATTGCATGTTTCTTACATGTAGTTGTTTGGTTGGTATTTGCAGTTTAAATGCATGACACATGTTTTCTTTGGTAGACTTAGATGTCTTTCCATATACATGTACATAGTATGGGATGAGATTGAAGGATTGAATCTACCCAAGTGTTGTTGGAGGAAGATAGTTGAGCCACTTGAAGTGTGTCAACTTGGAAGATAATTTGACTTTCTATATCAAAAAAAGGGAGAAATATGCACAACTTGTTTTTGTTTATGCATTGTGTTGTGAATGCAGTTTGTACTACATTATGGTGCCCATATGCATTCATTTAGGGGGAGTGTAGCATGAAGTTAGGAGATGTTGTGTACGTTATATGCGTTTTTGTTGCATTTGCTTAGCCTATCACTATGTACATGTGCAGGGGTAATATGATAGCATCTGGATAGACTATACGTTGCTTCTACATGATATGTTCACAGGGTATGTGTTTGATACGTGTGTGCAGGTTATGAGTGTAGATGTGTTGAGGCCTTTGTGTTTTAGATTAGTGGTGTGTAGATGAGTTGATCCCAAAAAAGGATAGAGCGCAAAAGATGAATGCACTTGGTGTAGGTGTTCTTTTTGAGTGTTGGGTGTACATCGATGTTTTGTTCATAGGAACAAACATCTTTTTGGTCATCTCCATAATTATCCTATGTTTGACATGCCTTTGTACTTAGTGTGTTGTGTTTTTCCATGGAAAGTCAAAGAAAGAGATTGTAAGTTTTGTTTTCTTTTATGCCTTTGTTGGCGTTCCCCTGTGCAAAAGACAAAGTTTATTCATTTTACTTAATATTTTATATTCCTATATGTAAGGTTGGTTATTGATGATTAATAATTCACACATGTACATAATTAGATACACTTTATATGTAAGCATGTTTACACATATCACAAGGTTGGTTTTCATTATATGCATGATGGGTTGAGTGTTGTGGTTTTTGTTTTGTTTTGTTTGTGGGTGTATATGAAAATTACTTGATAATTTTTAAAATAGAAAATCAAATTTTTTGATGAACTCACTCATTGTCGGGTTGTCGGGTTGTCGGCAAGGCCTAGGTGAGGCACTGTTGTATAAGTCCAAAATTTTCTATAAATACACCTATCTTTTCTTGTTTCTTTAATGAGAAAAATGTAGTGAAGTTCCATCAATTTGACATCTCATTTTTTTTTATTCTGGGTCATTATTATCTTGAGTATTTGTTTGGTAATAGTGATTTGTGACTGTGTGAGTAAAACCATGCTTTTGAGTAGTAAGTACTTGAGGTGGTGTTTGCTAGTGAGAGTAAAATAACATTCTTAAGCTATGAGTGTTTAAGACTATTTTACTAATGAGGTGTAAGAAATGATGTGCTTTTGGGAATAGGTGTAGCTATTTGTGAGCTCCTAAGATAGTGATTACTGGTGATCGTGGTTGAGGTGTTTTCCCACGTTGTTTGTACACATTATTGATCATTGGTTTTCAATCACACTATTGTGTGTAGTGTTAGCTCTTAAAGAGAGTTAGATCCATGTGTTGGATCAAATATTTACGAAGGTAGCAAACGAGGGCAATTAGGGCAGTATGGTTCTGACTGATAGAGATATTTGCATTTATACTTTTATCAAGTTATATATGTTTATTGTTATTAGTGAATTGTTTGATGTGGATTAGTTTACATAAGTAACCCGATGATGTTATCACATAGGTAGGGATTTTATGTTGGTTTACTTTGTTACATGATTATATTTGTATGATCAGCTGTTATCTTAGTATAATCTAAGTTTCTATTGTTTATGTACTAATATATTAGATTTAGACTCTAATTAGAAAGCTTTTTGTTTTTATGTTAGGGCATGCTTTATTTTCTTTCCTTTTAGCATGCCTATAGCTTTCTAATTATTAACTTTCCATTATATGCATGGAAGTTTCATATGAGTCTCTAAGAAGCTAGTGTCTTCTTACCTTGATTATGTACTAAGTGTCAGACTCTTTCTTTTAGTTTGCTATGTTTTGTATGATTGCATGCTATGAGAGTACAATTATATTTACAAAATATGCTCCCGTATATGAGGTCTTGAAGTGATTGAAAATCTTTTATAGCTTTTCCAATATGTATGCCTGATACACATGTTGTGTAATGTTTGCTATGTTTATGCATGTTGCATGTTTGGAAAGAAGTGTGTGAGGTACACCATCACTAGTATATTTATTGTAGATTGTTCTTTCTCATATGTTGCTTTTTTTTGTTCTGTGTTGACTTGAGCATGTTGTTTTATACTTCCACTATGTTATATGCTTAGTTTACGTTGTGAGGCTTGCTTGGCCGAGTTGGAATAGATCTCATAAAAATATTCCATAGGTGACATTTTGACCCTTCATCTAGGTCCCATATGCGTATTTAGGTTGAAAGAACAATTGATTTATGTGCAATTATTTCTAAGTATAGAAATCTTAGTACTTTCAGAGCATGTGATTTGTTGATTTTATAATTTGACCGTGCATAAATTATATCTTTTTTTGGCCAATCACATATAAAAGGGACCAATTAAAAGGTTGTATGTATATTCAATGAAATTTCCCATTAACAATAGATTTTAGAAGTTTAGTTGAAGGAAATAAAAAACAAATATGATAAGGAAAACAATTGAAAAAAATGTTATATGAAGCATTCCTAATACTTTTCAAATCTTGTGAATCGAGTATAAAATAAAATCCACGAAACACATTAAAGGTTCTAGAGCGCGTGTTAACCAAGCGTAACTTACTAGAGTTTACTCCCTCCCAATCTTTTTGGAAAAGTAAAAAAATAAAATAATAAAAATAAGATAATGATATTATCACAATAATAATTCATTAATAAAAATTTTATCCAATGATAATTATATTAAGATGTAATTAACATTAAAGATAAAATTGACATTTTATATATTTTTATTGTAATAATATCATTATCCTAAAAATATCTCAATAATGATAAATAAAGTTTGATTTAATTACGTTCAATATCAAACGGATCAAAATAACATAAGTTAATTTAAACTCTGCTTAATATAAAACGATATATATGACTGATCATATGATTTATTATTTTTATACTTATAAATTTACGAATAATTTTTATTATTTTTTGTTATTTTTTTTATATAATGTCATTCTCCTCACAGCTTATGTATTCTATATTTCAATAATTTTGTTTTAGAAAATATGCAAGTTAAATTTTTTATATTTGTATTTAGAGTTTGACATTTTATTTACAAATTTATTATAATTTAATCAATCCATGAATTACACATATGAATATCATTATTATTATATTTTTTTACTAACACAAAGTCATCTAAACATATAATTCTATTATTTTATATATTTTTGCATTATATCTTACATATAAAAAAAGGATGACTTTGTACATCTTCCTTGTCCTTAAAAAAACGATTTTATTGTATATTAATAAATATCAATATTTATTTTAATACATAAATGATAAACCATAAAAATTAAATTAAATTAAATTTACACGTAAAATTTAGAATACATATACCCGTGCTTATTAATTAAAAAAATAAAAGCATACATATCGTGAATAAATTTTTTTAATCCCGAATCTCATGTATTAAAATGGTTACTTTTAAATTTTTTATTTCCTAAAAATATTTTAAGGTCCAATTTTAATTAATAGTAATATATAATAATAAAATAATGAATTATTTTCAACTTTAACAACTATATAAAATTAATAATAAATTTAATAAATTGAATTACTTTATAAAAAATGGTATAATAATCCCTTCATAGCTTCATGTCTCACTTAGTACATTTGTTTTTAATCAATATTATTTATTTATTTTAATTATTAAAAATTTGTTATTTAATTCTTTTGATTGTTAAGAAAATGTGCTGATTAGAGTCAAATTTTAATATTTATATTATTTAATAATTTTTATGGTAAAAATGAGAGAAAAATAACATATATTTTATCTATTTTTCTAAGCTTAAAAAATGACGAAAATAAAATAAATAAATGATCAAATTATTCCTTTTAATGAACTCACGAGTAACCCAAATTATCCCTTTTGTTTATGTGTATTCTTTTATGATTCTTTTATCCCTTTTGTTTATGTGTGTTTTTTTATGATCATTTTCTATTATCAAATAAACAAAATGACACATTTTATAAAAAATATAATCAATTAACCCCAAATACATAATCAAAAAATATTAAAACCAGTCACATCCTAAAACAATAAAAAATAAATATAAAAAATTAATGTTTATAATGAATTTATTTTAATTAAAATATAACTATCTCATTTTGTAATAAATTTTATAATTATTTTAAACACATTTTTTTAATATGTTAATTAATTTTTAATTATATATCCAAACATAATATTTTAAATTTTATTAGATATTATCAATAAAAACTAAAAATAAATTTTTTCCGTTTAATTAATTACATAATTAATACTCTTATTAATAAATGTCAATAAAAGAGGAAAAATTTAGTCAATGTTAAAAAAAATAGAAATATTTTTAAAAATAAAAGGTGAAAGAAAAAAAATTAATACGAATGAAAAAAGAAATTAAGAACCATAAATTAATGGTTTTTGTATTATTTTGGTCCCTAACATTTACCTCAAAATTACATTTAGTCTCTAACTTCTTAAAATACATAATTTAGTCCTTAATTTTTAAAATTTAATGTCATTTAAACTAATTGATAGGCCCAAGAGTTCAATGGATTTTCACAAATTAAGTCATTGGATAGAGTTTGACTTATACACTTATCTATCCCAAAAAATAAACTCATTAGATAAGATTAACTTATCCATCCATTCATATTTTATCAATATGTCATTTATTTGCTTTTAACTTCTTAACACTAATAGTTGCCTATCAAGCTGATTGTCTATCAAAGTTTACATTGTAGTTCAAATCAAGGAACTGGACACTAATATACATGTGAGAGTGGAACTGAATATGCACAAGGCTCTTTGTTACTTCCAAGTGACCCAATTACAAGGCTTAAAACAAAATGTTTCAAAGAAGCATTTAATGAGCTAATCTAAGAGAATTTGGTTGATTCAGCTAATCTTTTGTATTTGTCTTTTTTTTCCTTAATTCCTGTTGCACAAAAAAAAAGTCCACGAACCTAGTAAGGAATTTTATTTTTCCATATTTTTTCTCATCTCCTAAACCTTTTTCCAAACCCCACACTTAAAAAAATACGTGACAAAATTGTGTGAATTTTTGGATATTGCTGAAAACCATAGAAACTGAGTTATTCATTCATTTTTATCTTGCATGCAAATTCTTAAACTTTTGATAAGTTTTGGTTATTTCTCATTTTTTGAAGTGGTGTTGGTTATTTTGAATAGGTTTATTGAGTTTGATTAAGAATTAAAAAGACACAAAAGAGTGAAAAAAAAGTCAAGAGTGTGAGACTATAAGAGAGTAAAAGCCATTTAGAGTGAAAACACAAGTGTGAGCAAAACACGTGAGGGAGTATTTGTAAGGTCCTATTTCATTCTAACGTTATTTTGTAGGAATCATGACCTGAGGTGCATCGAAAGGTGTGGATTTGAAGTTCCAAACGGAGGCACTTATGGGTGAGATGAGGAGAGTATTGAGAGTGGAAATGGAGCAAGTGTATGAACGGCTTGATAGGGTAGAACAACACTTGTGGAGCAGCCCCAAAGTAGTCATAATAGCCATAAAAGGTGATGCATACCATCTAGACAAACAACCTTGGGAACCCATGAACTCAAAGGAATATGAATAATTAATTTTCTAGGAATGTGTTGAAGATGATTGGATTGAAACCCTAAGGAAACAAAGTCCTTAAACCCCTAATCTTTGGTATGATTTGATTAGAACCCTAAGGAAACAAAGTCCTTAAAACCTTAACCTTGAGACGCCATAAAAGATGATCACTCCCTTTGATAAGTCAAATTCAAATATTCAATCAAGAAAACAAGAAGGTAAAGCAAGAAGCTTTCTAAAATAAGCTTTTTATTAATGATATATGGTCTGTCCAAGATTACATAGTTGCTATGTTTATATAACAACAAACCATAAAGAAAAAACCCTAGAAGAAATTCAAACCCTAAAGAAACCTTAAACGAAATTCAAACCCTAAAGAAACCCTAGATGAAATGGGCCTATTTAGTGGTGGATTGGGCCTAGTCAATCCTTAAAAAAATAAAAGACTAAAAAGACTTATGATAAATAAAACATAAAAGGCTCACAACTAACTAAAACAAAATTTTCTTCCCAAATTAATCCTTGCACCCAACTTAATCTTACAAATCTATCCCTTGCATAGGATCTTGAGAATATTTGTAAACATCAACTTGGTCAGCACCTTGATCTCTATTATTACCCTCCTCTTCAAAAAGACTCGTCTTCGAATCTTAGTTAAACCGAAAGGCACACACATACACCATGTTCCATTTTTCTTTAAGAGTAAGATGACAGGAATCGAACATGGGCTGAGACTTTTCCTTACAATTCCCTTTTGCAGAAACTCATCCACTTGCCTTTGTATATCCTTTTTTTTTCTTCTTTTTACTATTGTTGTGAACAAAAAATAGACAACAAAAAAAATTTGCAACCCTAATGAACAAAAAAAGAAGAAAAGGACAAAGTAGTAGATTGTTCAAGACTTTAATTCTTGTTTTCTTGCTTGAGTTTCTTGTTCTTATTGAAATTAGTTTTCCTTTATTTTGTTCTAGTTTTCCTTTATTTTGGTTAAGTAAGATAAAAAAGAAAAATCTTGAGAATATTTCCAGCTGAAGTTTATTTCTTTCCTATTTTAACTTTCCTAAATTGATTATTCTTTCTTTTATTATATTATTATATTCTTAATCTTATTCTTATTTTTATATTTTTATTTTTATTCTTTCTTTTCTTACATTCTTATATTCTTATATTCTTTCTTGGTTCTTTAGATTACTCTTTAGACTTTGTTTTTATCAACTAAGTTTTTAAAATTCTAATTTTTGAGATTGCCACCAACAAACCAGTTTCTCTTAAGATTACTTGAATTATTTGATTTTGTTAAGAATTTAAAAGGGGTGTTTGCTTGAGTTTTTAGTGGTAAAAGGCAAGAGGGATAAAAAAGCCAAAATAGTGTGAAACATGAGTGATAACAATTTAATTTAAGAACAAACATGTGAGGGAGTGAGTGAGGAACAATACCTTTTATCTCATTTTATTTTACAGGTTGAAAACATGAGTAAGAAAAATGGAACATGGCGTAAGTGTGTTCCTTTCAGTTTAACTAAGATTCGAGGATGAATGTTTTCGAAGAGGAGAGGAATAATGGAGATTGAGGTACTGATCAAGTTGATGTTTACAAATATTCTCCAGATCCTCAACTACAAATATTCTCAAGTCCTACAAATATTCTCAAGATCCTATGCAAAGGATAGATTTGGAAGATCAAGTTGGGTGTAAGGATTAATTTAGGAATCAATTTTTTTTAGTTAATTGTAGGTCTTTTTAGTATTTTTTTTTAAGGATTTATTAGGCCCATTCCAACACTAAATGGAACCATTTCATCTAGGGTTTCTTTAGGGCTTGAATTTTGTCTAGTTTTTTTTAATGGTTTGTTATTATAAAAATGCAGTAGCTATATAATCTTGGGAAGACCTTATATCATTTATCAAATTTATTTTAGAAAGCTTTTTACTTTCCATTATTGTGTTCTTGATTGAATTCTTGAATTTAACTTATCAAATGGAGTAATCATTCTTTGTGGCGTTTTAAGGACTATGTTTCCTTAGGGTTCTAATCTGATTCTCTTCAACACATTCCTAGCAAATCGATTGTTGGGTCCACACCATTTTATTTGATACCAAATGATGCGGATCCTCTAGGCGAATAACCCCTAATGAACAAAAACCAAAAAACATAGTAAAAAAAGGTGCGAGAAACTTTAAACCCTCAGTAAATGGTGTAAATGATATAATTTGGGATCTAAATAAGCCAAGAACAGAGGAAAAGTTCACTCTTCTTATAGGAATCGAGCCGAGCTTTGATTTGATAATCTATAATATTCGTTTCGATACCCGAGTCAAAAGTTATGGCTATCTAAAGTTGCAACTCTAATTTATCAATTTTTGTTTTGAAACTATGAAAAGCAGTAGGCTTTCTTCTCTTTTTTTTTCTTTTTTTTGAAGAACAAAAATGGGTTGAACGTAGAAATAAAAAACAAGAAAAATATAGGAAGAATTCAAAGAGAATTACGAAACAAAATCCAAAAACAAAAACAAAACAAAAACAAAATTGAAAGAAAACGCAAGACTTATGAAAGGACGAATTTGTTTTTGGAATTAAGGACTCAAAACAAAGGTAGATGACGATAGATAACCTATTTTCAGCAACCAAGACTCTGATACCAAATGATGCCAACCCTCTAGGCGAACAAACCTAAGAAACCACGAACTTAAAGGAATAGGAACAATCAATTTGTTAGAAACGTGTTAAAGATGATTGGATTAGAAACTTAAGGAAACAAAATCCTTAAAACCCTAACCTTTGGTATGATTGAATTTGGACCCTAAGGAAGCAAAGTTCTTAAAACCCTAACCTTGAGACTCCACCAAGGATAATCACTCCATTTTATAAGTCAAATTAAAGCATTCAATCAAAAACAAAAGAAGGCAAAGCATGAAGCTTTCTGAAATAAACTTTTTATTAATGATATATGGTATGCTCAAAATTACATAGTTGCTACGTTTTTATAACAAAAAACCATAAAAAACCTAGAAGAAATTCAAACCCTAAATAAACCCTAGACAAAATGGGCTTATATAGTGGTAGATTGGGCCTAATTAATCCTTAAAAAAATAAAAGACTAAAAAGACTTATGATAAATAAAACATAAAAGACTCATAATTAACTAAAACAAAAATTACTTTCCAAATTAATCCTTGCACCCAACTTGATCTTCTAAATCTATCCATTGTATAGAATCTTAAGAATATTTGTAAACATAAACTTGGTTAGCACCTCGATCCCCATTAGAAGGGAGGGAGTTCATCAAAGGAGAATGAGGGTAGAATGTGAATAGTATTATGGTGATGGTTATGAAGAGGAAGATGAGCACAAGTCAAGGGTTAACCATAGGAGATACGATGGTGGGTTTGGTGAAGCTAGGAATCATGTAGATAACAACTTGGGGAATATAAAGATTAAAATCTCATTTTTCCAAGGTAAAAATGATCCTGAAGCTTATTTCAAGTGGGAAATTAAAATGAAGATAGAATCATCCCAATTCTCTTGGATTAGCCCATTAAGTGCTTCCTTAAAATGTTTGGATTTAAACCTTGTAATTTGACTAGTTGGAAGTGACAAAGAGCCTTGTGCATATTCAACTCCACTCTCACATGTATAGTCATGTGCAATTCCTTGATTTGCATCATTCTCCCCTTCTTGAGAAGAATTTGTCCCCAAATCATCACCTTCATCAAAGGCAGACAAATCAGCAACATTAAAACTTTCACTAACGCCATACTCAACTCGTAAGTCAAGCTTGTAAGCATTGTCATTAATGTGTTCCACCATTTTAAATGGTCCATCACCCCGAGGTAGGAGTTTTTGAATGTCATTGGTTCAAAAAATGGACCTTCCTCAAGTGCAACCATACCCAATCTCCTGGTTCAAACAATACCTTCTTGCGTTCCTTGTTGGCTTGATGGATATATTATTGAGTCCTTCTTTTAACATTCAAATATGTCTTTTCATGAATCTGCTTCACAAATCCAGCCTTCTTTTTACCATCTAAGTTTACATGTTCACTCAAAAGTAAAGGAATTAAATTCAAAGGTGATAATGGATTAAAGCCATAAATAATTTCAAATGGGAAAAAATTAATTACATAATGTATATTTTTATTGTAGGAAAATTCAACATGTGACAAATAGTCGTTCCATGTTTTCAATTTCTTTTTAATGATAGCATGCAACAGATAAGACAAAGTTCTATTTACTACTTCAATTTGACCATCAATTTGTGGATGACAAGTAGTAAAAAACAATAACTTGGTTCCCAACTTTTCCCACAAAGTCTTCTAAAGGTAACTCAACAAATTTGCATCCTTATCAGAAACAATGGTCCTAGGTATGCCATGTAACCTAATAATTTCTTTGAAGAACAAATCTGGTATATGTGATGCATCATCGATTTTTTTGACATGCAATGAAGTATTCCATCTTAGAAAACTTATCTACCACCACACAAATTGAGTCTCTCACCTTTTAGTCCTAGATAAACCTAAAACAAAGTCTATAGAAATATCAGTCCAAGGTTCATTAGGCAAAGGGGTGTACAAACCATGGGGTCTCACCTTAGGCTTAGCTTGTTTACAAGTGATACACTTATCACATATTCTTTCAATATCTCATTTTATATGAGGCCCAAAAACTAATCATGCAAAATTCCTAAAGTCTTGGCTACACCAAAATGACCCATTAAACCACCACCATGAGCTTCTCTCACAAGAAATTCATGCAAAGAAAACATTGGCACACACAACTTATTTTCTTGAAACAAAAATCTATCACGCCTACCAAATGCTACCTTATCACATGCGTTGAGTACATCACCAAAATCAGAATATTGTGCATACAATTCCTTAATGTATTCAAAACCAATTAATTTTGTATCTAAAGTGGAAAGTAAAGTATACCTTTGGGGTAATGCATCAGCCACCACGTTTTCCTTACCTTACTTGCATCTGATCACATAAGAAAAAGTTTAAATGAATTCCACCCACTTGGCATGAAATTTGTTCAACTTCTGATGTCCTCTCAAATGCTTCAAGGATTCATTATTTGTGCAAATTACAAATTCCATAGGCCATCGATAGTGCTACCAATTTTTTAAAGCCCTCACCAAAGCATACATCTCATTATCATAAGTCGAATAGTTTAGGGATGCCTCATTCAATTTTTCAGTGATATAGTGATGAGAATCATCGAGCTCTACAAATTCCAAGTGGACCAATAACAAGGTCTAGGAAGGCACAACTCAAAAAGGCTTTAAATGGTCTCATTCAAGAGGTCATGCATAATCAAGCGGACCTAAATTGGGAGTGCAAGGATTGGGACAATCCTAGGATGGAAATTAGCACAAAATTGGCAAAAGTAAAACTGGGCACATTGTTGTGCCATTTGGACTTTTTTTTGGGCAGCTTCATTTTCAGCCCTTAGATGGAAACAAGGGTTAAGATGTTATATTTTATAGGATTACTTTTGTGGTCAGCTGCCCCATTTTTTTCATGATTTGGTCAATGTTTTCTGCTACCTTTTCTGCTTTTTGGCTGTGTTTATTTTCAACCCTTGGATGAGATCAAGGGCTATGATGTAGTAAAGCTTAGGGTTGGTTTGTATCCTATTAAGAGCAGCTCAGCTGCTACAAAATACAATTTTGAATGAAGTTTGAATATTCAGATCATTTGAGAGCTCATTCTAGCTCTTTGTTCCTCTTTAAGCAACTTATCAAGGGATTGGCAACCTTTGTGGCGTTGTTTAGCATCCAAGCATTTGTGGTGAGTAATATCCATACTTGTTAGGGTGTCATTTATGCTAGACTTATCAAGGAATTAGCAGCTCCTTGTGGCATCTTTTCTCCTCAGAAAAATGGTGAGTAATATCCATTGATTTGTGGAGAAACCCTTTGCTATATAATCTGAAATTAGCTAGGTCCTATCCCCTTTGGTTCTTATCATTTGGTATCAGAGCTTTTGGTGCTAATTTTCAGATTCCTATCCTTTATATTTGTTCTTGTTCTTGCTGAAATTTATTCTCCATACCCTAAAAATATTGCTCTTCTTTGTTTCCACATTTTTTCTGCACTTTGCTTTCAAATTCTATTGTGTCCAAAGTTTTTCGGTAGTAACCTTGCAGATCCTGTTGTTTCTGAAAGTTTTCTGAATTTTCCTTTCATATTTTGCAGTTTCCTTGCAAATTTTGCTATTTTTGAATCTATTCTGCATTTTTCCTTGCTAATTCTGCAATATCTTATATATTCTGCAATTTTTGGCTGTTTTCTAGTATTTCTGTGGTAGTTCCTGCAGAAATTTCATTTTCCCTTTGTGTTGTAATCTATGTGCTATTTACCAATCTTAAAAATTTCTTAAACTCATATTGAAAGTATTGTATTGATGTACTCTTGAGTTATTAGCATAATTGTTCCAAAAGGAAAGAAAAAAAAGAAAAAGAATGGCCAGAATTAATTAAAAAAAAACAGAAAAAAAGAGGCCAAGTTACATTTGCTAATTTCTAGTGAGTATTAGAGCTCATAGTTTCAGGGATTTTACACTTTGATTATAAATCTTCCATTGTGTGCTTAGTTCCTTTGGGGAAATTGTTGTTTTCCAATCGTGTTGTTCTATTGCTTTTTCTTGTGCTTACTACTCTAAACACTTTGAGTTAGTTTCCTTTGTGCTTTAACAAGTGGGATATTGTGAACTGTTTTTTTGGGTGTTTGATAATTCTACAAATTGGTTGGAATCCCTGGATTTGGTTGCTTTGATTAGGAACTAAGAGGGTTTGAGCGATTAATCCGAGTGCTAAACACATGAGGTATTGTGTGAATTTATATTAGTTCTATTTTATTACACTAACCTATTGTTGTGTAGAATTGAAAAAAAAATGTCAAACAGTAGTCCCGAAGGAAGACCGGATATGATGTTCATGATGAGGGCGCTGTAACAATCTTTTGAGAGGATGAACAACTTGGTGGTTGATATGAATGAAAGATTGGAAAGGCAAGAAAATTCCTTAGCAGCTTTACAACGAGAAATACCTCCATCCAATGTTAGGAGGGTTAATAGGCAAGCACATGTTGGGGATGATATAGAGGAAGAAGAATTGGAGGAAGAAGGGGGAAGAATTCCTAGAGGAGGAAGAAATGGTAGAGGAGGTATATGGAGACCCCTACCTAGAGCTCAAGATGGAGTTGATAGAGATCTAAGTAGTATAAAAATGAAGATACCACAATTCCAAGGAAATAATGACCCGGAGTTATATTTGGAGTGGGAGAAGAAAGTGGAGCATATTTTTGAATGTCACAACTACTCCATGGAGAAAAAAGTCAAACTTGCTGTAATTGAGTTTTCTGACTATGCATTGAATTGGTGGGATCAATTGGTCATTAGTAGGAGGAGAAACCGTGAAAGGCCCATAGATAATTGGGAGGACATGAAGGCTATCATGAGAAAGAGGTTTGTGCCTAGCTACTACTATAGAGAGTTACACCAACGCTTACAAAGATTGACTCAAGGATATAAATGTGTTGATGAGTACTACAAGGAAATGGAAGTGGCTATGGCAAGAGCTAATGTCGAGGAAGATAGAGAAGCAACCATGGCTAGGTTTCTTAGTGGGTTGAATCCAAACATTGCCAACATTGTGGAACTTCATCATTATGTGGAGATGGAGGACATGGTCCATATGGCAATCAATGTGGAAAGGCAATTAAAGAAACGGAGTTTTCGATCCCAACCATTAAGGTCTAGTTCCATTACTCAAAAACCAAACCTTACTAGTCCTTGGAAGTCCAATGAGAAAAAAGATGAAATAGCTACATCCAAACCAAGATTTAAGCCTTACAAAGCCAAAGAGATGGGGGCTAGCAACGACAAAGGTAAAATCGACACCCCAATTCGTAATCGTGACTTAAGGTGTTTTCGGTGTCTCGGTAATGGTCATATAGCCTCTCAATGTCCCAACAAGAAGGCAATGATCACCTTAGCGAGTGGTGAGATTGGAACCGATAATGAAAGTGAAGAAGATGAGATGCCATCTGTAGGGGAAGCGAGTGAAGAGGAGATAGGACCCGTGGATGGGGAAGCACTTGTAATAAGGCGATCTTTGAGCACTCAAGTCAAGGAGGATGACCTTGAACAACAAAGAGATAACATCTTTCACACAAGATGTCATGTGAGTAACAAAGTGTGTAGTGTTATCATAGATGGGGGAATTTGCACCAATGTGGCTAGTACTACCTTAGTTGAGAAATTAGGGTTGCCTATATTTGAACACCCTAAGCCTTACAAGTTGCAATGGTTAAATGATAGTGGGGAAGTGAAGGTTAATAAGCAAGTATTAGTGAGCTTCTCCATTGGAAAGTACAAGGATGAGGTGATGTGTGACGTGGTACCCATGCAAGCTGGACACATCTTGCTAGGTAGGCCTTGGCAATATGATAGGATGGTTACACATGACGGATATAGAAACAAGTATTCGTTTGTGAAGAATGGTAGAAACATCACACTTGTACCCCTTTCACCCAAGCAAGTCTTTGAAGACCAATTGAGGATGGTTAGGGAAAAAGAACAAAAAGAGAAGAATGAAAAAGAAAAAAAGAGTGAAAGAAAAAAAAAGAGTGAAGAAAAAGGAGAGGAGAGTGGAAAAATACTAGAGAAAAAAAATGTGAATTTTTATGCTAAGGCAAGTGAGGTCAAGAGGGTTTTTTATTCAAAACAGCCCATACTTGTACTTTTGTACAAGGAGGCAAATTTTTCTATTAATGATCTTAACCAGTCTTTGCCTAGTACCACTATTTCTCTTTTGCAGGAATTTGAAGACGTGTTCCCTGAAGAGATTCCAGATGGGGTGCCACCAATTAGGGGGATTGAGCATCAAATTGACTTTAAACCGGGGGCTTCTCTTCCAAATCGACCTGCCTATAGGACCAACCCCAAAGAAACTAAGGAGATTCAAAGATAGGTTGAAGAGTACTTGATCAAAGGTCAAGTTAGGGAGAGCCTGAGTCCATGTGCTGTTCCCGTGCTACTCGTTCCCAAGAAGGATGGATCAAGCAGGATGTGTGTTGATTGCCGAGCCATCAACAACATTATGGTAAAATATCGACATCCTATCCCTAGACTAGATGACATGTTAGATGAGTTGCATGGTTCTTGCATTTTTTCAAAAATTGATTTGAGAAGTGGATACCATCAAATTAGGATGAGAGAGGGTGATGAATGGAAAACCGCTTTTAAAACTAAACATGGATTGTATGAGTGGTTAGTCATGCCCTTTGGTCTAACAAATGCACCTAGCACTTTTATGAGGCTTATGAATCATGTTCTGCGTGCATTTATTGGAAAATTTGTTGTTGTCTATTTTGATGATATTCTCATTTACAGTAAAAATCTTGAAGAGCATGTCTTACATCTTAGGTATGTGCTTAAAATTTTGAGAAAAGAGCAATTGTATGCGAACCTGAAAAAGTGTGTTTTTTGCATGGACAAGTTAATTTTTCTTGGTTTTGTTGTTAGTTCTAAGGGGGTAGAAGAAGTAGATGAGGAAAAGGTTAAGGCTATTCGAGAATGGCCCACACCTAAATCTGTAACTGAGGTTAGAAGTTTTCACGGCTTAGCTAGTTTTTATCGAAAGTTTGTCAAAGATTTTAGTACACTAGCTGCACCTGTAACCGAGGTCATTAAAAAGTCTGTTGGTTTCAAATGGGGCGAGAATTAGGAAAGAGCCTTTAAAGCATTGAAGGATAGTTTATGTTCTGCACCTGTTTTATCTTTACCTGATTTTACTAAAACCTTTGAAGTTGAGTGTGATGCTTCAAGAATAGGTATAGGAGCTGTTTTGATGCAGGAACGGAGACCTATCGCTTATTTCAGCGAGAAACTTCATGGAGCAGCCCTTAATTATCCAACGTATGACAAGGAACTATATGCCTTAGTTAGGACCCTGGAGACATGGAAACATTACCTTTGGCCAAGAGAATTTGTCATCCATACCGATCATGAATCTCTAAAACATTTGAAGCGTCAAGAGAAAACTAACTTAGATGGTGCTAAGAAGGCTGAAATGGTGAAGAAGCTCCATGAACGCATTCATGAGCAAATTGATAAGAGAAATAAGGATTATGCTTACAGAGCCAATAAAGGGAGGCGAAGAGTCATTTTTGAGCCTGGTGATTGGGTTTGGGTGCATATGAGGAAGGAACGGTTTCCTGAAAAAAGACGGTCCAAGTTGCAACCTCGGGGATATGGACCCTTTCAAGTGATTGAGCGAATCAATGACAATGCCTACAAAATTGATCTTCCTGGTGAGTATAATGTTAGTACCTCTTTTAATGTTTCTGAACTTTCTCCTTTTGATTATGCAGGTGATGATTCGAGGACAAATTCCAAGTGGACCAATAACAAGGTCTAGGAAGGCACAACTCGAAAAGGCTTTAAATGGTCTCATTCAAGAGGTCATGCATAATCAAGCGGACCTAAATTGGGAGTGCAAGGATTGGGACAATCCTAGGATGGAAATTAGCACAAAATTGGCAAAAGTAAAACTAGGCACATTGTTGTGCCATTTGGACTTTTTTTTGGGCAGCTTCATTTTCAGCCCTTAGATGGAAACAAGGGTTAAGATGTTATATTTTATAGGATTACTTTTGTGGTCAGCTGCCCCATTTTTTTCATGATTTGGTCAATGTTTTCTGCTACCTTTTCTGCTTTTTGGCTGTGTTTATTTTCAACCCTTGGATGAGATCAAGGGCTATGATGTAGTAAAGCTTAGGGTTGGTTTGTATCCTATTAAGAGCAGCTCAGCTGCTGCAAAATACAATTTTGAATGAAGTTTGAATATTCAGATCATTTGAGAGCTCATTCTAGCTCTTTGTTCCTCTTTAAGCAACTTATCAAGGGATTGGTAACCTTTGTGGCGTTGTTTAGCATCCAAGCATTTGTGGTGAGTAATATCCATACTTGTTAGGGTGTCATTTATGCTAGACTTATCAAGGAATTAGCAGCTCCTTGTGGCGTCTTTTCTCCTCAGAAAAATGGTGAGTAATATCCATTGATTAGTGGAGAAACCCTTTGCTATATAATCTGAAATTAGCTAGGTCCTATCCCCTTTGGTTCTTATCATATAGGCAATTAGATGTCCTTCTTGCACCAAAATAGCTCCAATACCTACTCTTGAAGCATTACACTCAATTTCAAAAGCTTTAGTAAAGTTAGATAAAATAAAAAAAAGGTGCATTAGTTAACTTTTATTTGATTAGATTAAATGCATTTTATTGTTTCTTCCCCCACTTAAATGACACTTTTTTCTTGATGACTTCAGTAAGATGGGTGGCCAAGCTACTAAAATCATGCAAAAAACGTTTATAGAAGCTTACTAGGCCATGGAAACTCCTCACTTGGTTGATTTTTGTAGGTGCTGGCCACTTTTGGATTACTTTCACCTTTTTCTCATCCACCTTAATTCCTTTAGCACTAACAACAAAGTCAAGAAACACAAGCTTATCCCTGCAAAATATGCACTTTTGAGGTTTATCCGTGCAAAAGATGTACTTCTTGAGGTTAGGAAACAACTTTTCTTACCTTAGCATATCTAAAACAGATTTCAAATGCAATACATGTTCTTTCAAATTTTTCTATAAATTAGGATATCATCAAAATATACAACTACAAATCTAATAATAAATGTATGTAAAGCATGGTTCATCAAATGCATAAATATGCTCCAAGAATTAGTTAAACCAAAAGGCATCACTAACCACTCATACAAATCATATTTAGTTTTGAATGCAGTTTTGCATTCATCACTTTCTCTCATCCTTATCTGATGATATCCACTCTTGAGATCATTTTTTGTAAAAACACAAAAATCATGCAATTCATCTAGCATATCATTTAATCTAGGAATGAGATGACAAAACTTTACCATTATGTTATTGATGGCTTGGAAAGCAACACACATCCTCTATATCCAATCCTTCTTAGGAACTAGCAGCACCCAGAACAACACAAGGACTTAAACTTTCAAGCATATACCTCTTCTCCAAAAATTCACCTACTTACCTCCAAAGTTATTTTGTCTCTTCGAGATTACTCTTGTAGGTAGGTTGGTTTGAATTAATGCACCGATTATGAAATCAATTTATGTTCAATTCCTCTAATTGGGGGTAAGCCATAAGGTACCTCTTTGAGAAAGACATCATTAAACTTCTGTAAAAGAGAAACAATATTGCTTATCAAAGAACCAACAAGATCATTAGTACATAAAAGAACCTCTTCATACAAGAGTAAAATAAGTGGTTGATGTGAGAATAATGCTCTCTTGATCTCACTTTGTTTTTGCATTGTAACTGAATTTTTCCTCTCTTACTCTCAATATGGTTGAAATTTTCTCTTTCTTTTCAATCTATGCAATTTTTTTCCTTCTTTCATTTTTTTCAGATTCTTTTCTCTTAATTTTTTTTTATCAATTTTGGTCTTCTTTTATTTTTCTCTCTTCTTTTCATTTGATTTTTGTAGCTTTTGTCGGTCCTCCATAACCTGTTTTGGTATTTGATTGTCACAACTACTCGAAGATGAAGAATGTTAAGTTGGCTACAATTAAACTCACTAATTACACCATTGTTTGGTGGGATCAATTACTAACTAATAGAAGGAGGAATAGAAAGCCACCCATAGACAATTGGGAGAAGATGAAAATGCTCATGAGGAGGCATTTTGTACCTAGCCACTATTATAGAGGTTTATTTCAAAAGTTATAGAGGTTAACTCAAGGTTCAAATAATATGGATGAGTAATACAAGGAGATGAAGGTATCTATGATTCGAGCTAATGTGGAAGAGGAATAGGAAGCTACCATGGTTAGGTTTTTACACAGTTTAAGTCGAGATATTGTGGATATATTCAAGTTACAACACTATGTTGAGTTGTCAGATATGGTACATCAAGTCATAAAAATGGAGGAACAACTCAAGTAGAAGGGATTGGCTAGGAGGTGACAACCTGTGGCTACTAACATCACATGGAGAATAGCCCCCAAGAGGGCTACAAAATAGAATTGGGTTGATTTTAAAAAGGTGAAGCCCAAGATGGGTCCACATGATATTCAAGGCTTCATCCACATCATCCAAGCAATTATTGAAGCTAATTAGCATACCAAAAAGACGTTACTCTCATAATAAACCTAACTTTCCACTATGAAAATCAAATGTTCAAGTACAAACTCGGTCTTATGCTACCTTTCCTAGGATACTGCCCCAATGTACTTTACTTACGAACCCTGCTCTATTTTCATAGTTTTCAATATTAGCGTGAGCGGTTTCCAGACCAATGTTTCAATAAGCTTTCTGTCAATCAGATACGTTCTTGAATTAACTGTAAAATAGTTAGCACAAAAAACACAAGTGTCCGTGTGTGTTTTAGAATGGATTTAATAATGAATGATTCTAATTAGATGATTCAAAACATATATCACTTAAATCAAATTAACTAGTAAATCCTAGAGCAAAAAAGATCGAGCACAAGTTCAATAAAAATAGTTTCTTTAAAGATTAATAATCAAATCAAATAACTATGATATGACAAAAGCAATTATTTAATCTAACAATTTAAGAACAAAAATAAAGAAGAAGCTTTAAGAACATATTATCAAAATATCATAAAATAATTAGGCTTATTAATCAATCAAACATAACCATCAATATTTGATAGATTAACTAAATAAAGAAGCCTAAAGAATTATGATCTTATATTTGTAAAATAAGAAAGAAATTAGGAAGATGAGAATAATGCTCTTGTGTGGTTGATTGAAACAATGAGCAATGAGTTCTATTTATAGGAAAAATTAAAACCCTTAATCCTATGTAATTGATAAATATCTTTTATATTACAAATAGGATTAGTAATACTCATTAATTAAAAAAACTTCTATATGATTAATAAATATCATTTCTATTGCAAATAGAATTAGTAATACTCACTAATTAAGAAGACTCCTATTTAAAGAAGAGTTCTTTTAAAATAAATTTTATGTTATCTTTTATGCTAAAGATTTCAGTTATAATTTAGAGTATATCTTTATCTAATATTATTTAAAATAAATTTTATGCTATCTTTTATGCTAAAGATTTTAGCTATAATTTAGAGTATATCTTATCTAATATTTTGAGCATATCTTATTCCATATTTTAGCACTAAAAATAATTTCAGATTTATAAACATGTGTTATTAAATGCATAAATGTAATCATATGTGTTACAGTTATCAAAGATATATCTGATGTACAATTATCTAAAACTCGAGTGTTTGTTTAACTTTTCTTGATAGTCTTGATAACAAGCTTAAAAACAAATTTACAGATAAATATTTTGTTCGCGAAAATAACTAACACTCATAATTCTTACATTTATCTTACTAGGTAAAGGATCAAGACTCAACAAATCTTATATACACAATCTTGAAGTTCTTATCCATCTTTTGTTGTTGGGTTTCATCCCAATTGATAAGTTTCATATCACATTGCCTTCATGCATTAGATAATTTAAATTATCAAAATTATCTATCAAATTAAGTTATCAAAATTGTCTATCAAATTTGAAAAATTGATGAGAAAATGAAATGAAAGCAAATAGCTTGTGCAAAGTATCAAATAGAAACACAAGTAGAAAGAAGAAATGATCACATTATCACATACACACATATTGATCCTATTTACTTATGTTGTAATATTTTTCAAGTTAATTTCTTTACAATCATTTAAATCACAATAAGAAATGAGAAAAAATAGTCATAAGGAGGAACCAAAAATGTTGTGAAAGGCACTTCACACTACTTTGCAAACAGCTTTCGACGCCTACTTTGCCTGGCTCGCAAATTTGCTACCTCTCCCATAACAATCTCATCTATCAAGTCCTTAAAGACGGAACGCTCAACATCTAAAACAGCTCCAGAGATTTCACCCTTGAAGTCCGTCCAAGTTCCAGACCGATGGATCACATCCTCCTGCAATATGCTTTTCAATCCATCCTCTTCACCCTCAAAACTGTAAAATCCTTTGGCTTGAAATTGGTCTATCTCAAAACACAACTCCTTGAGAAGCTTTTGTGAGTTAAGACTTTTCTTTGCTAGCTTACCAGGCAATAACCATGACTCCGGTGAAACATAAATCAAAGACAACTTTGAAGCCAGAATTTCATTGACAGCATCGAATATGAGCTTGCGCTGGAACTTCTCCCCCACACATTTTTCCGGGAAAACCTTTTCAGGGCTGCATCCATCTTTAGGTTGCAAACTGCTAGCCTTTGTTTGCTCCAAAACAAAGAATAACTCAGGGTTGATGGGATGACCTGAAGGATGAAGCTCAAATGTTGAAAATCCCGAGCCAAGATCTCTCAGAAGCAGACCTGAAGCTAGCAATATTTCACATGTGTATCTGTGATCTGGATTTGTATTCTCACAAAGTGAAGCAATGTAGTCGGTTGAGGATTCATCACAATTAGCATTCAGTTGTCTAAGTTTCTGAACTAAGTTTTCAACATTCTGTAATTTCTGGTGATTGATTACGGAGGTTAGGCCAGATCCAGTGCCGCTTATTATTGGTTCATCAGCAGGGATCCATCGCTCTTCACTTTGGCTGTCATTGCAATCCTGAGCATTGTCATCTGCAGCTTGGATTATCATATGAGTTAGATTCTGTAGAAAAAGGACTATTCATTTCTTTAAAGAAGTTACATAGGAAGACTCAACTTATTTAAGTTATACTACTACTTTCATACGTCCCAGAGGTCATTAGAGCTCCTATACTGAATGGGTTATATTCTGGAGAATTATTCATGACACACACAAGGATGTGTAGAATTTCTACACAGGTCATATCACACACGTGTATGGTTACAAGTATGAATTTTCACGAGTATGTGCCACTTGTGTGGAAGTGAAAATTGAGATAAAATGTCAATAAGATTCACGAGACAATCCATTAATTTTCAAAACCGATATCATTTTATCTCACTTAATTTTTAATCAGATGAGATGAGATGGTAATAAAACGATACTAATTGAAATACCTTATTTGTCCCTAATAACCTATACGAGATAAGTAAAAACACAAAAACAATAGAAAATATGATAATGATAATTTATATGTAAGTTTAATAAGAAAAAATAATATAATATATGTTTAAAGTTAGGTCTATTAAGAATACAATTTAAATGAGGTGAAATAAGATAAGATAATATTTAAATAAAATGAGACAATATTACACCATGAACCCGTTAGAGACACTAAACGAAACATGAGATGAGATGAGATGAGATGAGATGAGACAAGACGAGACAGCCCACTCTACGTCTCTAATTGGGGGACAAACATTTGTCAAAACAATATCATGATTAGTGATGGAAACATATTATAAAATAAGACTATCTCAAATTACATTACATTATGAATATTGGCATAACTCAACCATATTTTGTGAGTTTCTCTTCAATTTATTGTAAGAACAATCCATGTTAGATCACACGACACAACTGTATAATTGCATAAATACTATGTGGGATATCTAAGACGTTCAAAAGAACTCATAAATTTTAGTGGTTAAAAAGTCAGCTTACTATAGCAAAACCATAGGTATAAGCTGGAACGCTATTTATCCAGCAAAACATGGAAAATACTTGTCTTATTTATTTATTATTTTTACATTGAAAAACATTGTTGTTACATACATTGATTCTAACTCATGTTGTTTATCAACTCTTCAGTCACATTCTAGTTTCTGATTGATAGATTTTTTTTAACTCTTTGATCCAGTTGGACAAAATGGGATTGTCAAGGAAAATTAAAAACAAGTATTTATCTATGCTTAAATTTCATTTTCAAGTAGTGTCTTCTTTTAGTATTAACACGTTAAATTTTACCTGTGATGGCATTTGGTATCTGCTTTACAGGAGATGGTTCATCATCTCTGTATGCTGTGTTATCAAGAACAGACACAGGACTAGGATGTTCTGAAGCAACTATAGAAAGCTCTGCAGATGACACCTCTTCATCTGGCTTTGAAGTTGATTTCTGAAACAAGAAACAAAAAGATGAACAAGATAACAAATCTAATCAATAAGAAAAAGAGAAGGAACAGAACCTACTTTCTGCATATTGGAAGAAACCAAGGAATTAGCAGCTTCTGTGGATGGACTGTGGCTACCATTCATCTCAGTAGATTGTAAAACACTGCTGGCTTCTATGTCATTGTCAGCTTTTGAATCCGGGAGAATATAAGTGTCAGATTGCACATATATCTCATCCTCTTGGCCACTCAAAGCCCTTGTTTCATTACTTATCTCACTCAATTGATCATCACCTTGCGGTATGTGTAAAGTTTTCTGTCTGGACTTTCCACCTGGTGAACCTAGCTCTGTCGGTTGCCGGTGAGATTTTCTTCTAGGTTTGTTTGGATCAGATGTAGGAGTTGGTGGACGGGATCGCTTTTCCATCTCAAGTTTCTTCTGTTGCAATCTTGGACTAACAGATCCAGAACTCTTCGCTGAATTTATTGCAACATTTTCGTTTGGCAGTGGTTGAGACCTTAAATTAGAGTGTCTTGATCTTGTGTTCATGTGACTTGTTTTCCTTTCAACAGAACTGGAGGTAGAGTCCCTGATACTGTGTCTTGGAGAATGGTCTTTAACTGTTCCACGATTATTTGAGCCCCTTTTACCATCTACTCTACCACCATTTCGAGGTCTATGCAGATTAGAGAGCTGATCAATTGGAATAATTGATGAAGCAGAAATACCAGATTTTTCAACAAGCTTAGCAGGCTTCATGATCACAATAGGAGACTCATAGCTCCTTGATAAATCAGATCCTCTAACCGTAGAAGCAGCAGTACCATGGTTAATCTTTGGTTTGCTTTGGCTCCCTGGCAAATTTAGATTTGGACTCATGCAATTTAGGTCAAAGTCATTTTGAGATTCAAAATTTGAAGCTTGTCTTCCTTTTTTTGCCTCCAGAAGTCCCTTTATTTGAATTGCTTCCAATATCTGTTTCAATGCCCTGAGATCCTTTCCAGACTGTTTAAATTCCAGATCTTTCAGTCTCTTCTCCATCTCACTATAAATAGAAGGACATGAATTCGGAGTCCTTTTTGGACCTTTTACGGCTTGTGAATTTTGTTTCTGAGATTCTCGTTTTCCGTCCTGCATTTTCCATGGTGCTGCTTCGATAGGAAACTTTGAACTCGAAATAGGTTTCATAACCAAATTAGGATTTCTCAGCCGAGGTGATGTTGGCTCTTTCGACAAGTTCCTTGTAGGGTTAGATATTTGAATAGGCCTGCTTGGGTTATTTGTTTTCAAAAACTTTGGAAATGCATTATCATTCTTAACTTGGCAGATTTGGTTAAAACCCAACTGACCGTCACTAGCCAAGGGGGAATCTGGTAATGCTTCCAAGCCCATTAACTTTGCCACAACACTAGGAGGCCGCTTCTGAGATCCTGATGACAGCAGTAGTTTAGAAGCATTATCAAGCAAATTGTTACTACTCTGAATGCCTTCTGAAGAATAAGGTGGTTTCAAACCTGAATTGGAGCACCGCATTGGACCATCTCGACTGTCCAATGAAAGTCTAGGTAACTCTTTTATCCTCGGAGTTGATTTGAAGAGATCTTGGGTTTCAAAAGACAGACGATTAATTTCTCTTCCATCATAAGAGAAACGGCAGGGATCCTTTGTGGTTGAATGCCAATATCCATCTTTCCCCTCATATGATGATCTTCTTCCATGCTCTCTAGTTTCATTATAGTCTGGAGGTGCTTCTCTCAATTTAGCAAGAACCCTAAGAGACTCATCGAAGTCAACATGAGCTGTTGTATTGTCCTTGCTTGCAGCTTTAGATGATAGTCCCCTGACTTCCCTGTACATAGAGTCCTTGACCACATCCCGGAGATCAAGAGATTGCCTCCCTAACAGTGGAGAGGTACTTGAAAGGTTCATAACTGGATCTCTCCAAGGAGTTTCTGGAAAAAAATTGTTGTCAGATGAAGAAGCTTCCTGCTGAGCTGTATTGTTGAAATCCACAGATAGTGAAGATGAACAAGAAGATGAAAAAGAGGCTCTTGATGATTCTATTGAAAGTCTCCGTTTCTCATTCACACTCTTGATCTCCTGCAACCATTAATGGTATTAGATCAGGTTTAGGCCAACATTGTTGCCGGAGCCATAAAAACTTTTGCAAGAGCATAGTTTTCATTTTTAGAATTATATATTTCTAAAAATTGATAGTTTGCTCAGGCAATAGTATTTATTGCTCAAAAATAGCAGTTCCCAAGGTTTATTTATTGCTACATGTTTGGTAAAAACACTCATAAATTAAATACATTAACATAAGTGAAGAGTAATTTTATCAACCATAATAACCTAATCCAGCTGATGTACACTGAACATTTAAACCAAGCTCTAAGAATTCTGAAAAGATGGGGGAGACACGGAGCAGAGAGTGCTTACAACTCCAGTCTGCTGAATTGCAATATCAGGCTGTTCCTGGCTAGTATTGCTGAAATGTAAAGTTCCTGTAAATAGGAAAATTAAA
Organism: Hippophae gyantsensis; assembly: GCA_030763125.1. Classification (NCBI taxonomy): domain Eukaryota; kingdom Viridiplantae; phylum Streptophyta; class Magnoliopsida; order Rosales; family Elaeagnaceae; genus Hippophae; species Hippophae gyantsensis. Next base: position 9,744,432 of record CM061038.1, on the reverse strand, counting down.
TTTAATTAACCAGAGAGTAATGAATCAATTTGGTAGACACCACAAGTTTTCAATCTTTTAAGCAGCAGATAAGTAAAGGAAAAAAAGAGAGGAAGAAAACATGATAACCCTAATTGGAAAATTACCTCAAATAACACTCCTAAAACTTATAACAACAAAAATAACACCTCTAAAACTTATAACGACAAAAATAACACCCCTAAAACTTATAACAACAAAAATAACATCTCAATAACATTGAACGAGGTCTAGCTGACCGCATTTCAACTTTCAATAGGGTCTAACTTGCCGCAATTCAACTTGAACGACATCCAATTGGTTAGGCGTTCAATGTGGAATGTTTGGATTAGGCTTCCTCATTGTAGAAAAAATATATGTGCTGGACATAAGTGATGTTATTTTTAGATTACAAGTTTTATGGTTACTATTTTTTGGGATACTAGTTTTAAGGTTTTTATTTTTGGGGTTACAAGTTTTAAGGGTGTTATAAATGTTGTTTTCTAATGTAATTTAGTTATTGGTAATAACATGCCGAGTGAATGTTTTCCAAACATGCAAGCAATTGATTTGAGGGGTATAACTAGAAGCAAATGACATATCCAAGGCCACAATCAATTAAAACTCAAGAATTTCCTTATCCAGATCTAAGACTATAAGACTTCAAATTTCGATAATCTTCAACTCGACTTTAGTAAACACAGTTAAGTAACCATTTGTAATTAAGATATTAAGACATTTGTAAAATACATGATAAGGCTGATTCTGGTGTATGGAATCAAAGATCAAAACTATTTTGGTGTAAAATACATGTCAGTTAAAAAACTAAGAATAATTGGTACCTGGAGGAGGAGGAGGAGGAGGCGGAGGAGCACGAAGCCTCTTGTGGTTAATCCGCCTCCCAGTAACAGCATGGTGACGATCAAACAATTGAAATATTCCAGTCATACATCCTATTTGATTCTGCAAATCTGGATTTTCATCTGCTAAAGAATGTAATAGTTTTGCAGCCATCTTCACCGCCTCCCCTCTTTCTAGCACAGCTGACTACTTCAACTTCTCAAATCCTTAATACTCCTTTTGTCCAATCCAAATAGTATTCACAGTTCTTTATTGGCATTCACAACTTATATCCTCTGACACCAAATTAGTAACATCAGACAATTGTAGGTAAAATATGCTCAAAATTGCACAGTAATCATATTGAAATTACTTATTTCACATATCTATATCCTTATCTGTTCCTCCCCACTCAATGGGATGTTTCAAAGAAAAAGATATATATTCAGATCTCTTCAAACAATGCCACTATAAGAACACTTCCCTTGAGAACACACCAGATACAGAAACTCAGAAATTTAAACCAGATTGAGGAAACCCTAAATAAAATATCAAAATAACCATATAAATCTGTCCTCTATGTTACTTCTAACGGTTGGTTACAGCTCAAACAATATAACTTTTTTTCCCTTTGTTTTATAGCCCGTTAAACCAAACACTGTTCTTTTGCAATCAAAACCCCAAACCCACAAAATTTCTTCAACAACAAAGTAGATTTTCCCCCCAATCCATACACTTTTCACAATAAGGGAAAATCAGAGAGAAAAGGGAGCACTAATTGAAGTACTTATGGAAGAAACTTTTTGGATTTTAGAGAACGAAACAGAGACTGACTTCTAAATTATTACATTAAAAAAGAAAAGGAAGGGACCCAAATACTCATTTGCAAAAAGCACATGATACCCAAAAGCTAATAGCAATGTTTACCTTGAAATAGCTAAAAGAAAGTTATTCTCCAATGGAAGGTGCAAAAGAATCTCTGCAAGATCCAAGAGAGATGTTCCCTTCTATAACAAGTGGAAAGACAGCTAAATGAGACGGGAAGATTTGTTGTAAAAAAAAATAATAATTAAAAATAAATGTAAAGAAGGAGAGAGTATTTGTGGGTCACATATTCATACAATACCCTTAACCCAAAACTCTTATCTGAGACTCAGACATTCATGTGAGAGTGGGTATGTGGGTGGGTCTAAGAGCTGTTCACATGTGCATGTGATATTGTCAGGTACATAGAAGAAAAGAGATGTATTTATATTCATAAAAGTTGAAACAATGAAAATGCATTATTATGTATTAATGTTGATAACAAATTGAGAAATAAAAAGGAGAATATGACAGTATTTCGATTAAATTTTAATTAAAACTTCTTCATACAAGTTAATTGAAATAATTTAATTATAGATTTTTAAGATTAAAAATATAATTATCCTTATTGAATATAACAAGTTATAATATTACAATAATTTTATGGTTATGTGAGAAATAAAAAAGAAAATATGACAATATTTCAATTAAACTTTTAATTAATACTTTTTCATACAAATTAATTGAAATTAATTTAATTATAGCTTTGTAAGATATAAATATAAATATCTTTTTCATACATGCTTATAACAAATTATAATATTACAATAACTTTGTGGTTAGGTAAGAAATAAAAAAGAAAATATGATAATATTTCAATTAAACTTTTAATTAATACTTTTTCATACAAGTTAACTGAAATTAATTTAATTATATATTTTTAAGATTAAAAATATAATTATATTTTTCATGCATGAATATAACAAGTTATAGTATTAAGTTAATTTTGTGGTTATGTTTTAGGGTAAACGTAACTAGTTTAAAATAACATGTCTAAACCAAAAGAAGCAGTGTAAACCTATAAAAATATAAAATTAATGTTTAGCACCATCTTTTATTCATACTTTCACTCAAATTTTAATATAATTAATTGTTTTGATAGCGTTTCCATATAATATGTTTATAGAATATTTCAATTGTGATTCACTGTAAACATACTCTTACCTTCTTCTTCTTTTTTTTTTTTAATAAATGTATACTTATATCTATAGATTTTTTAATAATTTTAAAATTACTATTATTAATTTTTTTAAATATTTTATCAATATAATATCATTCATTAAGATTGATTGATATCTTTAATTTTTAAAATTATATCCGCAAATCTCATAGCTTTTTTATCAAAATTTAAATTCAATATATTTTTAGCATATTTGATAATATAATCATTACCATCCATATTTAACACATCATTATTTCAACCATTTTTTTAATATCCTTAAAATAGATACACGTTGATTTTAAAACTATTTAATATTATCGATTTACACACCACTTTTTTGGTGCTTCTTTTTAGCCACTCCATAACTCTATATCTATATATATATGCATGTAATAAAGCAATAAAAAGCAAAAAAATGAAGTGGTAACATAAATAATATTTTAGTCGGGTTAAGAATAATATTTTAATCATTTTTATATTTTTTTATAATAATTTAGTTATTTTATTTTAATAAAGTGGTAACATAAATAATTAATTTTTTTATTTTATTTTATTTTTATTTTTATCATGAACAATAATAATTATAAAATAAATAAATAAATATATTTTTATAACAAAATGATGAAATTGGTATAAAAATAAATAAGGTAACAAAACTGATTTAAGTGACAGTTAAATGACCTTGATTGTATTTATATATATATATATTTAATAAATATTACACAAACTTATTTATCTCCTTTACGTTGGACTGAATTCGTGCTCTTCCCGTACTAACTTAAACCAAATATCATTGTCCTGTAATTCAATTTATTAATTAAATATCTTTGATAAATGTTTCGAGAGTTTTTTTAAAGTAAAAATATTATTTAATGTTTTAAATTAAAAAAAAATATTTATTAATTATTTTATTTATAAAAAATATTTACATTAATTATTTTACTTATAAAAAATTAACCATATAATACCTTTAATAATATTAATAAAAAATTTATTTATAAAAATTTTAAAAATAAATAATTAGGTAATTTTATACCTTTATAATTTTTTTTGTATAAAATAATTTTAAAATTATTAAATACCTTTTGTGTATATATATTTAAAATAAAATAATTAAATAACACATTTTTTTAACTTAAAAAACTAAATTACATATAAAATGATTAAATTTACTTACATCTTATATTATAACTGCAAATTGCATGACTTAATTTCATAAGTCTCGATGAAATATTATATCTGTTTAATTAATAAAAAAACGTAATTAATATCAAACCAAGCACACGTGATTTCTTCTACCATTTTGGGTTATTTTTATTATTATTTATTTTTAAATAAAAATCAAAAATTCATTATTCTCAACTATTTAATAATAAAAGAAGAAAAAATAGAAATTCTATTAAATTTTAAATATTCAATCTCTCTTCTTCACGTTTGAAATTATATAGAAAAGACTTATTACATACACATCATTATAAATGTATATGTTGGTGCAAAATAATCTTAAGCACCGTCTAATCTTTAGCCTAATATTTCATTTGAAAGAAAACGTTACCACTTCAACAATTGGGTCAAAGAAGAAATTATATTGAAATTGGGGGAGAGAGAATTAATAAAAAAAAATAAGTGGTTGCCTGATACATACAAATTACAATTGGAATTTGGATTAATATGAATATTAACGACCATTTGCCTCCAATTAAATTAATTATTAGAAAATTATCTCAAATAACATTCTTAACATTAATAATAAATATTAATATATGTATTAATTTGAAATTATTAATAAAATGTAATATTTTAATTGTTATATTAAAAATATATAAATATTAGAAAAAAATTAAAAAATAAATAAAGGAAGGAAGGAAGAAGAGGAGGAAACATTCTTTACTAATTTAAGGTTAAATTAAATTAGTCATATAATCACGTACGTTTTGGAAAACAGAATAGCCAATCATCTCACAGCACAAAATATGTTAAAGTCAAAGCCAAATTGCTCAAGCCTCCATTTAGCAAAAATAATATTAAAAGTTAAAAATGCCCCCACAATTCCTAATTTAGCGGTAAGATGAGATGGTAAGTATATGATGCCTCATAATAAATATTAAACATAGTAAATTAAGACGATATTTTGAAAATTATTTTAATTTTTAATTTTTTTAAAAAATAAAAATCATTTGATAATTAATTTTTAGTTATTAAATTTTTAGTAATAAAAATATTACTTGTTTCATAATTAATTTTAAATTTTTAAAATTTTATGTTATTAAATTCAATTTTAAACTTATATTTGATAAATTTTACTTAACTTTTAACATTCAAATTATTTTTAATAAACTTAAATATAATTAAATTTTTAATTTTTAATATTAAAAAATAAAATATATAAATATTTAATTTTTAAATTTGACTAAACTTCAAAATGAATTCCAACATTTAAGAAATATAAATTCTCAGGTATAATTTTAAAATTTAAGTTAAAAATTAAAATAAATGTCAAATCGACCCTAAACACATTGTAATATCGTTTCTTATATTTTACATATTATAAAGTGAGAGTGCTTTTAATAATCCCCTCTCTAGGAACCGATCACCTCCATAACACAAGATTGAGATGGCAACAGTTCAATTCTTGGATCAAATTCTAATTGAAATAGTCTAACGTGAAAGGTAACTTAAACTAAATATTTTCATATCATTTGAGTTCGATTTAGTTAGGATAAAATCTATGAAAATGACTTAAACAAAATAAAAATGGGTCTTGAACTATATGTAATTAAAATATTAATTATATAATTATTTGAAATAATACTACTTAATAAAAATTAAATTAACTAAGAAATATTGTTACTAAAATCATAGAAATACTTACAAAACAATTCATTGAAATTATTATCTATAATATTAATTTTTAATAATATTTTGAGTAAAATTTCAATAACAAAAAAATTAATAAATTTAGAAAGTTAATAAAAAATTTATTCAATAATATTCATGATCAATAATATATATTGTAAATTTTAATCACACTAAATACTATTTTATATATGAAAAATTAAATTAAAAATACTCTTTAAATGATTCATAAATATTCTATATAATAAATAATTTTAAAACAAAATGCTAAATGTACGTGGATGGTAGAATATATTTAACTATAAAGTAAGTAAATTATTATATTTTATAACTAATTAAGTGCTCGTTCATACACTTTGGGCAACTTTAAAACTTAAGATGTATCCTCATCTTAGCCATTGAAGAATATTGATAAAAGATATTTTAATTTTGTGTTGTTAGCTTGCTAGGCATGGTGACTCTCTATACCTTCTAATTAGGGTTGTTTTATATATTATTATTTATTTCTATTGTTTTGTAAGATAGATGTGTGTTTTACGGAGTATTATTATAGATTTTTGAATTAATCGCGGTACTATATATATCTATTGTTCTTTTTTAGCTATGGTTAATTAGCTATGTTACACTCATACCTATAATTACATTGATTCATTTTATCAATAAAAAAAATATATGCTGCTTAAATTATTTTTTGTAAAATGTAAAATATGTTTCAGTCTAACATTTTTTAGATATCTCACACTATTACTATTATTATTATTATTATTATTATTATTATTATTATTATTATTTCATTCTTTTTTATCTTTTTCTTGTGTTCAAATAATAGATGATCAATAATTTATAATAACTAACTTATATGATAATACACATTATTATTCTCTTAAAAAATAATACACTTTTATATTTCAACTATGAAATAACAATTATCATTCATTTTGAAGATGTATTTTTTATTTTATTTTTTGTTACTTACACAATTAAGCGTGTCTTTGAAGTAGTATATGTTCGATCCCTCAATTATTAGGAATAAATAAATGATAGTATATATTAATTTCTACTATTTATCTTTCATTTTATATAATTATTTGTGGCTATTTTAATTTTTTATTTAATAATTTCTTCTTTCGATGTGTTGATCTATTTTGATCACATAATCTTACTAATGTACTCAATATATTTGGAAGGTTGCTATCTATTCTCATCTTCATGGGTGCTAATTTGGTGTATTTAGGTTCAGTGGTGTGATGTTGATAACATGGTTCAAATGGTACCAATTTCTACGAATTTGAGATAATTAAGGGTTAGGTTTCAGGTTCGAGGTTGGAAAAGAGCGAAAAAAATGATTACATGGTGAACATAAATTTATGGACCCACCCAGATATCCTTCAATGTGCGAGTAATGTGAATTTAAACCATGCTCAAACATCATGGTCCAGATGATAGTAGCTTCTAAGAACTTGAAGTACTTAAGGGTTAGGTCCCAAGTTCAAGGTTGGAGAAGGGCGAAAGGAATGAGTTACACAATGAACATAGATCTCTATGCCCGTCCAAATACCCTTCAATGTGCGAGTAACATAAATTTTAACCATGCACAAATAGTAAATAAATTAATTAGAATCTCTCTTCTTACTGGGATTTCTTTATTATTATTATTATTTGCTTTAATTTTAGAGATTTTTTTTGCCAAAATTAATTTTAGGTTATTGTCATGGCTATCTTTACTAATGGTGGGGGAATATACTTTGAGAGGGAGAAACCAAACAAATAGATTATAATTTGTGTTATGAACCATCTATCTTCCTAGCAATGCAATATAACTGTAAGCCTCATTAAGGTTTACCATGTTTACCCGGGTTTGGAAATGCATTACCACAATGCCTTCCATTGTGGTCATAATTTCCTTAGGAATGCCTTATTAATGAAGTGATAAGCATTATTAGGAAGTTCCTTACTACTACATTAGTAATCAATATCTTAACATATTATGCTAATAATACCTTATCACATTATGTCAATGTCTTACTATATTATATTAATGTCATATCACATTATGCCAATGCATCTTCATGTTATGTCAATGTCTAACCATGACATGTCAATTTCTTATCATGTTATTTGGTTAACAAAATATGAGTGAAATGAAATGATTGAATTGTAATTCACTAATGCTCACAATGAGCATTGAGCACTATATACATAGAGTTATTATTTGTCTAATACTAGTCAATTTAAGAGTTTTTACTTGTGTAGCATATATACATATCACTGATCAAGGTAGAAATAAGCTTGATCCCAAATCCAAGAAGTGCACCTTTATTAGTAGTTGCGAGGATGATTTTGGCTACCACCTTTGGAATATAAGTAAAAAAGGATGATACATAGTAAAGATATGATTTTCAACAAGTGAGTGATATATAAGGATAGATACACTTCACTCAAAATAGAGTAAGCGGTGTATGTAGAGGGTATATGTAGAGGTGGATGATGTCCTAAATAGTCCTATGACAAAAAAAAATAGTTGAGAATCCTCAATCAAAGGATCAGTTGGATAGAGTAGTGCACAATAGTTTGAAAAAACTCATCCTCCTACTCTAGCTTCTATAAGTGGAAGCTTGCTATGAAAGATGAGATGAATTCTTTAATCTCTAAACCAACATGGAAACTAATAAAGTTACCTATGGGAAAGAAGGCCCTTCGCAACAAATGGGGATACTAGGTGAAAGAGAGCATAATGGCTCTAAGAGATATAAAGCTTGGCTAGTTGTCAAAGGATTCTAATAAAAGAAGGAATTGATTGCACTGATATTTTTCTCATGTAGTGAAGCTCAATACTATTAGAACAGTCTTGAGCATTATTGTCAGTGAATATTTCTATCTTGAGAAATTGGATGCGAAGACTAAATTTCTTCATAGAGACTTAAAAAAAGAGATATACATGCATTAACTAGAAGGTTTCTTAGAAAATGGCAAAGAGAAAATGGTATACAGACTAAATAAGAGCTTGTATGAGCTGAAACAAGCTCTAAGACAATGTTATAAAAAGTTTGATGGCTTCATGCATAGGGACGGTTTCCAAAAGTATAACATTGAGAAATATTGTTACTTTAAGAAATATATGTCAAGTTATATCATCTTACTCCTTTATATCGATGATATATTAATAACAGGACCATATATAGAGGATACCAAAAGGTTGAAGTAATAATTATCAAAATAATTTGACATGAAATACTTGGGATCGTCAAATCTTGGGATTCAAATCACTAAAGATAAGCAAAGACGGACTTTGAAATTATCTTTGAAGGAATTAGATGTGTTTTACAAATATTTAACATGGGAAATATCAAGGGAGTTAACACATCCTTAGCCAGTCACTTTGGCCTATCTAAGTATCAGAGAAAGAGGAAGAGAAAAGTTTCATGAATAAGATTCCTTATGCCTTAACCATTGAAAATTTTATGTATGCAATGATTTGTACGAGAATATACATTGTCCATATAGTGGAAGCTATTAGTAGGTTCACATCAAATTCAAGAAAGACTCACTAGAAAGTAGTGAAATGGATCTTAAGGTATCTACGAGGCACCATAGAGAATTGTTTGTACTTTTTTAAGGGAGAGAAGTACAAGGCTACATAGATGCATACTTCACAACAAAATTCTATCATCAAAGAAGCACCACCAATTATATGTTTATTGTGTGAACTATAACCATTAGTTAGATATCGTATATACAAAATATTATTACATTATCCACTACAGTGGTTTAATATGTAGCAGTGATAGAAGATAGTAAAGACATGATATGGCTTTAGGAATTGATATCAGAGCTGTGATTCAACCAGGAGAATAATGTTTTATGTTGTGATAATTAGAGCAACATATTTGGTGAAGAATACTACATTTCATTCTAGAACTAAATATATTAGACTTCATTGTCACTTATTAGGTCTTTATTAGAGGATGGAGTTTTAAGACCTGTAACAATCCTTGGTAGCAATAATCTAGCAAATATGTTGACAAAGATGATGACTATCAAAAAATTAAAGTTATGTTCAGATTCAATTGGTCTACAAGAATGATAAGATTGGAAAAGAGCTGTTGCATTGATTAAGGTATGAAAATAAATTGAAATAAGTATTCAAGTGAGAGATTATTTATCAATTGAGATGGAATCCACCACCTAATATAACTAAATGTATAATTAGCTTGAGATGAGAAAAAAAAGGCAGAGAAAAGAATAATTAATTATAAGAGCTTTTAATGAGAAGCTTGGGAGAGAAATTTTAGGAGAAAAAATTAAGAATAATTTTCTTGAGTACAAATTAAATTATGGTTTGTGAGTTGTAATTGTCAGCAAACACTTGTAATATTTTCTTCTTTCTTTTTTTGTTGAAATATTTACAACAACTTAAATTAGGTGTGTTAATTTATTTTGTATTCTCATAAATATAATTGATGGAACATTTGTTATTTTTTCCAACATTACTATTCTATACCAATGTCTTATCAAGATATAGCAATGCCTTCCTACGACATGTTAATACTTTACTCCAACCATGTCTTACCATGCTACCTCAATCCCAATCTTTCTTGACATACCTCATAGAAAAAATTGTACTTGTACAATTTATAATGCCTTTGGTCACCAATCGCCTAATATGCAAGACACAAATACTAGTATATCATCTTCTTCATAACAACTCATACTCTCTTTCATCCCTAAGTTGTCCTATCATCAACTTCCTCTGTAGCTCGCTACCTCAACCAAAATCCTCATGGTCTATCTTTTGCTCATTTGACTCTATGCATAATTCCTCATCACCAATTGACCAAAGTGTGGTTTGGAAATTTTTGTTTAATAAAAATCATATTTTTATTATTGCAACGAAAGTAATTGGTATAAATAGATAGCAATAATTCTACCTATTGAATTTTTATGATATTAATAATTTAATTAACTATAAAAATAAGTACTAACATAAATTGAGTTAGCGGGATTGATATAACGATCTTCTAAAGCCTACTCCCAATGAATCACAAATGAAAGGTATATGCATACGTTCTTATAGGTCAACTGGACAAAGAAAAATCAACCTTTCTCCAAAGCCTAAAGTTGTGCCATATATGGATGTCTTGTAGAAATTTTGTCACACAAAATTCTCATGTTTATCTCAATTAAGTGTTAGAATGAATTCATTGTCCTTCTTTTCCTCTCTAATGTGGCATATACATGTGTATAAATATAAAATTTGATTGATTTTAGTAATCACAAGTTGAGTAAGAAACCAATTCATATTTTTACTTAACTCAGTCATTGACACAATTAAATTGTGTGCTATGTATTAGGAATCTCATTCTCACACTTATCTTTATGCTCTCCAAGTCTACGTAGGGGAATCTCATTCATTTTTTAAGTGTCCAATTTAATTCAATTAATTAAATAAATCAATTAATATATGTTTTATAAATAATTTTCAATTAAAAAGATTACCAAAATGTCCTTATCTATCAAGCACCTATATTGGTTAGATTTTTTTAATTTATATTAATTAATTGCATAATTATTTACTAAATAATTTAATTAATTCATAAAAACAAATATTTTGCTAATAAAATATCATTTTATCCCTATTAATTTTGATATTTATTCCATATATAAAATATAAACATATACTAACATATATATAGATTAAATAATCAATTCATAATTAATTATTCAACCAATGAAAATAACATCGTTTGATCGTTGTTATGGAATAGACTTGGACTAATAAAGTTGTTGGATCAAGGTAAAAAAAGACTTGTTATTTAATTAATCTCTTAATTAAACTATCAATCTCGAAAATCCCATAATTACTTCATTAAAAATATGATATTGAACTCTTGAACTTATAGTTGTTATTAACTCAAATTTCAAACTTGAACAATTTATTGATGATTGATCCTCCATAACTAGTCAATAATTAGATATAGGTGAATGCTTCCATTTACCTTATTAATTACCTATGGTTCTTGAGTACCTATGATTCATGTTGAAAAACTATATGTGATTATTATTGGAAAACAAGATTTTTAATCTATGGTTAAATGTCATTTTAAGGCATCAATTTGAGTGAGACTTACTTGGTATAAGTGTGTGTTTGTGATTGATTTGAGTTCTCTTATGCGAGAGCTTTAAAATCATATATTTATATGCTTAAAATAATATTGAGATAAATGAAAAATTGAGTCTCAAATTTCACTCATTGAGAAGAAAAAATGTGTTTATTTATGTTTGTCCTACATGAAAAAACTAATAACAGAGGGAATGCTTTAGGTAGCATTTCCTTTCCTATGAGAGTAAGCTAGTGTAGCAAAAAACCTCTCTTTATGTGAGCATAATAACTTTACAAAAGTAGAGTTACTTGGTCACTTCAAGCTAGATATTTATCATGTTTAGATATGAATTTTGTTAAAAAGATTTATCTTATGTCCAAATATGTTAAAGTAAGTGAAAAGACACGAAATAGAACAAAAATAGAAAAAATGGGGCAAATTTAGGATTACTAGGATATCGAACGATCAAGACACCTTTTTTCGATTGAGTTAAGAGTTGGTTGATCGAGGATTGATCGATAAAATATGACATTATACCTGATAAAGTTAGAATGATCGAGAAAGGTTTTGGTTAATTGAGTTGTATTAGATAGATTAAGTGTTCTTGGCTTGAAATGATGACATAGTTATATCGATCGAACAGAGTAAATTTTGACACATTAGTCTTAATTTAAAATCTAACTTTCGATCTAAACCATTGGATTAAAACTAATAAAAATCCTAAATAAATTAAAACCAATTTCAACCTATTTAAATACCATTAAGAGACCATAAATAATATACCATTTACAACTAAAAAGAAAGGATTTTAAAGGAACAAAAAGAGATTAAATAAAGCAAAGTAATGAGATAATTAAATAGCTAGCAAGAAAAATTGATTTCCTATTTCTTTGATTTGTTTGAAACAATTACCTAGTCAATTTTGTGTCAACACAAGTCTAAATTAATAGAATTTTAAAATTCAACAAATATTATAAATATTTTTTTTCAAATTAAAATTTAGGAACTTGTTAGATGCAATAACTTCAAAAAAAAAAATAACAAAACTTAATTTCAGAATTCATTAATAATCAAAATTTAATTATCCATCATTTTGAATTAATTTTTCAAGTATTGAAAAATAGATTTTTTTTTTAAAATCAAGTTCCAATTCATATTTTATCAAATATAAATTTTAATAATTCTTATATTATAAAATTAAGTAATTTGAAATCAAAATTCAATACTTTGTAATTACAAAATTCATTATTTTATAAATATAAAATTTTTTATTCATCAATTTCAAGAATCAATTATTTTAAAAAATAAAAATCTACTTATTTTTTAAACCATGAACTAGCAAGTACAAAATAAGTAAAATTTTATTATTTTATAAATACAAATTTACTTATTCCGTAAATACAAAATCAAATAATTTCTTAATTTTAAAATACTATTTCATTTTTGCATAGATGTAACCCACTTATCTCATAATTACAAAATAAAGCAATTCAACAGTTGCAAAATTTCACAATTCGTAAAATACTAATTATTTTACAAAAAAAAATTTCAATTTTTTTTAATGTCGATTCATTTATTTAACAACCGAATAATGATTACGTTCTTCTTAAAATTCAGTTTCAATTAGGATACAAATTCTTTTGAGTTTATCAATCAATTAACAAAAAGTGGACCATGCATACTAAAAAGTAAATCTCAAAATTGACTAACTTCACTCCAATTTTCTATTAATTAGATAGATGCTAATTGGTTTTAAGATAACCCAATTGGTTTTAAGATAACCCAATTGGTTTTACCAATTGGGTTCAATCACTGACGACTTTCAGAATAAATAAGAGATTGATAGCTGGAGCTTTGAAATCTCCTACTTGATTGGTGCAAGCCAATGGTGTGTATTGGCTCATATTCAACAAAAGTTGAAGTGGTTCTCACCACTTTTATCTTATCTTTTTGTTAAAAAAGAAAAATAGAAGCCATAATTATTATTATAAGTAGTACTCATTTGGTGAATATTGTTTTTTTTTTCGACCTAAAGAACGTCTGCAATAATGTTGATTTAGTCATTGGAAAAGCCAATAGATTTTTGAAAATGATTGGTAATCAAATAACATGCTTGCAACTACTTTGATAAAGATATTATTGGAGTATCATACTATATAGATATGTACATATATTATATGAATATATTTTCTTTTTGTGGACCAACGTTGTTTCTTTTTTTTCTTTTTAATAAATAAAATAATTTGCCTTACGTTTTAATTAATGGGAAAATTATTCAATTGAGTCATTACATTATTTAAATAAATTCAATGGTTTAGGTGCTGATTCATGTTTTACTTCATGGTAGCAGTGTTCACTTCTCCATATTGTTATTAAACTAATAATAATATAACATCTTTATATTTAAAAAGTGTGAATGATATTATTTTTTGATAATTCTTTATGTATTATGTGATGACAAAATTATCTTTTAATTTTAATTTCTTTTTTAGTTCTCCATGTACCTTGTATAAAAAATGTGGATGATAGTATTTTTTGGTAGTTCTCTATGTAGTGCGATAGAAAAACAATTCTCTTTAGTTTTAGCAGCTTTTTTTTATTTTATTTTCAAGTTCTCTATGTATCATACTAACATGTTATTATAAAATTATCCTTTAGCTTTTTTTTTCTTTATAAATAAAAAATGAGAATGATAGTTTTTAAAATAGTTATCTGTGTACCATATGATGACAAAGTTTCCCTTTAATTTTAGCTTCTTTTTTCCAAATTATTATTACCTTTTCTTATATTTTAATTGTAGAGTGTTATTTCGCACATCTCATATTACATTTAAAAAGTAATATCAGTTAGTTAAAAACTTTATAATCGTGGACATGAACGGAAGTTTTTTCTAAAAAAAAAAAGAACATTATAATCTTCTAATATAATATTTTCATTTATTTTGACTTTGTAGACTTATAAAAAAAGTCATGCATAAGATAGCTAGCTTCATTTCTCGAACCCTAATAACTAGTTAAGAGGTCTAGTCTAGCAATTAACATGAGTACGGGTACGGGTGGAGACAATTATTGATATAATTGTCCCTAAATCAAATTATAAAATTTGTATTCGAAATTCTCAACAATTGTTACGATTCGATGACGGTTTTTTATTCATGGGTAACAATGCAGAACAGTTATTAAAAAATACCCAAAAAACCATTTTTTTCAAAAAAAATTAAAAATTTCTTAATAAACCCTAAGTATTAATTAATATATAATATAATTTAATAAATAAATATAATTAATTTCGGGTATGAGTAGATATGGTTATACTATCAAATCATACCCATTGCTTTATGATCATTTTTTACCCAAAAATGTATCCATTCCTAAAATTTATCGAATAAAAATCAAATCGATGGTGCGGATAACTGAAAGCGCAGTTTTTTACCCATCCCTAGTCTAGCATGTTAACCAATAAACTATCCTTCAAAGTCTGTCGTAGTTTGTCAAAAATATAAGCACTACACTTGGACTTGCCTTTCCATAACGGGCTAGGTAGGCCAAAAAAGTAAAGTGAGCTTGGACTTAAGCTCATCTAGACATAATAGAAAATACACTTTAAGCCATCTTGGAACTCCTACAAGAGCCATTAGCTCCTAAGACAGTCATTATCATAGAAAATGTTCTTATGGTATCCTCCAATACCCAAAGTGTACAAGGTTAGACCCATATCCATCTAGGGCTTGGATGGCAATATAACCATTTGAGATAAGACCCAAGTCTTAGGCCAAATACCGCAGGCCAAAAGGTGGCTAACTAGGTAATGTTATCCAAGCCTAGTACCATTGGTTAAGAAGTGGCTAGCCAATAAGTGCTACCTAAGCCAAGTGTTTCCACTCAGGATTTGGTTGGTTAGAGATTTCCACCCAAGACTAGCACTACTGGCCAAAACATGGTCAGCTAAGGAGAGTTGGTTGGGATAGATGTCACCTATCAAGGTGTGATCCATTTAGAACCACCTGTTAGGTCAACCTTTGTCGTACGACCTTTACCTGCCTACCATTCTTTATTTGTGCAAGAGGGACTAGAGTTTCTTCCATCCCACGATGTGCCATCCACCATTATGCTTGATTAGGAATTGATCCTTTCAAGGGCATGTTCCCTCATCCAAATTATAAGAATAAACATGTCTCCTAGTCCTATCTGAGGATGAGCCTCACAAGATCATTTGCATGGGTACATCATTGCCACCGAATGAACAAGAAAGGTCATATGAGTTCCTAAGAAAAATAAGTATGTTTTTTTCATGGTTCTATAAGGATATGCTTAGCATAGATCCAAAAATCATAGTATACCACCTCAATGTGGACCCAAATTTTAAATCTATTAGGTAAAAGAAAAGATCAAACAATCAAGAAAGATACTCTACCATGAAAGTAGAAGTTCAAAAACTCTTGAAAGCTAGATATATAATAGAAGTGTACTATCCTGATTGGTTTGCCAATGTTGTCTTGGTCAAAAAAGCCAACGGGCAGTGGAGAATGTTTGTAGATTTCACTAACCATAATAAGGCCTTTCCAAAAGATAATTTCCTTTTGCCACACATAGACTAGCGTATGGATGCCACCGTAGAACATGTTGTCTTCTCCCTCATGGATGCTTACTCCGGATACCATCAAATCTAGATGTACAAACTTGATAAGGAAACGACAAGTTTCATGATCAATTAGGGGTTATTTTGTTACAAAGGCATGCCCTTTGACCTAAAAAAATATTAGTACCATATATAAGAGAAAATATGTAATGAAGCTAAACTTGAACAAGTGTGTGTTCAGAGTAGGTTCATGAAAGTTGTTGGGATTCATGGTCAACCAAAGAGGAATTGAGACCAACCTTGAGAAAATAAAAGCATTGATAGGTATGTAACCTCCCAAGCTTTCTTCAAAATATTACATGGAAAATCTATTTTTTCCTAGGACCATAATTGTAAGGAAGAATTCAAAGAGTTAAAGAAATATTTGAGCTATACACAACTACTAGTTAGTCCGTAATCAGGTGACATCCTCACCCTGTACTTGGCAGCCTCAAAAATAACTATAATTGTAGCCTTAGTAAAGAAGTGTCAAAATCAAGACCAAGGATATATATGTGTATATCTCCAAAACATCTATGCAAGAGATCAAGTATGTAACTTTATATAGGAGTACCCCATGAGCATACTCTAACAATCTACCCAAGTTCCCTATAAGAGAACTTGGGTAGGAAAGATACATCAAGTTTAGAACATGTTCTAATTGTTCTTGGGCAATTTAGATTCATAAAATACACAAGCCCAGAATGTGTTCCAACTCTTCCTAGGCTATGAAGATTCATAAAAACCCTAGAAGACAAACATCCAATAGGTGAACATGGGCTAAGAAAGCCTTATAACAAAAGTTCAGAAAATCCATTTCTATACATCACCAAAATTATCATCCTTACATATCATCTCGTTCTAAGACTCTAAGTATAATGGTAGCCTTCGAAGGACAAAAAGTAGTATATGATGTTATGCACGAAGAATATACATGGACTATAAATAAGGCTCTACTATAGCAAGAAGATAAACAATGCTTCACCAACACTTTTTCTAATAAAATTGTGTTTATAGTTACCTATCCACGTATGGCCATACTTAGAAGATTTAACAAGACAAAAAGTCCATCATCATATGAAGAACATGCTTGAGCTACCTGGCCTTCAAAAAGTATAAAGTCCCCATTGCCTTATACCTAACGAGGGATTACACCTCTTCTCATACAGTGAATAAGAAGAAACCGTATAGGTGAATACCATGCCTTAAGGCCTAGACTACCAAACATACTATAGAAGCTAGGCATCTTAAGTAACCCTAAAGAACCCACCCTAAGATAGTTTCTTCATAAATGTACACCTACCAATGGTAGTGGATAAGAAACAACCCTACAAGTGGGCTCGAGTTACCTAGACTTAAAGAGTCTAAAGCCCTCAGAGCATCACATCGAGTATGGCATATTAGGGCCCAAACCTTTAGAAGATCAATGGAAGTTGAAAGTGCTAAGTTATAGCTACGAATCACACTAATCATAGATTGTATAGTCTAGGATAAAACTAACATGAAGAAGAATTCTAGCCTATAAGTCTTATGCCTCAACATCTAGATTACCAAAAGATAGGACTAAGTGTAATAAAATCCTCAGTATCCAACCAGGGTATACACCCTTACTAAGGTAGTGAATAAGAGGCATCCCAACATGTGAGCTTTAAACTTTCAAGGCCAGGCCATAAAATTATTTTCACAAGATCAATATGTTAGCCATGTGGTCAAGGTCATAGCTAACACCACGAATGACCTATCAGGTTTCCTATCATCCTAGAATTAAATGTAGAAATTGAAAAAGCGTTATGGCTCACAAGATATACCACCTCAAATCTAGGAACAACATTGAAATTTCTAAACCATACTCAGGCCTACAAGGCATCAATAAATAAGATGATAAATCTCTAAAAAGCGATAACTAAATTTTTTTCCCAAGTTTAGAACTATCTCAAGTACTTCAAGAAAGGGCTAATAGATCAAATGGCTTAACTAAGTAACACTTGGATCAGTAAGTCACCCCCAACTTATAAAAATTTCTAACAAACACAACAAGGTATGAAAAAAAAAGTAAGGCTATGGGTACAAGTTAAATATCACCCAAACATCAAAGCCATCAGTCTCCCAATGGAGCCAATGCATAGTCTAAAGATCAAACCACTATCTGACCAAATAGGCCAAGTCTAAGAGGTATAACCAGCTAAGAACATGATATGCCAGTCATGGGGTAGTCGACCAAGGGTGTGATCGACCAGAAATATGGTCGATAGGGGTTGTAATCAACCGAGAATGTGGCCAACTAGCACTTTGCCTAGCTAGGAAGTGGCCGACAAGAAGTGCCATTATCGAACAAGAAGTAAGGGGGATTCTATGTGTGTTCTCCCAACTAAATTGGGTTGATCCGTGGCTAAGAAATATTTCCTCATCTTTGTACACCTCATGTCCAAGATCCACATTTAATTTTATTCCAATACATCCTCCCACAGTCACATTTTAACTCAAAAGTCCACGACTTCCCAAATATATGGAGCAACGGTCAGGTTTAGAAATAATGTTAAAAGTATAAATGGGAGATAAATTGTGTAAAGTAATATAAGGCCAAGGCCACAAAGCCTTGGCCATTACCACTCTAGGTTGCGCCACAATATGTGTCATCTTAGAGAACAAACACCTATTAAGGTGCATCTTTTCGCATCTTTCTTTGTGAGGTACATTGTTAATGGTTCAATTGTCTGTCTACATTCTAGAAAAATTCTAGGAACCAACCAAGGGTATACTTTATTAAAGTATAATAGGATAATGGTTCTACTAGAAGTTGAGATGATCAAGATATGATCTCTACCTCCTGGACTTCCTAAAGGATTTTAGCCTTTTGTATCTTCATGTAACTTCATTCGAATGAGAAATGAGAGTACATGAGTTAAGAGAAGGGTTACGAAAAAGAGTTCAAGTGTTTGAAAATAAGGATACCTATAAAAATAATTTCAAGGTTCCCTACACTTATGCAAATCCTTCTAGAAATAAGGAAGTTATCACATTGACGAATCCTGCTAGAATCCTAGAATTTTCTTCAAAGATATAGCCAAAAAGGATTCTATTAACTGGAAGGACAAGACCTATTAATTGATCTAGACCTTATAACTGGAACATCATCAGCCAGAGAATTGTTGGTTATGAATTGGTCAGCCAAGAATGGGCCAACTAGAACATCACAGCACAAGATGTCACCGACTAGGATCTTACCAACTAGGACATCGCCAACCAAGATTTGGTTAACTAGTAATTCGTTGGCCAGAACTTGGTTGTTTAGAACTTATTTGACCAGGACTTGGTTGGCTAAGACTTTGTTGGCCAAGACTACGTTGGTCAGCATTTGGTTAGCCAAAACTTCATTAGCCAAGACTTGGTTGTCAAGAACTTCATTGGCTAGGACTTGAGTGGCCAAAACTTTATTGGCCATGATTTATTTTCTCACAACTTTATTGGCCAGAATATTGTTAGCCACTACTCCATTTGTTAGAACTTAGTTGGCCATAAATTTATATGCCAAGACTTTATTGGCCATAACTTCGTCTACCAAGACTTTATTGGCCAAAACTTTGCCTACCAAGCCTTTGTTGGCCACCCAAAAGACTGTTAGCTAGATGAGAAATAAGTATCCTATATTGCATAAAGAAAAATCAATTGTGAAGATATTTAGCTAATCCTAAAGAGATTAGGCTTAGGATTTGAGTGTTGAGCTTCCCACAAAAAAATAGAGAATGTTTAATTTCCTTGATAAATTTTTGACTTTAACATAACCTTCTAACTGGAACTTTGATTGAAAATTTAAAGACATCGTCAGAAACATAATGTTTTCGTGTATGTTCCAAATAGTCATACATGGCATGAAGTTTTTCACTTGGGTAGGTAAAAAAACACTTAAAGTTAAGCTTAATATTGTAAACAAAATTGGAAAATAGTTTTAACACAATTATTGATATAAATTACAATCAGACCTTTTAGCCCAAGGGCTAGAAAGTTTAGGAGGCTGATGTTAGGTTTTATTTTGTACATTCCATATGTAAATCAAAGAGTGATCCTAGTCAACAAAAAGTTTTATGAGCCAAGTCCAATAAGTGCCTAATCATCTATCTTAAAGGATAATCTAGCAGATAACTACAAATAACTGTCTACAATTGATAATTATCTACAAAGCTACAACAATTGAATACTAATTTGACAATGATAACATATCATATTTATTCTTTCCTCTATATATAATCATATATGCATAACATAATATGAGATCCAAATATTTTATATCTTACTGAAATAACTTGATCTTATAATAGAGAATTACAACTAAACACTTTATTTTCATAAAATTACTAAAGTAAGACTAAGATCTTTTCTACCTTACATCCTATAGTTACTGACTTAAGGATCGTATGATCGAAGACATCCCCCCATAAGGTGGTACAAGGTTCTAACAGTTTATTCAACTTGTAAGTTCTACATAAAACTATCATACCTGATATTAACAAAAATCAGCATCAACATTAATAAATATCAAAATATTTTTATACTAAATATATCATATTACTTATGGAAAGTCATACTTGGTAATTATATTATACGTTTTATTTACATTATTATCATTAGGTAATTATTTTAATCACGTTTAAATAAACGTTGTTACATTTTACTTAAGTGACTATTAATATTGCTTATGTTTGCACATTTAATGAATGGGTCAGATTCGATCAATTCATTTACTAACAAATCTTATTTGTTTCAAACACATAATTTTCATATTGATGTATACAACTAAAAATTAATCAACCAATATTTGTTTTGAACTCGTTATATAACTCAACTCACGTGAATAAATTGTTAATTATGTCAAACACCAATTTGAGTTAACTATTTCAAAAAAAAAATTGATTTAACTTATTTATTATCAAATATGCAAAACTTTTTGATATATATAAAACTAATTAATCATGTCCACCAACCTATTTTTATTTATTTGGTACTAACTATTTTTTATTTATATTTTCAAAATAAAGTAGCACGATTTAGAAGAATAATATTTATAATTACAATAATCCCTACAAGGTTCAAATCTCATAGTGTTGTAGATTAGGATTTATCCACCGAAGAACCTACATGTTCATATTATAAGTATGTCTTAATTTATGTGAAAATTGAGTAATTTTTTTTTAAATCCCACGACCACCGATAATGTTGTTAAAATTCATATAAATAAATAAAAATACATTGAAAACTTAAACTTAAAAATTCATATAAATAAATAAAACTCATCCAAAACTTAAACTTAATTTCGTACATGAATATAATATTTAAATTAAAAAATTAATTTTTTAATTTAAAAGATTAAATATATAAATTAGCATTAAATAAAATTATAATAATACACATCGTTTATTTAAGTTTAAGTATATTAAATTGTTGAGTTCATGTCAAATTTTTAAATATAATATTTAGAATATAAATAATAAGAAAAAATATATAGACAAGATCAATAGTTTTTTAGTAGATTAATGGTTTAATTTTGTTGAAATTGTTTAATATTTTTATTTCTTTTTGATAATTAAACAGTTATATATTTATGAGTTCATACATATAATTTTAATTAAAATAAACATAATTTATATTTAAAATAATTTATAATGTTATTTTATATTTTATAATTGTGTCAATTATATTAAATAGTTATATAAATATATATGATTTTACAAGTTGTATTATGTTATTTTGGATAAGCTTACAAACCCAATTAAGTTAGATTTGTGCTAAGATTTTGAGAATTGTATTTTGTAAGTCCTATTGTACTCTATAATTGTATGTTGGCTTCTCGTGTATAAAACACGGTGTCTATTTATTTTTACTCAATGTTCTATCTTTCTTTGTGTAAAGTTAGTTACTACAAATTAGTAATGCATACACGCACATAATTAGAAGAACTTTGTATGTGAGCATATTTACACACACCGTGGAATTGATTTTTGTAGTTTGTAGGCTAGGTTGAGTATTGTGATTCTGATGTCATCGTTTGTGTTTTTGTTTTGTTTTGTTTTGGATATGGGTATTTGTGAAAATAACTTTGCATTTTTGGAAATGAAAAAAATATCTTTTTAATAGCTTGCCACCACCCTTGGCAAAATGGTTGGTGAGGTCATTGGTGAGGCAGCTAGTGAGATGGCCGGTTGATTTCTATAAATATCCCCCACTTATTTCTTTTATTTATCCATTGATTTTAGTATCGAAATTGTGCCAAAATTCACACTAAGAATTAAATTTGTTTTTTAAATTATTTTAGAGAGTTGAAATTTGAGTATGGGTCATTTATTGAGCTTAGTTATCAAATCTTTGGGTATTTTTGTATGTGACTTGATAGTGTGTGTCTCGTACATGATTTGGAATTTTTAATAGATTATGTGTTCCTCAAGGTTGGGAGTAGTTACACTTCTTATTATTGATCATTGGTTACCAATCTCACCATATAGGGTAGTGTTGGTTGTGGAAGAGAGTCAGGTTCAAGTGTTGATCCAAGTCGTTGAAGAAGTAACAAGTAAAATAAGTACTACGTAGTTCAGAGAAAGACTTCGATTGATAGAGGTAATAAGGATTTTACTTCCTTCAGAGTTGTAACTGATTTATTATTTAGTGAATTATATACCGCTGAGTGATTGTCTTAAGTAGCCCAAGGACATTACCAAATATATATGCTCTCTATGTGAATTTACCTTATTATATCATTTGTTATGCATAATTTACTGTTATGTTAGTACAATCTAATTTTAAGATGTGTATGTAACAACATATTAAAAACTTAAACTCTGATTAAAAATATTTTATATTCTTGTAGACTTTTTGTTGAATATATATAATATCTATTATTTAAAGTTATTTATTTATCTGATATTGTATTATTTATGCATTTGCTATTTAACCTAGTTAAGTGTTTACTTTATATTCTTACGAGTTAGGGGTGAGTCCTTAAGGAGTCTGTATCTCTTTACACTGGTTGTGTATTGGGTTGTAGACTCTTTCAATTAGTATCAGAAAAGGTGCACCCTTTTGGGATTAACCACTTCTTTGTTGATTTTTTTAACTTGTCGTTTTCACATACACTTTCGCTCCAAAAGATTCGAGAGAATGAGGTAATGTAGATAGACCTCCACCCTTCAAATGAATAAATTATGCCTATTGAAAATCACAAATGAGGGCCTTCCTATGGTCCCTCAGAGACTATGTGTGGTTTCTTGTCATGAATTGCTAGACATACCTAACTAAAACCCTACTCAATAATACTATGATTTCAAAACCTATGATCGAGTGGACAAAGGAAGAAAGTAAGGATTTTGAATAGAATAGTAAAGGTTTGTATGAAATTATCAGTGTTGTGACACCTAATAAGTTCAGAAGAATATAGAGTTGTACTAACTCTAGCAAGCATGGGACATTCTAGAGATAACTTATGAAGGAACATCTTCTATAAAGGGATCCATGATTCTAAAATTAAATAGAGATTTTGAGCTCTGCATTATGCAAAAGGACGAAATTTTTATCAAGTTCTATGCATGATTATCAAATATTGAAAATAGTTCATACAATTCAGATTGGCTCATTAGTGAAGAAAAATATATTGAGAAGATTATCGCCCATCTACCCTACCAATTTCATGCCAAAGTTACTGTGATAGAATCAATGTACAAACTTAGTGAGCTTACAATGAATGAGCTAGTTGGTGACCTGTAAGTCTTCAAACTACATCATCTATTGCCAATACAAGAGCAAATTTCTTTCGATAAGGGAATGATCTTGGCACTTAAAACAACTAAGAGAAGTGATCCAAGCAAATATATTTGTGCCATAATTGATGGTAATAATGACTTTTAATCCAATGAGGAGGAAATGGCTTTCCTAGCCCAGAGATTTTCCATATTCTTTAGACGGAAGAAACCCTTTTCTAGGAGTATTAGAAGAGATACTTCAAGCCCTAAAGCCTCAAAATTTATTGAAGTCGATGACGAATTAGATAATGAATATGAGAAGCCTATCAAAGGGCACTTCAACAAGATCAAATACTTTGAATGTAGCAAGCCTAGACACATTACTGCCAATTGTTTCTAGAAACAAAAATGCACATATAAGTATGCTATAAAAGCTAAGGTCACTATTTTGAACAGTACTAGTAATGATGATGAGGATAACACTAATTATTTGGCCTTCATTACTTCTAGCAGACTCATTGATTCTTCAATTGTTTCCTTAGATGTTAAAGAGGTCATAACTGAAGCTGGTGATAATGATGATGACGAGAAAGATGAATTTTTTGACTTCTACAATGCACTCCTATTGGAGCATATCAAGTCTGAAAAAGCAAATAAAATGGCCTTGGAAAGCCCTCATGAAAAATAATACGAGATTAGCACATTGAAGAAAACTCTTGAGGAAAGAAAATCCTTGATTAACGATCAATAACATAATCTTAGAAGTAAGTGTGAGGTCATTCAAAGGAGATATGATGATTTGCTTGAAAATTTCAATAGAAATATGAGAAAGTGAAGAAACTTGAAGAACAATTTAAGGTTCTTATTCTAGGTAAAATTACTCATTTATTGTCAATCCTCAACCCACTCCTGATAAAAAAGATGAAGTTAATTGGCTAAAAAAAGCAAATTATTATCTTTGAGAGCACAAAGAAATATCTAGCTTACTTTCTTATGAAAAATAAACTAAGGTTGAACAACTACATAAGAAAGTTAGGATTCTTAAAAATTATACAACATATCTTGAGTCACTTCATAAGGAAGGAAAGGTCTAATTAAAGTGTTGAAAGAAAAACTCAGTGTTAGCGAAAAGAAACTGGCTCATTCTATCTCTACTATTAACAAGATGATGAATGACTCTAAAAATTTGAATGAAATATTCAACAACACTAATGCGCCAATAAAAAACATGGAATTGACTATAATGAAAGAGTTTTCTAGATCTTCTACTGGTACTCCCAAGTTTGTTAAATCAATCATTGAAGGCCTATAGTTGAAAACAATTAATAGTATCCAAAAAGGTAAGTCGATTGTGTCATTTCATCCAATTTAATATAGCAAGGTGAACACTTCACCTAAGGCTAGTTCTTTCCTTCGTACTAGTGGTGATCTATTACCTCTACCTACTCTTACTTTTATGTGTTACCATTGTGGTGAACTTGAAAATTTGAGATCACACTGTGGGAAATTAACTTCTCATCCTCATATTAAAGCCAATATAAGTGTTTCTTTTTCTTCTCCTCGATATTCTACTCCTTAAAATCATAGACCCAGATTCTCTAACTCCACCATTTGTATTTGTTATCTATGTGACAATAATGGTCACATTTCTAGGCTGTCTTAGTTATGTGAGGAGTACATCTTAGATTTCTCCGCCTTACTCTCTCCCATCTTCTTTATTCTAACCAACCAAGATAGTTGCATTGTACAACTTAGGGATAGTGTAAAAAGAAATAAAACATCTTCAAAAATTCCTCCTCATCTTGTTTATATGGCTTACTCGACCAATTTTTTTAGAAATTATAAACAAAACAAATTAGGAGTTTAATATACTCCTTATGTTTATATGACTCAAAGACAATCTTCTAGCTTAGTTCCCCCCTGACAAATTCTTAGACCAAGGAATACTATTTGATCACTATTTTCAAGTGATATGTTGGGGTTGTTTTGCCTAATCCTCTTCTCCCTTTGTTTGTGGTTCTTATATACATAAATTTTGTGTTGTTTTAGTTTTTGTTTATCTATTATTGAATTATGTGTTTCATTTAATCTTATTGATTTTAAATTTCAAAATTACTTGCGTTTGACATTTTTGCACTCTTGTTTTCTCTTTTCTCTCTCTTCCCGGATCAGTTCTACAAGATTTCTACCTAGCTAACTTTTTGCTTATGAAATGAACTTATTTGAGGGATCATTGATGTTTAATGGTTGACATGTTTTTAATTTAAATTGAAATATGGCTATTTTGACTTGTGTATTCCATGAGTGTATGTATGGCTAAATATTTATATTTGAAATGAAAATTTTCTCATACATATGCCATAACTCTGTGAATTTGTATGGTTATTTTGAGAGGTTTGTGTGGATTTATTCTTTGATAATTTGTATGTCTCTAACAAGCTCTAGAATCCACTAGTCTCTCTTGAGGTGAAATTGTAGGTGTTGCTTGGATAAAGAAAGGACATAGGCCATCTTTGGATTGTTTGAACCTTTCAAGCTACCAATGTTTACTTATCCTTCTTTACCCCTCTTTGACTCTTTATGTTAATCCTTCTTTTCTTTGCACCCGTTTATTATCCAAGTCCAAATGATTATCCTACTTACCTTGTACACTCTTTGTTAAACTTGTACATTATGGGAATGCCTATTTTATCTTCTTAGGTTATAATATATATAGCACTTTCTTAGGTTCTTCTATGCCAAAATTAAGATCTTCTATTTTTAGTCAAAGTGGGCAAAGCCGAAGACTTTAGAAGTGAAAGATACACCAATTGATGCTTAATCTAGTTGTAAGGGTGGTATAACTTACACATACCAGACTACCTGGTAAGAGGAAGAAGCAGATAGAGCAAAGGCTTTTAATTGTAGCCAATATCTTATTACTAGCAATTTCGACAACTTCGGGAAAGAAAGAGGCATTCACTTATTACATGGATAATGTAAGAGATGGAGAAAAGAAAAATAAAATAAAGTGTTGATAATTTTTTTCTAAAAAAAAGAAGAGGAAAGAAAGGAAAAGGAAAAGGAAAATGAAATGACAATAAATATGAAAATGAAAGGAACATAAATTACTGAATTTTATATACTATTCTCACAAAATCATTGTTTGTGAATGATTTTTGAGAAGTGAGGAGAAAATAACCCATATTTGAGGGTATTTTTTGTGGACCTAAACCCATAGGTTTGTGTTTGGTTTGTCAAAGATGTGTTTGAGCCTAAAAATATCATTTCTCTCCTACCCTTACCTAAACCTATTATTACAAGCTTTGAAAGACCTATAGATTTATTTTGAGTTATCACTTACATTATTAGAGAGAGATTAAATGCGGAGTTATCAAGTTTGATACAATCGAGTCTATATTTCTATTTGCTTGGTTAACATAAGCATACCTTGATAGCATATAGAGTAAACAAGTTTAGCATAATACACACTGAGTATGCAATCAAATATCTAGTCATACCTTTACAGCAATGCATCTTGGATTGATGGCCATATAGATATTTATGTTGGTTGGATTGGTTAATCTATAAAGACCCTCGAGTTCATTGAACATGATTAGTTTGCTTCCCTCTTTCTATATTCTTTTTTCTACTATGTAGATGCTTTTGTTTCAGAGGAGTTTTGAAAGTGTAGAATGCATAACATGTTTTGAAAGTGTAGAATGCATAACATGTTTATTGCCTCACATGCATACTTTTAAAGGGAGAGCATGCATAAAATGCATGTTAACAAAGGGAGTGCTATGTTTATTTTGCATCTTTGTTGTTTTTCCTATTTATGAGTTTATGTTATGTTGCTATGTTGTGATGCTTCCTTCCTCTTGACGTCTCTTGCATAAATAAGACTGTTAGTATGATGTATTGCATGCATAGTTTTCATCTCATATTTCACATATATTCCTATATGTTTACCTGCTTTCTTGCTATAGTGAGTTATTATATGCTTCTCACATGTCATTCATAGTCTGGTATTTGTGTTTGGATTTGGTTGACTATGATGTCTTTCCATATGCGTATGCATAATATGGGGTGAGGTTACAAGATTGAATACACTCAAGTGTTTTTGGAAGAAGATAGTTAAATCATTAAGAGTGTGTCTACTTAGAAAATAGTTGGACTCCTATTGAACTTCTTTTTAGGAATTCATTGACACATTTATGTGACATTGGTGTTTGATTGCCAATTTTGTCGATGTATTGTAAGCATATAACAAAACCCCTTATGCCCTCCCACAACATATATAATGTAGGGTTTCGTTCTAGGTATCACATTAGGGAGATGTTTTCTATCTGCATTTCTCTTAGTATGTTTATGCATTCAGTTTGCTATTCATTACATGTTTTTATCTTGGTATTGCTCTTAGTCTATTTTGTATATATGCTCGTATTGCTTCTTATTGTGTTTGCTCTAATCTTCTCTACTAGGGTGCATGATTATTAGGATTATTACATTTTTGTATGCCTTTTCTTTCTCATATAAGGGTGTTAGTTTGACTTTCTATGTCAAAAAGAGGGAGAAGTTTTTGTGCACAACTAAGGGTTTGTTTCCATGATGTGCCTTGCAAGGGTGGTAATTGTAGGATTATATTACATATTGTTACCTGACTTGCATGCATTTAGGAGGAGTGTTGCATGCATTTAGGGAGAGTTATGTACTTTGCATGTGTTTTTTCCTATCTGTGTTTAACTGTGTAAAGGTAACACAATAGTATGTGGTTAGACTACACATTGTTTTTACATGATATGTTCACAGCGTATGTGTTTATTTCATATATGTAGGTTACATGTGTAGATGTCATCGACCTTCATATGTGCTATGTGTAGCTGTGTTGAGACCCTTGTGTTTTGGAGTTATAGGGTGGATGAGTTGTTACATGAAGATGGATATAGCACATAAGATTGTTGCACTTGGTTTAAAGTGATAGAGTGGATAAGTTCTTACATAAAGATGGATAGAGCACACAAGATGAATGCATTTGGTTTAAGTGTGTCTTTTAGTATTGGTTATGCATCAATGTTTTTTTCATAAGAACAAACATCTTTAGATATCTTCATAATCATTTCATGATAGATGTAAGTATGTATTTAATTGTATAGTGTTTTGATACGAAAAGCCAAAGTGGGAGATATAAGTTTTGTTGTAGTATATATCTAACTATTGGCCTTCTGTATACAAAACATGGTATCTGTTTATTTTTACTCAATGTTTAGTCTTTCTATGTGTAAGATTGGTGATTATGGATCGGTAATGCACACATGCATATAGTTAGATACACTTTGTATATGAGTATGTTTACACACACCACATGGTTTGTTTTTGTAGTGTGCATACTTTGTATATGAGTATGTTTACACACCACATGGTTGTTTTTGTAGTGTGCATACTAAGTTGAGTGTTGTGGTTCTCGATGAGAAAATGTACAAGTGAGTCAACATCGTTGCTCATATTTTTGTTTAGTTTTAGTACGGGTATTTGTGGAAATAACTTGGCATTTTTAGAAATAAAAAAATATCATTTTTTGGCACCTCGCCACTACCCTTAGCGATGTAGTTGGTAAGGTGGCTAGCTAATTTCTATAAACACCCTTCGATTTTCTCTTTTCTTTACCCATTGATTTTAGTACCAAAGCTCTACCAAAATTTATACTAAGAATTATATTTGTTTCATAAATTATTTTAGAGAGCTTACATTTGGATATGAGTCACTTATTGAGCTTAGTTTTCAAATCATTGGTTGTGTGCAAACATAGTTTAACTGTGTATCTCCCATACACGTTTTGACATTTGTAGTGGAATGTGTGTCCCTCAAGGTTATGAGTAGTTACACTTCTTGCTACTAATTAGTGGTTACCAATCTCACCATATTGGATGGTGTTGGTTATGGAGAAAAGCCAGGTTCAAGTATCGAACTAGGTTGTTGTGGAAGTAACAAGAAAAAGTAACAATAAGCAATCCGGACAGAGATCCCGACTGATACAGGTAATAACGGATTTACTTCTTTTAGAGTTGTAACTAGTTTATTATTTAGTAAACTTTTTGCTATTGAGTGGTTGTCTTAAGTAACCCGAGGATACTATCACATAGATACAATCTCTATATGGGTTTATCTTGTTATATCACTTGTTATGCATGATCTATTGTTGTCATAGTACAATATGAATTTAAGGTGTATATGTAACAACATACTAAAGCTTAAACTCTATTTAGAAAACTCTTATATTCTTGTCTATTTTTATTGAATATATATAATATCGATTGTTTAAAGTTATCTACGTATCTTATATTATATTATTTGTACCTCTGCTATGTAACATGATTAAGTATTTACTTTTCGTTCTTATGAGTTAGAGATGGGTTTTTAAAGAATCTGTATCTTTTTATCTTAATTGTATATCAGATCGTTGACTCTTTCATATTTATAGTATGATTTAGTAGGTTTGCTTATTTTCTTGTTTGCTTATGGAATGATTCGAGGTAATTTTATTTTTTCTTTATTTCACTAAGTTTATAGTTAAATATAAAGAGTTTTATTAAAAGTAATATTTTACATTAAATTCATATTTTAACTATAAAATGTAATATTATGATATACAAATAAATAACGAATTTAAAGGAAAATTGTATATTTTGTCCCAACATTTTGACCCTTAGTGTTTCATTCAAGTAATTACCACCGTTACTATTTCTTTTAAAATATATATATATATATATATATATATATATATATAAATTAAAATATAAAAATAAATCAATAAACTTGTCGTTGGATAAATATTTTTATTCTATAATATTTGGTAGTGATTATTTATCTTATCTTCCTGAGGATTGCACTTGAGTAGATATTTGGAAAAACAAATAATGTAAAATTTCAGATGAAGTGGTGTTTTGATGATCACATCTAAACTCTAGATGAATTTCTATTTTTATTTGTGTCCAACTTTCAACTTATGGATTTATAACGTGTTGTATCACATTTGTCATGATATTGAAAACATCAAATCGAAATTTTGGGGGGCTACACAGTTTTTGGCTAGGGTTATAAATGGGAAGAAGTGGGGCAAGGTGTTAGACTCGTTTTTTCTTGTCTCCCGTTCAAAACTATAAATCTTTATCCTATTATCACTTAAAACTCTTGTAGAATCATTTAGTATTCCCCGTCCGGGAATGGAATTCATATAACACTTAAAGATATTTTTAAAAAGTTAAGTAATTCTAATTTCAATAGTTAAAATTATAAATTTGTTAAGAGTATTTTTCGTTGACTTAATCTTAATGTTTTTTTTTAAGTGAAAATTTAAAAAGAACATTATGAATAAATTAAAAATAACAAGGTTGTTTTAGATTATTAGATTTTAAGCAGTTCGTTTAAATAATTTTATACAAGTTTACTACTAAAACAATAAGGATGTATTTAATTTAAGAAGAATGGACACAAAATGCATTTGCTTCGCGTCACTAAAACCAAGGATTAAGTTATTGATATTTACTGATTTATTGATAATTTAAATTTTCAGAAATATCAAACAAATATTGAAAATATTATTAATATCAATGAATCTTTTTTTTTCTTTTTTGAGAAAGTTTTACAATAGTTTTAAAAGATGTAAAAATTGTTGTCCAGATTTTTTTTTATATTGATGTTATTCTAAACATGAAAATATCTTAAATATATCAAAGATGTTATAAATGTTTTAATGCATGATTAAAACAAAGATCCCGTCCTCATTTTTCATTTTATTGTCCCGTATTTACCCCCAATCACCAATCCCTACAAGATTTTCACGGCTAAGGGAAATTTGCAACCCTAGTTTTGTTTGGAAAATATGTTGGCCAGCCGTATGGGCTCAAGTTAGCCCACAACAAACATCTCAGAGGTTTTCGGTTTTAAAGATATTTGTAACTTCAATCTATGGTAGCTCTTGTGCTGGGTAAAACATATAATTAATTAATTTGAAAAACATTCAATTCTATTATTACTATTATTATTATTAATATTTTCATTTCAGTTTACAACTTTATATTCTACTATTCATTTAAATAATACCATTTTGGAGTGAATTAAAGCAAATAAAAAACAAAGTACCATGTTAAAAAATTTAGTACATTATAAAGCTAAAAATCGTAAATTAAATTAAATTGAATTATAGAGTACTAAATAGACATGGGAAAAAATTAGTAATAAATTACAACCAAATTGAAAGCAAAAAATACCAAATTGAAACAAAATAAAAAGTAATAAATTACAAAACAAATAAAATTTTAGTAACACTCTGTAAAAGCTCGACAGTCGTCACGAACCTTGTTCTAACTGCGCACACTGCTAAGTACATCATATATTTATCAGTTCAGGACCAATATCATCAGTATTTTTCCAAAAACAAAAAGACCAATATACTCATGAATGTTTAAAAGTGAAAACTATGACCAGGTGGTCTTATATTACCCACAAAACAAGTGAATACAGTGAGGTAAAGAAGAAAGAGAACTAAGAGGGTTGTAGATTGGTTCATTCTCAATAGGGCTAAATGCTAATCATAGACTGACTTAATCTAAAGTTGCATGAAAAGATTCAATCTTCGTGCATCAGTGCCTAAGGCCACTCAAGTAATACTAATGGTATGTATAAATCAACTCAAGAAATTCCCTTGATATGACTCTAAGATGGTAGGAAGTGGATGTTAATCAGATCTTGGTGTAACTACATTTTTCCATTAATGATCTTACGATAAAAATTCCAAGATGGATTTGATTCAGTAATTGCTCGTTGACCAAACGGGTTCTGTTCGACATACTTTTGAACATTTTCAGCATTAGCCAAACCTTCTAGGTACATACGAAGATCACCTTCGGGTCCTGTAAATAAACAAAATTGAGTAAACAGAAATCAGTGATGAACCTGCAAAACTGTACGATACAACTAGAATAAACCAAATTTATTTTTTATCTCACCTAATGATGAATCATTCGTTTGGTGGTAGGTGTAGGAATTAGGAAAAATTGCTGTGTAGGCCTGAAAATTAGGATGTCAGGAAAATAAAAAAAAGTCAACAGTAGAACTGAGATAAAAACCTATATAGTATTACAAAGGAACGTGTTTGACAATAGTAAAAAATAAACTGAGATTTGATAAATAATGGTAATAATAAAGAGAAAATTAGATAAACTCACTGGATTGCGTAAAGACTTGTATGGGGAATCATCCAACAACAGTGTATTTGTTTCATTGAACTCTCCCCTTTCCCATGGAAGTTCAGGGTCACATTTGTCCCATAATTTTTTAAGTTCCTTCAGAAGTATAGGCTTTTCTTTATTCTCGATAGTGTTATAACCTGTATCGGTACAATAGGATTGATCCTGACAAAAGATAAACCCAGTTATTCTTATAGAGCATTTATATGCTAAATGATTTCAGGTTTTCAACAAGGAATATAATAATTCTAAAAGAGCATTTATATGCTAAAATGCACCCGTCACCATTTATATGAATGGAAGCAAAAACATAAACCCAGTTCTTTCTTTGGTTTTGAAAAATGCAAAATGTCAGAATCGCACATATTGAAAAAATGTTCATAGCTAATATTTTAACAGAAACGTGGTCAGTAACATGAAATTACAATCCAATCAACTAAATAGTACATGCAACAAAACATACAAAACGTGGATTTCAAGCTCTAGTTAAATATCTGAAATGAGTTGGATAGTTTTACCCAGCAAAAGAGCAATTTGTGTCTGGAATCACTCATAAGAAACTCGACAACCATGTCAATATTTCTCCTGTAAAACAAGAACGTGAAGGATCATATAACATAAATGTCAGTAAAATGAACAGAAAAAAATACCCAAAAACTATCTAACAATGATTATGATTACTTGGTTCTTGATGACCAGACACCCACATTGAATCTATCAAAGCAGAATTGCAAGAACTCGTCACAATAGGGCCTTTTGAAAACTGGAGATAAAAACAAACCACACAAGTTACAACTTTTGAACAGCATAAACTTAAAATACTGTTTAAATAACAACTATTACCTGCTTTTTTTGATATTACTGTATCAGGTGTATGTCCTTTGGGAAAATAATTCACAAAATCAACAAGAAGTCCGTTGACATCCAGGATGAGAAGCTTTTTCCTAGAATCGACAGCCATATATCTTTCTGGGGAAGGGTTTAAAATCTGTGAAAGGTCATCCACTTTGGTCACTGTGTCTAAATCAGGATCATCCTTTAGTGCTCCTAAATGGGATGAAGAAGGTGCTTCATCCATCGTGGTTTCTATTTGGATGCTTTTCGATTTGGAGGGCCTACACAGAGGATCAGATTCAGAATAATTATTTAAACTCATATCCATTAAACTCAAACCATCATCTATGTGAGATGATTCATGTTTTGTGAAGTACGTTCTCTCCAATTTCCCCCTACATTTTTGTTCAAAATTCCCTTCAGACACAACAAGCTTGGATGAATATTTCAGATAACTTTGTGTACAAGAATTATCTGCTAAACTTATTTCTATTCCCTCCTTTTTCGCATCAAATATGTGTCCATCACCTGAACAGTTACTTTCGGCTTTCTTCTTCAGATTATCTTCACTTATTTTCTCTGAGATAGCATGCACCCCTAAATCTCTTGATTCTAATTTTCTCTTTAGCAAGTCAACTGCATACATTGCACCAAGTTGGTGATGTGAGGTGTCACAAGTACTGCCATCATAGGAATTTGAGCTGTTTCTTAAGTCCGGCAACTTCACTTGGTTCACAAGGTAGTTTCTAGCTGTTTTCCTCTTTTTGTAGGCTTTGGTATCCCTTGATTCAAGCAAGGTGTCATTAACCTCTTTAACCTCTGCATGACCCGCATGAGTGTTCAATGAACCAGTATCTTCTCCCTCTAGAAAAATACTAGGCTCTCCAGAAGCAAAAGACTTGTCTTTAATATTAGTTGTGTTCAACACTTTGATATCCAAATTAAAGTCCCTCCAATCAAGGGATACTAAATCATCTTCAAAATTCTTAAAATTTGTTACACCTGAACTAGCCATCTTTTCCTTGATATCATTTGAGTCCAACTCTGCAACATCCAAAAGTGAATCCCCGCGATCTTTTTTAGAAGATTTGACATCTGTAAAACCTAGACTGACAGACTTATTTTCAGTATCAGCTGAGTCCAATACTATGATTTCCAGGGGACAATCTTGGCACCCTTTATCCAAATGGTGAACATCTATTAAATCTTGTCTGACCATGCAGCAATTATCCCGCATTACACAGTCCATCTCATGATTTTCTAAGGCATTACACTTCTTGACCTCATCTTTTCCATTTTCCGAAGAAAAAGAACTTGCAAGAGACTTTTCCTCTTCTAGCTTCATATTGGTAATTATTCTGATTGCAGGCTTAAGGCTCTCATTGTGGTCCGTTAGATTGTTCTCTGCTGAAGTTCTATCCTGAATATAACAAATTTTATTATTACTTTCACAGGTAATGGACTTCTCTTTTTTCCTCCTTTTCTTTTTATTTTTTTGAGAGCAATTTGGGTGTGCAGTCAAGATGCGACATTCTGAATCAATACCAACTAAAGATTCTTCCCATGTATTTGCCTCATCTGGAAAGTGAGAGGTCTCGCCAATACTGTCCTTGAAAGATTGTGACAAATTTTCCAAGTTAGAGGAATTGAAGTCACTTTCAATTGTTTTTCTCCTTTTGCAGGTTTCAGCAACACCAGGGCAAGGGGAATTTTCCTTAATATCGGTTGAGTCCAATGCTGTACTCTCTGAAGAAAACATTTTTTTAATATCCTTTGAGTCCAAACTTGCAACTGCAA
Source organism: Hippophae gyantsensis (assembly GCA_030763125.1). Classification (NCBI taxonomy): domain Eukaryota; kingdom Viridiplantae; phylum Streptophyta; class Magnoliopsida; order Rosales; family Elaeagnaceae; genus Hippophae; species Hippophae gyantsensis. The sequence continues at coordinate 9,708,413 of CM061038.1, read as the reverse complement.
AAAGAGGGTCAACCCCTACTACACCTGGGCCAGACGCACCAACACTGTCCAGCATCACATGATCCAGTCCATGATTTTCTGAGGAATTATACTTTGCCTTTAACTCCTGCTCATCCTTTTCTGCAATAGAACCTAACACTGGACATGATTTTCCCCCTTCTGACTCCATTCCTACAGACCTTTCGACTGAGGTTTTAACACGTTCATCGTCCTGTTTTAGACCATTCTGTACTAAAGAAACACCTTCAAGTATATCACAATCATTACTCCTTTTTCACTTCCTTTTCTTTTTTTTCTCAGAACAAGCCAAACATGCAGTCACAGTATGATGCTCTAAATCTGTTCCATCATTACAAACTAATGACTTTAGACATGAATTCTCTGTGGAAAGTGTTTCCTCAAAAGAGGCATGCTCTAAATCTGTTCCATCATTACAAATTTTCTAAGGACATACCTTTAAAATCATCATCATCTATATATATGGTTGTTTTGGGATTTTTACTTCTCCTTGCCTTCTTCCTTTTTTCTTCTTTTCTGAAGTTGGTATCAAGTCTGTACTAATATTGACCGGAGGAATTATATCTGTATCCATCACCTCCACTGGAACCACTCCATTGCTAGTACTGGTTAGAGGCTCTAGAGGAACATTCTTTAACAAAGAAGTATCCCCTGGGAAATTATTCTGCAGATTAACATTAGTATTTGAAAGCTCTTGCCCCCTTTTGTGCTTCTTTCTCTTCTTCCTTTAAGGGAAATCACTTGGTCCTGCACAACATTGTGACATTTCCATATTCATGAACTGTTCAGGTTAAACAGAGGCAGTCTAACTCTTAGCCAAATTCAAGGATTTTACCTTCATATTTTTATCCTAGAGAATAATTTTATCGCAGAAATTTGATAAATGCTCTGTCAGTCCTTTTCCCAGTTATTTATAGAATAATTGTGAGGTTTCTGTAATTATCTAATACATATCCTTGGTATTCTTTTGAAATCTGAAACAATTGGTATGAAATGTGAGCTTTACAAGGTAAAAGATATTAGATACAATTAAACCAGTCCACATATTTCTACAAATACTGACACATATAATCAAAAGGTGCAATGCAGTGTCAAATTTTCTAAAAAAAAGAAAGATCAACCGAAAATTTAAAATGAACTACTGGAGAAAACAAAACATTGCTATAGACAGTTTGCTCAGAGAGACCAGAGACACATCTCTCATCAAAATTGGTTGAAATATTCTATCAAATATCACAATTAAGAGAAATTCAAGCAAGATACAATTACATACGTGAGGGTTGTTATAACTCTACTTTTTATTGGGCTTCTTATAACCAAATGAAAGAAATCATTAGTTGCGGTACATAAACAAATGAAAATTAACACCACATAAACTTAAATTTTCAACTAGTCTGCTATGTTAAAAATAATTTAAAAAAAATAAAAAGGAAGAAAACAACCTAATGATAGGCATTAGTATAAAATAATTACTTAGTCAAGTAATTTTACAACCTTTTAATGAAATGACAGTACGTATAAATAAAATAATGTCAGACACAGACATGAAAGATGTAATATTTCTTTGTCATGCACACCAACTACAAGTTACTATCAATTGATGTCAAGAACTAATGCAAAATACATTCCATATGTCCCATAGAAACCAATGCTGAAAGTGATACTCTAGAGTAATGTACACTTAAAAGAAAAATAACACCACATAAGACAGTAGATTTTCTAAGTTTCAATCCAGATCCAAGATGATTAAAATATATTTTGGGTCTTTTACATATGTATGACTTAAAGAAAAATAACACCAAATAAGACAATAGATTTTCTAAGTTTCAATCCAGATCCAAGACGGTTAAAATATATTTTGGGTCTTTTACATATGTTACTTATACTTTATGCCAACTCTAGAGCAAAACATTACAAAAAGTCAAGCAACTTCAGACATTGAAATATTAAGAAGAAAATAATTTTAATAGAAAAAAGTTGGTGGAAGAAGAACCAAGAACTGAGACCATCATGGCATAATAGTTCGTAACCATTTCCTAAACTAACAGGAACTATCATCGCCATTAAAACTAAGATGGAAAAGATAGTAACTACTCTAGAAAGTCGCCTCAAGCATTATACATGCAGATGAACTTATCATTTAAAAGTACACATAATGCTTAATAGAATCTTTCCCTTGTGTGATTGAAAGCCTCATTTTGATTCATCATCAATTGGAAAATAAAATAATGGAATCCAGCCACATATAAATAATAACATTTTGTGGCTTTCTGAATCATATGGAGTAAAAATTATTATGTTTTGAAATCTGCAAAGTGATACACATGCGCCTCACTAATGCATCAAAGAGAACTGAGAAACCAAACCAAGAAGCTATGCAAGGCTTTAGTAAAGCAATATATACAGAAATGATGTGAAGAGCATCTTAGGGCGGAAACCTCGAGAAAAATAGGGGTAAAATGGTAACAATGCATAAGTTAGGCTGATTTAGTTCCACTTCAAGGTTTAGTTTTAAGAAGTTAGGATTAAAGAATGGGGCTCAGATTTACCAGTCTAAGGTATACGAATTGTTGATTTTTATAGTCAAATTATGTGAATTGACCAATTTTGACATGGTTGCCCACGAACGATTACCCACACAAATTTTTTATATATATCAGCTGCCAAAACTCTAAATTAGTTTGTTTATACTAAATTGGAGTTCTGTTTTGTCTAATTTGCTCCTTTTTAAATTTTCTTATCCAATTTACTCTATCATTTATATTTTATGAAATTGGGACCTTAAAGAATTTTTGTACAATTACTAACCGATTGATGAGTCCAATAATTGGAGGCAAATCCCCTTTAGAAACCAGTTTGAAGAAAATTTAAGAACAGTAAACTGGATCTGGACATCTAATCCAATCAGTTTTCGAAACACAAAATGAAGAAGGTAAAAACAAGTTGATAATAAACCGGTATGAACCCAAACCCAATTGCAATCACTCTTTAACCTCACAGACTGATACAACCAAAACAGCAAAAGAAAAAAAAAGGTTAAGATTCCGCGCTTATTATTATTTTTCAGCAAATTTAAAAAATTAGGCATTCATGTATGAGAAACAGGAAGCAATGCATCAAAGAAGGGAAATTTGAGAAAATTGTAAGTGGCCAATTGCTCAATTAAGATACACATGCAGAGAAGTAAATAGAAAGAAAGGAAGAGATATAATACACACCTTTTAAGTCTGAAAAGGATAGAGGCTCAAAGAGAAAAAATGAAGTTGCAAAAATTTGAGAAATATAAAGAAGAAGAGGAGACGAAGTGGAATTATTGGGGCGGCTGCTAGTTGTGATCTTGAAGTCGTCCGAAGAAGATTAGTCTCTAAACTCGCTTTCTCTCTCTTACATTTGTTCTGTTACATAGGACGGCTTTCCTTCTTCCCAAACTGGCTTCGTCAATTAGATTTCTTCCGCATTCGTTTTAGAGGATTCCTAATATCACAAAATTTTAAGTAATTTTTGGGTAGATCGAATTTTATTCATTTATACAAATTTATTATAGAAATTTTGCAGTATTAAAATACAAAATCATATTCATATAAATTGTTACGACCTATAATTGTCCTTAAAAATTGATTGAAATTAAAATAAAATAAGTAACGTACGACTAAATTTATAAAAATTTACTATTAAAATTTTATATAATAAGATTATATTACCAAATTTTACTCTTATTATTAATCCACCAAATACAATTCAACGAATAAAAATAAAATTTTTAAGTTTCTCTTAACACTATCTCTCTCATCTTGGAGTTTTAAATTGATTTAGAATTAATCAATTCATCCCATAAATTATATTAGGAAGGAATTGAATTGAATTTATCTAAAGAATTTCATTTTTAATTCGAATAAAATTAATAAATATAAAAATTGATCATTCATCTATCATAAACCTTATATCTCATTTAATATTTTTAAAAGAATTTTTTTTTTCATTTTGTTTTAAGGTTTGTAAAGTTTTAAATAGTTTTTTTTTCTAGTTGTAAAAAACTTAATGATATTTTTTAATATTTTTTTTTATAAAATTAAAAAGTTATCAATTTGATATAATTATTTTGATTCGTAAGATTTATTATAAATATTAATGCATTTTCACATAAATCTTAACTCAGTTCTATATGTATTAAATTCATACATTTTGGTATTCTACAAAATTTTAATAAAATTTTAATGCTTTTAATTCAAATTAATTATTTTTAGATAATAAATTATAAACATAATGATTTAGGTAGGAATTAAAGTTAGAATTTTAAAAGATTTTTAATTATAGAATTATTTAATCATATTTTTTTAATATTCCTTTTTATAAAATAAAAAAAATTACAAATTGAATACAATTATTTTGTTTGCAAAATTTTAATATTTTTTAATTAAAATTAATTCTTTTGACATAATAAAAAATAGCTAATATGACTTAGTTAGAAATTAAAAATTAAAATTATAAAATGTTTCAATTTTGATTATTTAACCACTCATTCATATATTTATATTTTAATATTTTTAATTAAAATAATTTTTGTGATAATAAATAATGAACATAATGATTTAGTTAAGAATTAAAACTAGAATTCTAAAATATTTTGTTAAGATTATTTAATCACAACTTTATTTTTCAATACTTTTAATTAAAATTAATTATTTAAAATAATAAATAAGATACATTATGACTTAAATAAGAATTAAAAACTAAAACTCTAAAAAAATTTAATTATAATCACAATATCATAATTTTTTATATATAATTAAAAAGTTACAGATTATATATAATTATTTTAGTCATATTATAAAAAAAATTAATATTAATTAATTTTATTTTTGAATAATAAATAAGCAACATAATAGATTAATTAGTAATTAAAACTTAGAACTTTAAAAGATTTCGGTTAAGATTATTTAATCACTCTTTTTAATTTTTTTTAATTTGAAAATTTATAGTTTGAATATAATTATTTTAATATATTTTTTCATAACTTTAATATTTTTAATTAAAATTAATTATTTTTAAAATAATAAATAACAATCATTAAAAACTAGAATTTCAAAAGGTTTTAGTTTAGATTATTTAACTACGATTTTATATCTTTTTTATATAAAATTAAAATAGTTACATATTACGTATAATTATTGTATTCAAAATTATTTTAAACTTCAATATTCTTAATTAGAATTAATTATTTATAGAATAATCAATAACTAACATGATCACTTAGTTAAAAATTATAAAAATCTTTAGTTTTGATTGTTAAATCATACCTTCTTATTTTCTTAATAAAATTAATAAAAGTAAAGATGACATATAATTATTTTGATGCATGTATGCTCCCAATACTAATAATTATTATATATCTAGTTTTCTAGGTAATATAATCATGATTTTTGTTTCCTTAAATTTATTATAAGATTATTTGATGATTTTTTTATATTAAATGATATGATTTAAGTATATAGGTTGAAACTAAAGATGACGAGTTTATTTGATTATATGAAAGCACAAAAATGTGTGAAAAGTAATATAGGCATATTTGAGTCCAATTATTTTTTATATTATTTTTTCATTCACCTTAAAATGTATAATATTAATGTTATAAAAAATAATAAGTTATTAAATTAATTATGGTTTAATTTTCACTTGCTTCACAATCTTTTCAATAATTACAATTTTTTTACTTTTAGAATTTATAAATACTTTTTAATTTTCTTCATATATGTGTTACATATTCTCTATACCTAATTATGAAACATTAATTAAGAAAAATGTCTTATTTTTTCATTATGTTTTATTTTTTATAATTTTACTTTCAAATATTCAAACAAAGTGATAAATTATCACTATTAGAAATATCTTACATATTGGATGTTTATAAAAATAATAATTATTTTCACGATTTATTTAAAATATTATAATATAAATATATTATCATAAATAAAAAAATTTCTCTTTTAATTCATAAGTGTAAATTTACTGCACATTTAATGATGAATAGTAGATACAAATGAATGAATAAGCATATTGAATACACACATGTTCATAGTAACAAATACAAAAATTATATTACACATCATTTAATGAAAAGAATTATATAACAAGGATACAAAAATAAAAATATCATTAGATTTTTTTACTTATTGTAAAAATGATATTTAAGTTATATACTTATTTTTGTAACAGATTAGTCATATTATTATTAAAAATAATTACATTAGATAAAATTTATTTTTTTTATTTTTTTAATTATATTAGATATATATTATTTTAAATAAAATAAATTATAATTAAAAAAGTTGAAGAAAAAAACAAGAGAAATACAAATATTAGAAAATTGATGAAATCATTATGTCTCTTGTCATTTCGTTCTCGATTGTATATATTGTTGGTGTGTGTTGTGGTGTATGCTGCAACAGTGTCAGACACCAATGCTCAGTGGAGTAAAGCATGGAGCAGACAATAATATTAGTGGAGCTAGAAAACATGGATGTGCAGGAATTATGGTTATTGTTTAATTTTCGTTTTCTTTGTATACATATATCTTAACTCTTGTATAGAAACAGAACAGAAATAATAATGAAATATACATGATAATTATCATAGAAATACAATATTTGTCATGGTATTAGAGCAAGTTATTGTTGACTAATGGAATTACCTGCTATGCTATTTTCTGTTCTACTACCGACCTGATTTCTGATTTTTGATTTCTCCTGATTTCTGATTTCTCTTGATTTCTGATTTCTGATTTCTATTTTACTTGTTGAAACCGATCAGTTACAATACTAGAAAAAAATACCACTCACCAGTGCTGCGGTCATCTAGTATCAAGATGGCCATTTCTGCTCAGCGTCAGTTGTACCTGTTGGCTGACTAGAGTCGCAACCGTCTAGCCAAAGCAACGTAGAAGAACACCGCTTCACAAAGACAGAGGACCAGGTGAAGGGTTGACTCTGCTCTGCGAAGAAAAAAAAATTAGGACAGACGAAAATGGAAGACATTGTTTCTTTATAGCAGTAACAGACGAAGAAGAAGAAAGCAGAAGACAAAGAGCGCTGCTTTAGGAGGGCTGCGCGAATGGGAATCTATTTTTAGGGTTACAGTTTTACGATTGTCTCTGTGCATGTGGCTGGTTGGAGCCGTAGGTTTATCTGCAGCTGTGGGAAGAAAACGCCACAGAGGCTGTGGGAAGAAAACGCCACAGAGGCTGTGGGAAGAAAACGCCACGGAGGTTGTGGAAAGAAAATGCCACAGAGGCTGCGTGAAGAAAGGGCTGCGCACGAAAAAAAATGAAGTAGGGTTACGAAATATCCTATATATAGTCGGTGTACGAAGTGTAAAAAAAAAAGGAAAAAACGGAAGGAAAAAAATTTTAGATTTCATGGCAGAATCTAGAGATTAACCACCAATTTCATATTGGAAGAGTTGACGACGAAAATGACGGAAGTTCTAACTAGAGCTCAGACCGTCTCACAACCTCCACTAACTGAAGCGTCGACTAGCCCCATCAGTATCAAGTTGGGAGGATCCAACTATGCCTTGTGGTCCCAGGTGGTGGAGATGTATATCTCTGGCAAAGACAAACTGGGATATATTAATGGGGATTTTTCTCAACGTACTGAAACCGACCCCTCATTCAGGAGATGACGTACTGAAAATGCCATTATTAAAGGATGGTTGATCAATTCGATGGACCCCTCCTTGATTGCAAATTTTATTCGATTCCCAACTACGAAACAAGTTTGGGATTCTGCAGCTACCACCTACTATGATGGAACAGACACGTCTCAAGTGTATGATCTTCGCCGTCGAGTTACTCGTATGAAATAGGCGGGTGGATCCATTGAAAAATACTATAATGACCTTCAAGGGTTGTGGCGAGAAATTGATTTCCGTCGTCCTAATCCAATGGAGTGTACGACTGACATACAAAAATACAACTCCATCGTACATGAAGATCGAGTGTATACCTTTCTTGATGGACTTGATGACAGACTCGACAAAACTCGCAGTGATGTGCTTCAAATCAAACCATTCCCTACGGTGGAACAAGCCTATGGATTCATCCACAAGGAAGAAGTCAGGTAGACCGTGATGATCACAGGTACAGATACGACACCTGGAGCAGTTATGGCTTACAAAGGGATCAAGGGACACCATAATCCTATGCCACCAAAACCAGGAACTTTTTGGGTAGCAAGAAATCCCAGGGAAATCCACCGTCTACTGACATGAAATGTGGTCATTGTGGAAACTCCAAACACACCCGTGAAAACTGCTTCAAATTACATGGGTATCCAGAATGGTGGAATGATCTTCAAACAAGGAAGAAGAGGGAAACCACTAGGAAAGTTGTCAGTGGCTACCAATACTACATCACTATCCCTTATTCCTCGATCGAATCTTCCCAAGATCCGTATTTCAAGTAAAGCATTTCATACTGTAGAAGGATAAGGAGGATTGGATTCTCGGACTCTGAGGCCATGATCACATGATATTTGACCCAAACGATATCTCCAATACAACCCACCAAGCCAATGCAAATGGGTCACTTATCCGGGCTAAGAGCTGGAACAAGGACCTTATCTCCTTCATTATCATTATCTAATACTTTACTTGTACTCTCGTCAAATCGACTAATGTCTCGTAAGTCGTGTCACTTCAGATCTTAACTGTAGTATTGATGTATTCTACTTTTTGACTTCTACAGATATTCTCACCAAGGAGATCATTAGTCGTGGTACTAGAGAGAGGAGGGCTATATTACGTGGATGACCTCGGCCAGAAGAGCCAATCACATGCAACACACTGTTGGTAACAAGGAACGACAGATTTGGCTATGTCATCGTAGATTTAGGCATCCATCATTCGGGTATTTAAAGCACCTACTCCCTAGTTTATTTTCAAATATCACACATTTAGATTTCAAATGTGATACTTGTATCTTAGCAAAAAGTCATAGGGCGTCTTATCCTATGAGCATGAATAAAAATATGACTCCTTTTGCTTTGGTACATTATGATGTTTGGGGACCTTCACCGGTCATTACGTCATCGGGTCATCGTTGGTTTGTTATCTATGTTGATGATTGTACATGAATGACATGACTTTACCTTCTCAAACATAAAGATGAAGTATTTGCCACACTTCACCTGTTTCACACCATGGTTCAGACACAATTTTCTGAAAAATTAAGATACTTAGGTCTGATAATGGAGGGGAGTATGTTAATCAACAATTCCGGACATACTTGGACAACCATGGTATTCTCTATGAAACCTCGTGTTCACAAACCCCACAAATGTAATGGGATCAAGGAAAGGAAGAATCCCAAGATATTTTAGAAACGGCTCTGCCTTACTAATGGGCACATATGCCTAATAAATACCGGGAGTGATGTCGTTACTACAACCGTGTATCTCTTGAATCCTATGCCCACAAAACCTTACAATTTCGTACTCCATTAAAGCGTGTTATCTCGATCATCTTCCCTTGCCTACTATTTTGATGCTTCACGCCCGAATTTTTAGATGTGTTGCTTTTGTCCACCTCCATAAAAATCAACGAACAAGTTGGATCCATGTGTTGTCCACGTGTATTCTTGGGTATGGTGTGTACAAAAAAAAGTGGTTACCGATGTTATGATCCAATTACTAAAAGAACCTATATTACCACGGATGTCACTTTCCTCGAATCAAAAATGTCTTTTTCCCATCACCCAGATCCAATTACACTCTTCGTGAGAGTTATGGTGAAGAAACGAAATTGGCTTGATGTTGAAATATTAGACACTAGTCCAACATACTCGGATCGTGCCAATAATACAAGGATACAATATCTAGATCCGAGCTTGAACTTCCAAGAACCTGTTGAAGTAGTAAATGAATCTCAGAAGATGAAGTGGTTGACGTACCCTCCATTCTCCTCTGTACCCAATCCTCTTTGTTGAGAATACTCCCGAGGTAAGCTATCCTATCACACCTTTACAAACTAATGCTATAGATACATCCGTTGGTTATGTTTTACCTTTCGCACACAATCGAGGCAAACCTCCAAATCGATACTCCCTGCAAAGAGAAGAACGACAACCCAAGTATCCAATAGCAAATTATGTATCTACTCAAAGGTTATCGTAACCCATCAGCATTTGCACAAACACTCTCCTTGTGTCAAATTCCAAGTAGCATTGAATAAGCCTTATCTCGATCCAAAACGGGCTCAAGCTATAAAAGAGGAATTGAGGCATTGTGGAAGAATAACACATGGGTGTTAAGCTTTAGTTGCCTCATGGAAGAATATGGTAGGATGCAAGTGGATTTTTCCATTAAGTATAAAGTTGTATGGGTTAGTTGATCGATACAAGGCGCAGGCTTATAAAGCAAAAGGATATACATAGAAACATGGGATAGAATATCAAGAAACCTTCTCACCTGTGGCTAAACTAAAAACTGTGAGAGTTTTGTTATCTCTTGCAGCAAATTTAGATTGGCCATTGCACCAACTTGACGTGAAGAATGCCTTCCTTCATGGTGACCTGGAAGAAGAGATTTACATGGATATCCCACCAAGATATATTGTTATATCAGGAAAATAAACTACATGTAGATTACAACGAGCATTGTATGGACTAAAACAATCACCTCGAGCGTGGTTTGGTAGGTTGAGTTCAGCAATGAAGAAATATGGGTTCCAACAAAGCAAATCTGATCATACTCTTTTCTTAAAGCCTCGATTAGGGAAGATAGCAGCCCGTATAGTCTATGTAGACGGCATGATCATTATAGTCGGTGATAAAGAAGAAATCTGTAAGCTTCAAGAACAGCTATCAAATGAGTTTGAAATGAAGAATCTTAGGGCTCAAATACTTCTTGTGTATCGAGGTAACAAGATCAAAACAAGACATATGTCTTTCCCAAAGGAAATATACCTGACCTACTAGCAGAGCAGACTACTTGATTGTAAACTTGTCGATATTCAAATGGTTCAAAATCATAAACTCGGAGAATACGTGACCAAGTACTAGCAGATAAACAGAGATATCAACGTTAGTAGGTAAACTCATATATTTATCTCATACTCGACGATATTGCTTATCTTGTGAGTGTCGGAGTCGCTCATACACCGCCTGAAGACCATATATGGATGCGGCCATGCGAATACTTCCGTTATTTAAAATCCTCCCTGGGAAAGGACTTATGTTTTCAAAGAATGGTCAATTAGAAGTCTTGGATATCTGATTCAGATCACAGGTGAATACGAAGGATATGAAATCTAATGCCAGTACTTTACCTTTGTAGGCAATCTTGTTACATGGAGAGCAAGAAGCAAAAGGTAGTTGCCTTATCTAAGTCAAGCTAAATTTTGAGGAATGGTCATGGGAATATGGAGCTCTTTTGGTTGAAAAACTTCTAACCGAGATTGTCATGCTCCTAACTCAAAATGAACTTATTTTTGTGATAACAAAGCGATTAATATCTCACAATCCAATTCAACATGATCGCATCTAAACACGCTGAAGTGGATCTAACTTCATCAAAACAGATCTTGAAGAAAATATTATTAAGCTTCCATTTGTTAAATCAAGATCAATTTGCTAATATACTCACAAAATATGTTCCTGCAAGGAACTTCTATAACTCACTGACAAGTCGGAATAAGAGACATATATGCACCAACTTCGAGTGAGAGTGTTGGTGTGTTGTATGTAGCATCTTTAACAAAGGGCGTGACATCAACGCCAGTGGAGTAAAACATGAGAGACAATAATATTAGTGGAGCCAAAAAACAGGATACGTGTAGGAATTACGGTTATTGTTTAATTTTTGTTTTCTTTTGTATACATATATCTTAACTTCAGATAAAACGTAATGGTAAATAATAAATGAAATATACATACAGATAATTATTGTTAAATATAATATTTGTCATATATAAGGTTATAATGATATGGTGTAACATTATTAGTACTCATGTAAAACAAATATAAAAAATATGGTCTTGATTGTTGTATACTTGTATTTGTGATCACGTGTGTTCGGGCTAGTAGGAAGATGGTGCCGAGCCAACTCTTATTCTGCTACATATCAACCTAAAAAGATAGATATCGAGTTAATTCATAAAACATAATTGTATAATAGTTTTTGTTCTACTTAAAAAAAAAAGTATAAAATTAGTTTTTTTGTTTATCATTAAAATAACATAAAACTTGATTGGTGGAAAAAGAAAATTAAATCCACCTAAAAAAAGAAAAAAAAAGAGAGAACAATCCATTTTGAATTTATGAAGATTTTAACAATTATATTTTATATAAAGACAAAAATATCTTCAAAGTCTCTTACTTATTGAAAAAATAATATTTAAATTATGTAATTGTAAAGACAAAAATATTGTAAAAATCTCTTACTTATTACAAAAATAACATTAAAATTATGTAATTATTTTTTTGTGATAGACTAATTATATTATTATTAAAAGATAATTACATAATAATTAAGTTAATTTTTTTATTTCATTTTTAAAAATATTAGGTAGAGATTATTTTAACTTGAGTAATTTATAACTAGAAAAATTTAAGAAAATTAAATTAAAAATAAAACATAAAAGTTGTTTATTACTTACTTTTTTAATAATAATAATAATAATAATAATAATAATATAATTAAATTGTTACATAAAATAAATATAAGACTTAAGTTTTATTTTTTAAAAAATAATGAAATTTGTATTAATTTTTTTCGTAAAACTCTAGGGAAACATATTTTTAAAATCAATCTAAATGACTAAATGAAAGAAAATAAAAATAGGATGGATGTGAATTTTTTCTAGTCAAATGGACATGAATTAATTAATCATTAATAAAAATTATAAAAAGGAAAAAAAAAACAAGAGAATTTGGTGAAAGTTTTTTTTTTAATATAAAAAAAAGAGGTTAAAAAGTTTTCTAAAATAAAACAAAATCTATCCCCATTGTCCAGAATTTTTCTTTTACATGAAAATAACACGTAAAAATAAAGGATAAGTTTTTGAAACTCAAAACCCTACCTTTTCTATTATATCCCACTTAACAATGCTATACTAACTAGATTAGATTTAGAAGTCTCTTAACATAGTTCAATCAATATCGCCGTCAATAGTTTATCAAAAAAAAAAAAAAATCACTATCAATGTTAATGTTTACAGTGTAATTATTCCTCTTGGCTTCAAAATCAATCCTATATACGAAGAATTGCTTTGTCATTTATCATAAGATTGAAGATAATTAAATTCATTCAAGTATTCTCGTTATTTTTTGTAAGGATTATAAATGTTGATTATTTTTGTAAATAAAATATTTATATGTAAATTTATTTTTAAACTCGCTATCAAATTTATCAAATAAAATTGAAAAAACGTCAAAATTTTAGATATTCGTACTTCAAATATATCTATTATAACTATAATATATAATATTGCACTCACGTATTTAATAACATATATTTATAAATTTAAAATTATTTTTATTGCTAAAATAGAAAATAAGATATATGTTAAAACATTAAATAAATTATACTTTAAATTATAGCTTAAATTTTTAACCTAGAAGATAATATAAAATATACTTTAAAAAACTATTTTTTAAATAGGAATCTTCGTGATTAATAAGTCTATTTTAAAAAAACTCTTCTCCGAGAGACTTTCGTTTCTACTTTACTGTGGTTTACCTATAACCATCAGCAGTAAGGGTTATAGAAGAGGCCAAACCAACCCAGGTGCATCACAAGTAGATACAGTTGAAGCAACAGATCCTATAGAAAGAAAGAAAAAACCTGAGGCAGATCCAGACGCGTTATCGGGAATTGAGACAACCTGAAAATGTTCGCCATAATTTTCTTACGTATATCAACAAAGAGATGCGTAATAAGCTTTGCTCAAGAATCCTGTCTCTCAGTTTCGTGTTGGACAACACGAATATGCTGGATCAGGTGCCTTAACTGATTAAAAGTTTGATTTGATGAAATCCTTTGAAGATAGACTATTCTGCCCGAACAATAACAACAAACTCTGCAGAGAGTTGGAAGAAATATGAAGGTCTAGGTAAAACGACCTAAGGAGATAACTAACGGATTACCTCTAGAAAGCTGTTGGTTATATAGAGTGATTGAAACCAGTTAGAGCCGGGGTAAGGAATTCTCCTATTCCCCACCTTTAGCCCTTTCCACACCCAACGTCCTCCATTATATAAAGCATTCTTGACATCTAGCGAATACATAGGAAATTTTATAGTAGAAGCAACAACAATAAGGGTTCGAACTGAACTTTGCTACTAGTGTTAAGGTTTCCTCATAATAAAGCCCATACTCTTGATTGAGTGTACCCCTGAGCCACCAACCTAGCTCTGTATCTATCAATGGACCCATCTGCTTGGGTTTTGACTTTGAAAACCCATTGACATCCTTTGCTTCCCTTCAGGAAGAGGAACGAAGGGACTCTCCCTATAGAATGAATAAAGAGAGGAAGTGATAACTAAGGTTGTCTATAAGAAGTAGTGTTTCAGCTAGCACTTCGGGAGTCCTAGATTTTTTGATCAAAAGCCTCATCCCTTATATCTTTAATGCATGGGTCCTTTCAATTGAGTGCAAGATGGTAGCGATCATTTCTACCGCTTCACAAACTCAGGCAAAGGATGGCACCAATCCAATAGTTAGGTGCCAAGCTCACAAGAGTCGGGAATAGACTGAGAGAGGTCCTCTTTAAAATATAGGAAATTAAAGGCTAGAATATAAACTTCTTTACTAGCTTCTAGTTCTTGTCTTTTAAAAGGTTCTTCACTTTAAGATGCGCTCCTTTGAAACCTACACCGACTTCTAATTTCTTCCATAACCTTATGCTCTTGCTTTGTGACCAGCTGCTGACTGAGAAGCGGACTTGATTGATTAGAAGAGTTTCCAGGTAAGACCAACTTCTTTCGTATGGTGGGATGCTTGTGCCTACGTAACCAATTTACATTTCCAGGCTATTCAACTCATCTTATGCGCTTTTAAAGGAACTCCAGTCAAAGACAAAGAAGAAGCTAGTGATGAGTACTGCTATTGCTTATAGGGTTTCTCTTCTTATTCAAAGAGTCCTGATGCCGATTTCAACTTCTAAGACGAGTAGGAGCTAGCACCAGAAAAGTTATTAGTCATCTAAGTAGGGTTGGCATGTCTTTCTTTCCTCACTTTTAAACTAAAGAAAGTTTGTACAAAGGTTAATGATCCATGGTCTTTGGTCCACTCATATTTGGTCGGCTAAGCGGGGTTTCGATCTCTGGAAACTATTCTCAACCCATCTCTCTTCTAAAGCATTCACCTTCTGTAGTTTCTGAATCTATTGATGTTGATGAACGAAGGGTTTTTGGTCTATTGTATCATCCGCTCACAATTTTTGGTTTATTCACTGATCTGAAACTGAGCACTTTCCTTAGACTGGTGGGGCTAACATGTGATTCCTCGTTGTGGAGAGCATCAGATTCACTCGAATGCTTCTACTTCCTTCTCTAAGCCTGCATCCACCACCCCCTTTTCCATCCCCATTGTTATGTCAACGGCATGCCGGCAATGACTACAACCAATAGTTAAACGACTACGCCACTATAAGTACACCCAAATGCGAAGAGGCAACATCCACTAGCTGTTAGAATGAACACACATGGATTATAGGAGCAACAATACATGCACTCTTGGATAAGTCAAATTTCGAAGCCGTTTCATTGTCTAAAAACTTTCAGTTGGGAGAAGCAATAGCGCTTGAAAGATAGAGGGAAAATCAAATTGAAACTTCTCGCATTAAAAAGTATTCTAAATAAAGAGCAAAGAATCTCCATCTCCATTTCATTTTCCCTCAATTACATCCTAGAAAGAGTTGTAGGCCTAGGCTTAACATACATGATAAGACAAATCCCCTCCCTCATCAATCTATAGCAAGTAGAAGACCAAGCAATGCTTCCTATGATGATCCTTATCGTCATTCCATAAAAGTCTTACAAAAAGATTTAAAAATTGCTACAAAGTGCCCTAGGGTGGGAATTGGGACCCCTGAGAATATATGATAGGTATAGACGATAGGACATGCTTTCTAAGACTTAGACGAGCCCCAATATGGTTGCTTTTTATTGTCGGCTTTAAGTCTGAACTTTTAAAATCTAAACCTTCTCCTCCCTTACTCACTTCTTAATCTATAAAAAAAATCCCCTTTCCCTTTTCTCTAATAATAAGGTAAGCTTGTTTGCCTGATCAGAAAGACAACAAATTTTCCTTTAGATGCTTATCCGTCTAGCTAGCTAGCTTAAAGGGAGAGGCCCACGAAAGCTTAGTAAGCTCAACCAATAGAAATAGGAAAGCAGGATAGAGAATAAATTATATAGGAGTTTTCTTAATTAATGAGTATTATTAATCATATTTATAATAGAAAATATATTTATCAATTACATAGGATTAATGTTTTCAATTTTTTCCTATAAATAATACCTATAAATAAAACCTATTGCTCACTATTTCAATCAATCACATAAGGACATCATTTTATTCTTCTTAATTTCTCTCTCTTGTTTTACAAATATAAGATCATAATTCTTTAGGTTTTTTTTATTTAGTTAATCTATCAAATATTGGTGGTTATGTTTGATTGATTAATAAACCTAATTAGTTTATGATATTTTGATAATATGTTCTTATGACTTCTTCTTTATTTTTGTTCTTAAATTGTTAGATCAAATAATTGTTTTTGTCATATCATAGTTATTTGATTTGATTATTAATCTTTAAAGAAGCTATTTTTATTGAACTTGTGCTTAATCTTTTTGCTCTAGGATTTACTAGTTGATTTGATTTAAGTGACATATGTTTTGAATCATCTACTTATGATTATTTATTATTAAATCTGTTCTAGAACACACACGAGCACTTGTATTTTTGTGCTAATCATTTTATAGTTAATTCAAGAACATATCTGATTTGCGAGAAGCTTATTGGAACGTTGGTTTGGAAACTACTCACGCTAATATTGGAGACTATGAAAACAGAGCAAGAGCTCGTAAGTAAGGTACATTGAGGTAGTATCCTAGGGAGGGTAGCATAAGACTGAGTTTGTATTTGAATATTTTTTTTTCATAGTGAAAAGTTAGGTGGTGGTCTAATGAATCGGTGGTTTTCCTCTTAGGTTATTATTGTGGCCTAGGTAGTTTTCAACTAAAAATATCATATATTGTTATTTTATTTTTGTATTTTATTTTTATACACTATTGCATGCCTAGTCGTTTTGTTTAGTTTATTAAGTTATAAATTGATAAAAATTAAAAATAACATATTTACCCTCTCTAAGTTAATTAGGTTCATATCTTATAAACTTTCATTTTTGAAGATATTTAAATGACTAAAACTTATAATCTAATATGTAAGTTTATTTATTTATTTATATATTTTTATAAATTTCATATTTTTTTATAATTTTATTGTATTTTATTTTTTAATGCATATAAAATAAATTAATATTTTTTATCATTCATGTATAAGTTGAAATTTTCAACCATTTAGTACGCAACTTTTTAAAACGTAAAATTTAATAGTTAATTTCGGTTAAATTTAAAAGATTTTAGTCCTTACTTGAAAACTATTAAATCAGACCGTAATTTTTAAATTTTAAAATATTTGATATTAAATTATATATTTTAAAATATTATTTATAAAATGCTATTTTTCAAGTAAAGATTAGGAAGTACAAAAACTAATTTTGTTGTATGTTTTATGTATCTTCATTGGCATAATATAATATTTTAATTTATTTTCTTTTAGGGTTTGACACTTTGCATGTGAACGTAAGTACCATTCTATCAATTTCGGACCCAGTTAGTTTCTAAATCAATTTGATATCATAATCAACTTAATTCTTTGATTTATGTGTGAACAAATATAAAAAAATTACCATAAATAATATTCATAAAATTTATATAATAAAAATAATATAATAATAACATTAAATAAGATTTAAATTATTTAGAGTTTTTTTTATTGAAAGAGTCTATTTGATTAAAATTTAACTTAAAATATATCTAATTATTCGACACTTAAAATAGAATATTTGAACTAGATTATTTTTTAATAAAAATATATAAATTAAATATAATAAATATTAGAAAGAGAGATAATAAAATTAAGTCCTCTAGATTATGAAATTAGTGCCATAATTTAGTCTTTTAAATTTTTAAAAGTGATTCTAGTAAATTATAAAAATAAATAATATTATTTTAATGATATTAATATTAAAATATTATTTTTTACTATCAATTGATTAAAATGTGATAAAATATGAAACATTAATATAGAAAAAAGTAAAATTTATTATAAAATTATTTAAAAAAAATAAAAAATAAAAAATATTCTAACATAAAATTATTTTAATATATATTTTTATTTTTTAAAAAAATTAATTATTTGTAAAATAATCAATAATTGACATAATCATTTAAAAAAATTAGAATTACAAAAGTTTTTAGTTTTAATTGTTAAATCATAGCTTCTTTAACTTTCTTTATAAAATTAATAAAATTAAATACATTTATGCTTCTAACACTAATAATTATTATATATCTAGTTTTTTTATACATAATTTTGTTTTCTCAAATTTATTGTAAGATTATTTGATGATTTTTTATATTAAACAATATGATTCAAATATATAGATTGAAACGAGTAAATATGAGTTTATTTGATTATATTAGAATAAAAATGTGTGAAAAGTAACATAAACATATTTGAGCCTAACTATTCTTTATATTATTTTTTCATTCGCATTGAGATCTATGATTTTTAATGTTATAAAAAGTAAAAAGTTATTAAATTAGTTATGGTTAAATTTTTACTTGCTTCACAATCTTTTCAATAATTACAAATTTCTTACTTTTAGAATTTATGAATGCTTCTTAATTAAATTTTTTCATATATATGTTACATATTTTTTACACCTATCTATGAAGCATTGATTAAAAAAAGTGTCTTATTTTCCTATTATTTTTTATTTTTTATGATGTTACTTTCAAATATTTAAACCAAGTGATAAACTATCACTATTATAAGTAAAATATTAGATTTTTATAAAATTAATAATTATTTTAACAATTTATTCAAATATTATAATACATATTATCATAAATAATTTATTTTTCTATTTACTTCATAAGTGTAAATTCGCAACGCATGTAATGATGATTAATAGATACAAATGAATAAGTGAGCACATTGAATACACACTTGTTCATAGTAACAAAACAAATACAAAATAATAGGGAGTAAATAGATTTTTTACCATTGAATTTTGAGGTTTATTACAAAAATATTATGGAACTTTGATTTATTACTTCAGGATCACTAAACTTCATAAATACTATTAAAATACTATCAATTTTTTTGTTACTTTTATACTATTAAATTTTATAAATATAATTAAAATAACATCAAGTGACATATAACTTGTCGTTAACTTTCTTTAATTGATTGATGTCAATGATATTTTAAAAATAATTGGCAAAGTTTAATCGTATTAAAATAATAAAAAAAGGTTTGATGATATTTTTATAACTATTGTAAAGTTTAATGATATAAAAATAATAAATCAAAATTTGATTGTATTTTTATAATAAATTCTAAAATTTGGTGGGAGAAAAATCTATTTACTTTAATAGGTTTTAATGAGTAACATAAACTTTATCCACAAGTGATGTAATTTAATTTAAATATAATTTTGTTTCAAAAACTCCTCATTTGTTTTGCTTAAACCAAAAGACAGAACACAAAATATTTAGTAAAATATACATGTGTTTACATAATTAGACAAATCCATAATAACATTGTTTGTATTCCAAGAGGTGCTCCCGAAAAAGAGATGATTTCCAATTGATCTAGAAGGGAAATTAAGTTCCCTTTACTAAAGAGATTTCACAATCTATTTAGGTAAAGATAATCTTATTCATCTCTAGAAATAAGGTAGATGAGAATTTTTTATTTTATTTAGTGCACATTAGGTGTTTTTTGAAATGCTTAAGAGAAAATCTTGCTTGCAATTGTCATACAAATAAGGTCCTTTGTGTATTGAGCCTAGTGGTGATAGGAAAATTTTAAATTCTCACCATATAGGCATACACATGAAATACCAACAGTGTTATAAGATCTATGGCTTGATTTTGTGACAATTAGACTATTTAATTTGAGCTTGATTAAGTTTTTAAGTGTTTGGTTAACTATCTCTCAAGTTCATGGTTCATAAATCTGTCATTTTGGGTCCTTAAGACATTTGGTCACTTTAGTAATTTTTGAATCACGATTTTTGTGGATCTAAAAATTCCTACATTAGTTTATGATATGTGGATGAATATATAACATAAAACAAGGTCGTTTTATTAAGGTAAACCAAAAATGGAAAACAGGTACAGCGTTAGAAATTGTCGTGTCAAGTTTTCTGTTTTACTGAGATTAAAAATAGCATAACTTGAGTTTCGATCAATGGATGTTTGTGAGCCACCTATCATTGGAAATAAAACGAAGTCTAGTTTCTGAAAAACTATATTTTACAATATAAAAATATTACGGATTTTGTGTGAAAATTAAAATTACAGAAGTATTATGATCAGGTCTCCAGTATTGGAACCATCAATTCAAATGTAATTTTCTCTCAAACTGTAGAATATTTTTGTGATTTATTTATATATCCAAAATGGTGTTAAAGTATTGTTTTCATAAATATATGGCTTTAATTTTATTTGGAATACACACTATTGAGCATAGAAAACAATGACCGGTGTGTAGCAGACCAAAACTAGACAACGAGCCAATTTTTGGTCTCACCGGAATAAAAAATAATTTTTGCAAAAGGGATTTTTTTTGTAAAATATATTGTAAAAGAAGCTCATCCAAATATTTTAAAAGTGATAAGTAGTTAAGATTAGTTTTACCTATGTGAATGCTAATTTTAATTAGGCATAATGATAATTAAGAAATAATTTTATGTTTTCTAAAAGTTTCATATAAGTTTAAAAAAAATTGAAATGGAGTATATGAATATTAGAAACAGAAATAATTTTTGGGATTTAAAATGATTTAGATGGATTGAGAACTTGAGAAATATAGGCTTAACTAAATAAAATTGAATACTGCGGTAAGATTGTATATGTGTACTAATTTTTCTATGTAGGAGGATTGTGAGTTAGTATGGCTGAGCAATGCCTTATGTGTTGTAATGAATTATGTTTATGAATGTTTGTAATGCCGCCTGGTTCCATTGAAAATTAATTAGAATAATTAAATTATAGCAAAGATGTTAGGTTGCCATTCATGTATTAATTCATAGCTTGCATGCCACATAGGATTTAGGATTGGGTGATTCTAAATGTAATTTTCATTTTATTTTAGCATAGTTTTGAAGATAGAATGAGAATTGGATGGGTGCTTGTAGCTTAGAATTGTATCTTTCATGAAGGTGATTGATAGAGCTATAAGAAGGCAAGCGGGAGCCATACAACCCACAAAGCTTAAGAATATATGAGATAATTTTAATGGTTAGGATAAAGTATTATTGTATGAATACATGACCTACCAAAATTACCAAAAATTATTAGAGTCATCATATATTTGCTATGTCCATGAAAAATTTAAGAGTATTTTTCCTTCTCATTTTATCCACTTTAAGCTAGTAACTAGGAATAAGTATGAGTATGATTTGAATTAATAGAAATTGTGGAGCTTGCATGAATTCATTGTTAAGCCATAAGTGAGTGGGAGTTGTGTGTGGCACATCTTCTTACTCATTATGTGGGAATGACTTATTCATACTTGTTGACTAATAAAATGAGTTTTCTTATACAAATCACCAAGATCTAGGCTTGGGTTTTAGGAAAGAGAGTTTTATTAAGAAATTGGATTATTCTTCCTTAATGAAAATGACAAGAGTTATAAAGTTAAGTTTTACTTAAAGGTTATAATTGGTAAATGATATCTACCTGAAAAAATATTTTAGATGAGTCTATTTATTTGAAAAAGGGTCTTGTGTGACTAACAAAATGGACAAACTTTAATTTTTGTTATTACAAATTTTAAATACATAAACACTGACATATCCTTAAATGAATTTTGTAGTTATGTCTACACTTCCTAATTTTCTGTGTTCTATGGTCGAAAAACACCCCTTTGCTAATGATGGGTCAAAATATTCTAATTGGATCTTCAAACTGAACATCGTGTTGCACTTAGAGGATCTCTTACACATTCTAGATGGCAATTGCCTAGAAGAAAAAGAGAAAGGCAAGCCAACTGATGCAGAAAAGGAGGAACAAAAGAAATGGAAAGATCAATAGCGAGTTGTATGGACATTGATCTTGGCCAGTATTGGCGATCATTTGCAAAGAAAGTTCCTTAATACTCCAGCTAAGGAAATTGTGGCACAACTGGAGAAGATGTTCATTGATAGTGCTCGTAAGGAGCACTATAAGACCACTATCGCACTCACAAGGTGCAAGATGATAGAGAGTGAATCTGTCTTAATGAATTTTCTCAAAGTATAGGGTTATCTGGAGAAATTGTTGAAATTGATTTCTTCAATACCTGAGGACATTGCTAAGGATATCATTCTTGGGTCTCTTCCATATTCCTACAAGGATTTATCATGCATTATCACATGTGTGAAAAAAAGATGACATTGAATGAGCTCCACAATGCGCTCAAGACTACTGAGGTTGACATGAGAAAGAAAAAGGAGAAATATGTCCTTGCCATCACACCAAATAGCAAGAAAATTTCCAAGAATAAAGGCAAGGCAAAGAGCAAGACAAGTAAGGCACATTCCTTGCTCAAGGGCAAGTGTGGAGGAGCTCATGTGAGCACCTCCAAGGGAAGTAAGAAAGGAAATGCTCCTAACTCCGACATGAAGTGCTTATATTGCCATGAGAAGGGACATTTCAAATTTAATTTCCCCAAGTATAAGTGTGACTTGGATGAAGGCAAGGTGAATGCAAGTGCCCTAAAGGTATACTTGTTATTGAACTAAATTTAAATTTAGCCAATACTATCCAAGATTGGGTAATGGATATCAGATCATGTGCTCACTTAGTCTTTAATGTGTAGGCACTAAGGGATAGGAGACCTCTCTCGAAAGGAAAAGTTGTGTTGAAAGTTGGAGATGGTGCAATTATCCTTGCGGTCACTGTTGGCACCATTAATCTTCACTTATCTAGTGGTTTATGTTTAAGTTTAAAGGATTTTTATCATGTTTCTTTTGTATTTTGAAACATTATTTTTGTATCATGCTTGGATACAGAAGGCTTCTGTTTTGTAATAGATACCTCACGTATGGTTATTAAGAAGGATGGTCTATTTTATGCAATTTTTGTCATTTCAAATGGATTATATTTGCTTGATTTAGATGAGGATAAACATGTATTGAATATCAGTAACAAGAGACTCAAGATGTATTGTACAAATTAGACACTCTTGTGGCACTATCGCCTTGGTCACATAAATGAGAAACACATAAAGAAATTGCAGCAAGTAAATCTTTTAGATTCGCTTGATGGTGAAGCAATTGAAACATGTGAATCTTGTTTAACAGGAAAGATGACCAAATCACCATTCAAGAAGAAAGGTGAAAGAGTGAATGGCTTATTGGAATTGATACATTCTGATGTATGTGGTCTAATGAGTACGAGTGCAAGAGATGGTTATAGGTACTTCATTACCTTCATAGATGATTATAGTCGATATGGCTATGTGTATCTTATGAAGAACAAGAGTGATTCTTTTGAGAAATTCAAAGAATACAAGAATGAAGTAGAAAACCAACTTGACAAGAGAATTAAGGCTCTACGAACTTATCGTGGAGGAGAATACTTGAGCAATGAGTTTAACAAGTACTTGAAAGAGTGTGGCATCATACCACAACTCATTCCACCCGAGACACCACAATGGAATGGTGTTTCCAAGAGGAGAAATCAAACCTTGCTTGATACAGGTTCGTACAATGATGTGTCAAACAAAACTACCTTTATATTTTTGGGGTCATGCATCCTAAACTATGGATCACACACTAAACATTGTTCCATAAATATCCATTGAGAAAACTTCACATGAGTTGTGGATGGGCAAGCCATCGAACATATCTTTTCTCAAAGTTTGGGGTTATGAGGCATACGTCAAGCGTATGTTGTAAAAAAAACTTGAACCCAAAGCGGATAAGTGCTTCTTTATTGGATACCCAAGAGAAACAAAAGGGTATAGCTTTTGGCACAAGTCAGCGAATACTATATTGGTTAAGAAGGATGTAGTATTCTTAGAGAAGGAATTTCTTGAAAGAATTAAAAGCAGTGGAAGTAGGGTGACACTTGAGGAAACTCAAGAGGACCTACTAGCAAGTGATCATGAGATGAATGATGACATTCAAAGTGATCGTGAAATACCACACAAAGCTCCTTTAATCAGTGGGAGTACAAGTAGTCAAACTTCACAAAGAATTGTTGAAAATACTCAGACCTCTCCACCTAGTATTCGTCTAACTCAAATTGAGCATGAATCTATTCCACAATAAATTGTGGAAGAAGTTTAGGAAGCTCAAGATGAGTCACAAGAACAAAGAGTGCTTAGAAAGTCAACAATGGAAAGGAGAAGACTGGAATTTCACATGGGTCTTCATGAGGTCTTGGTAATGGATACCTATGACCCTTTGACCTATGAAGAAGCAATGAAAGAAAAGACTCCAAATCATGGCAGGAATCCATGGGATCCGAAATACAATCCATGTATGACAACCAAGTATGGAACTTGGTAGATATTTCTGAAGGATTGAAAGCTATTCGAAACAAATGGGTTTTTAAGAGGAAGATAGACATGAATGGTAACATGACAGCCTACAAGGCAAGACTTGTAGCAAAAGGTTTTAGTCAAATACTAGGGATTTACTATGATGAAACCTTTTCACCAGTTGCTATGTTTAAACCTATTCAGATTATGCTAGCTATTATCGCATTTCATGATTATGAAATATGGTAATTGGATGTCAAAACAGCTTTCCTAAATGGGAAGCTGGATGAGGATGTATACATGGTACAACCTCAAGGTTTTGAAGATCCAAAAAATAGTGGCAAAGTTTGTAAGCTTCAGAGAACCATTTATGGCTTAAAGCAAGCATCAAGGAATTGGAACAAGTGCTTTGATGAAAAGGTTAAAACCCTTGGATTCATTCAAAGCAAGGAAGAACCTTGTGTATACAAGAAGGTCAGTGGGATAGACATTATGTTCTTGGTCTTATATGTTAATGACATATTACTGATGGGTAATAAAAAATATTTGATGGAGCAAACAAAGAATTCATTGAAAGCGATCTTTTCAATTAAATACATGGGAGAGGCTCAATATGTCTTAGGGATTAAGATATATAGAGATAGGTCTTGTAGGCTCATTGGTCTAGGTCAGAATGTGTATATTGAAAAATTCTTGGAAAGGTTCCATATGGAAAAGTACAAGAAAGGAAATGTACCAATGAGTGTGTATGTGTAACTTAGCAAGTTGTAGTGTGCCACAACATGCAAATACATTGAATACATGAAGAATTTTCCCTATGCTTCAGCCATAGGTTCCATCATGTATGCTATGAATAGCATGAGACCCAATGTCGCGTATGCTTTGAGCATGATAAGTCGTAATCAAGCTTCACCTGGTCTTAATCATTATACTTCCGTCAAGAATATTCTTAGGTACCTGAAAAGGACCAATAACAAGTTTCTTGTCTATGGTGGTCAGAGAGAGCTCATTGTAAAGGGCTACACTGATGCTAGTTTTATGATAGACTTGGACAACATAAGATCTCAGCCTGGGTATGTATTTATTTTGAATGGTGGAGTTATGAGCTGGCGTAGTTGGAAGCAATCAACTACGGCTGACTCAACCACTATAGTAGAAGTCATGGCGTCTGTAGAGGCAAGCAAAGAGGGAGTCTGGATAAAGAAATTCCTTGAGGAACTGGGTGTCGTTTCATCCAGTAAAGGTCCATTGGAGCTAATTTGTGATAATAATGCATCTATTTCACAAATTAAGGAGCCAAAGTCACATCAGAAGAAAAAAAATACTTGGATAGAAAGTACTTTGTAACTCACAACTTCATCAAAGAAGGCAAAATTTCATTGTTATGGGTTGACACCAACAACAACACAGTTGATCCCTTAACTAAACCCTTATCGCAATCCAAAAATGTAATTCATTTCGAGTCCATAGGTCTACAAGACCATGGGGAGTGGCTTGAAGACTAAAAGGGAATTCTAATTTTAGAGTTTATGCATTTGTTATGTATATGAGAAACTTTAAAAGCAAGTGGGAGACTGAAGGATGTGTGTTTTAAAAGTTATTCTTTTTGATAAAGATTTATGTATTGCTCATGATTTTGAATATTATGTATTCTTGTTCCTTGAGATTAACATGTTATATTTTGAAAGTGTTCAAGAACATGCACTTGGTCTTAACCTATAGAACTCTTAAAATGAGAAACATGTAATCCTAAATATGTTCACAATTGTGGTAATTAAGGAGGAATATTAATTACCGTGAAAGATTATCATGTCGATTAAAAGTACATTGTAGTTCTATAAATGTTGATAAGGGATTATCATTTAATGACATGAGTATATAATATGTGTATTTTATATATTGAACATGACCTAACTAGATGAAACATTATATGGATTGTGTTTTGTGTCATTAATGTTTCCATTGTGTCTTTAGAATCTTATATATGAGATGTGTAGGTTTTTCACATGAGAAATATATAATGTGATTGCTATTTAAATACTACCTTATAATAGGAATAAAATAGTAGTTCGTTGTGTACAACCTGTGTGGGAGAAATCTATATGTTAATATTATCATTGTCTCTCGATTTTGAGTTATGATATTACTGGGCCCTTGGTAAAGTAGAATTGTATCGCATGCTATATAACTAATGTAGTTATAATTATAATTCACTTGAGAGACCAAGAATACAAATATAATGCAAAAGTGACACGATCCTATTTTGCATATTATTCATAATATCATGTGACAAGGATAGATACAAAATTAGTTGATCGAGTAAATAATTACTATGTTAATTGGAAAACTATAATGTAATAATAGAACCTCTTATAGTCAATAATATAAAGTTTTATATTATTGTCAAGATGATATAGATCCTTTATATGGTCACACCAACTAAAGAGAAACAACGAGTATTTTACATTTCATAATGATGTATAAGATAAAATACATGAGATGAAATGCTAAAATAAAATGTCGCTTAGACCATAAATAAATTTGTGAAGTTATGCAAATATTATTTGGTATAATGTTTGAATGCATTATAAGAATAATAGAGACATTGTATAATAGAATAATATGAATAATGTTATTTGTTCATAAATTAATTTATTAAACCAATCACAAGTTGAGATTAAAGAGAGCATAAGATGGCTAAACAAGGCAAGTGGAATTTGTGTAATTGATTCAAACCTTACACAAAGAGTTGCCCTAACCCTTGCCTATCTAAGGAGGCATAATTAAGGAAAATGGGACCCAATTTTCTGCCTCTAACCCTAGCCGAAATCTGCCCTATTGTGCAGCCACGTTTTTCCTTCTCCTAGGCCAAAACTTGGAAAGGCTTGCTCAAGGCCAAAACCTAGGTGGTTCAACCCTAGGCCGAAAGTCTCTTCTCTCATCTTTTCTTGCTAGATGGTTGGATCTAAGCCTTGAACTCTACATCCATCTATCTAAGATATGTGGTAGTTCATTGTTTAGTTTTAAGGTGAACCAAGAGGTTCTTCCGAAAGAGAAGTGATTTCCAAGAGATCTAGAAAGGAAATCGACTTCCCTCTACTAAAGAGATTTGAAAATATCTTTAGATAAAGATAATCTTCTTCATCTCTTGCTATAAGGTAGATGATATTTGTTTATTTTATTTAATGCACATTAGGTGTTTGTTGAAATGCTTAAGAGAAAATATTGCTTGCAATTGTCATACAAATGAGGTCCTTGGTGATAGGAAAACTTTAAATTCTCACCATATAGGTATACACTTGAAATCCCAACACTAGGTGCTAAAGTGGGTTTTAATTGTATCAAATTAAAAAAACCTCAACTACCCAGGATCATAAAATTGGTATAAGAGCCAAGTGGTAGATGAAGTAAAGGTAAACTACATATCATAAAACTTGTTTTTGAAACTATTTAAATTTATATCTCATTAAACTGTCAACATTTTACCCTGAGGTCGTGAGGAATGGTTGTAAGTCCTAAGGGTGAGGAAGTAAATCCATAGAAGTGCTTGACCAAGTATGGGCACCGTTTAGGTTTAAATAGAAAAAGTTAAATAGTATAACAAAGATAAGTTCCATTTTCTGTAGAAGCTTCTTCCTCTTCCTCTTAGTTCGATTGTCATTCTATAAAGCCAAGAATATTGGTAGTAATGAATAAAACATTATTCAAGATTACATAGAAAATATGATTATAACTATTAATTAAAAACATGAATTCTATTTTTGCATCTTCTTCATCATCTATTTAAAAAAATAAAAACATCATCAATAGTGAGGAAATCACTATTAAAGATTTTTGAAAACAAATTGATAACTAGAAAATACCAAGAATACAAAAAGATCATATTTATAAAACCTCAAAAATGAATATTTTTAAAACTTATTATTTATTTAAAACAGAGGAAAGAGATATCCAACTCTTTTCACCTTTTGAAACTATAAACTTATTTTCTTCAAAATCTTTACAAAATCATATTAAAAAAGGTTATAAATATATCCATGTTGGTCTAATCCAAGTAGGATTAAAACCCTTGACCAAAGAAGGTCATAACACCTCGATCTTAGCAACTCTTAGGGATTTTAGATTTTAAAAATTTGAGGATTCTTTGTTAGGAACATTTGATTCAAGCCTATGTAAAGGTTCGATTTCATTTTATTGTTATTCTAACTTCACTATTTTCTTGAATGATAAAATATTTTAAAATCTCTTATTTTACAAATACAAACACACAACTATGATATGATCAATGGATCTATCCTAGTTGCATTAATAATTCGTGTTCACTATAAAGACATGGTTTTCACATTTAATACCAAATACAGATTTCATTGCTAAAAGGGGAAAACACTCATTCTTCAAACAGATCTTTCAAAATCCAACAAAATCATTCCAAATCCAATCAGTTGGATCCAAATAATCTTGCCATAAGAGTGGCTTCATGAAGGAGTGACTCAACCTGAGTCAAAAAGTCTATTACCTAAACAAAACACACCTCAAAGATATAACTGAAGAGATCAATTTCGATAGATCCACTAGTTCCAGGTACTTAAATTCCTTCTCTAATGAAACCATAGATCTGGGAAGAGTTTCAACCTTTTCCTCTACCATAAAATTTCCTTACGAAACCCAACATAGGTATTCTACTTCAAACATACCTACTTCAAACCTTAGAAATGTAGACTATAGTACATCAATACCTCACCCAGTCTACTGTGAAACCCAAAACCAAGACCAAAATGAATCATCTCTCCAATCTCCAACAACATTAGCTATAACAAAAAATATAGCCCATGAATTAAATGTCTTGGAGAAAGACAATTTCCAAGTTAATAAAAAACATATGCATGATGATTTTTTTGAATAACATAATAAACAAAAAATAATATGGTTCTTAATAAAAAATTTGAATACTTGTAAAGAGATTCAATAAGATTATTACAAATTTATTTATGAACAGAAAGTTCATGTTTTATTTTTTGACTGGTTTAAAATTTATGCATCCTAAATGCAAATTAAATACCCTTTCAAGACAGTTAAACCAATAAAAAAGAAAAACCCTGTATGGGAAACACCCAATAATGATGTAGAGGTTGAACACCCTTGAGACCAATAAACTTTCCATACAACAGTCAAAAGGTTGAATCTTGTCCTTTGAAAAAACCTAGGAGGATAATTCAACCAACCTAAAAAATATTGTTCTTCAATTAATTTTTACCAATATTAACCTAAACACCATAGGTAAACAACTGACTAGGATAGAATGTTTGGACAAACAATATGATGTTTGCTCTAGCTCTAGCAGACTAGTTGATAAAAAATTTAAAACCCCTATTTTAAAACTCTTTTAGGTCTCCAAATTAGCCCAAGAAGAAATAAAATCAAACAAAATTGAGTTTCAATAAGATATTAAGGACCTCCAGAGTAGGATAGGATCCACCAACTCTAACATTGGTCCAATAGTCCAAGAAACTCTACATCACACTCCTCAATATGTTAGTATTTTACACTTAGATGCTAATACTTCTTATGAAAAAGAATTTTTTAAGAATAGCCTCTTGAAATTGCAAAACTAAATTGGCAAAACCCAACACCTATATCAATAATACCCATCAATCCAGACATAAGAATCCAACCAAACCAAATAATTCAGCCAAAATATAATGCCTCTTCCGTCTATGAATGGAACATAGATGGCATGATTGAATACCAAATCCTAAAATTATTACAGCAAATTACTATGGCGTTAAATGCTTATAAAAATAGTCTGTAACCTCAGAAAAAATAGTTATTGAAGTCCTAGTAACTAGATTTTCAGGCCAACTAAAAGGATGGTCAAATTTCTATCTTATCGAGCAAAAAATAGTTAGATATCTTAAGTGCTTTCCAAACTGGAAAGGATGGAGAACCCATTCTCGATCATCATAGAGAACCAAACCAAGATGCAGTATCAATTTTGATATTTACAATATCAATGCATTTTATAGATGACTCCTCACATCTAAAGGATAAAAACATAAATATTCTATCAAACCTTAGATGTAAAAAGTTAAGCGATTTCCAATGGTACAAAACAACCTTCCTTAACAGAGTATTGCTTCGTGAAGACTCTAACCAACCCTTTTTGGAAAAAGATGTTCCTAATCGGACTTACAACTCTTCTAGAAGAGAAAGTTAGAAAAAAAAATAGAGAAACCTTTGGAAACCATATCATTTCTTATGACCAGCTTACTTATAGTGAACTGATCAGTTATACACAAAAACAAGGACTTCAAATATGCCAAGACTTGAAGTTACAAAAAAGTCTCAAATGGGAAATTCATTATAACAATCCTTGAAAGGAAAAAAACAACATGAAAAACTACAAGGATCTATCCAAGACCTTCAGGCAGAAATAAAAACCATTAAGTTGGAAATCAAATAGCTTAAAGAAAAACAAAAAGAAGATTCCAAAGTCATCTGGCTTTTAGTCTCACGTCTAAACTCCAAAACGAGTGAAAGTGAGTCTAATAAAAAAATGACCTTCATATACAAAACCTTAAAAACTTAGAGAAAGCTTCATAAGATTTCCCCTTTGTATTAAAAGAAATAACCACTAAAAATACATTATAAAAATAACCCTTGTGTTTTCGAATGATTTCAAAATAGATACAATTGCTTTCTTTGATACAGGTGCTAACTTAAAGTGCATAAAACCAGGATTTGTTCCAAAACATTTTCATAATAAAACCAATGAAAAACTATCTTCAGCAAATAATTCAAAAATGAAAATTCTTGGAAAAGCTGAAGCTAGCATTTTGAACTAAAGCTTTCTTCTAAAAACTTCATTTGTTCTTGTTTCTATTATGCACCATTCAGTAATATTAGGAACACTATTTATAAATCTTATTAGTCCATTTTCTGTAAAATACGACAAAATCTCTTCTAAAACCCATAATGGAAAACTTGAATTTCCTTTTCTAGAAAAGCCCAAAACAAGAAATCTCAATATTATAAAAGCTAACCCTATTTATAATAATAAGATAAACTCTCTTATAATAGGAAAACAAATGACGTTTTACAATTAAGACAAGAAATCCAATTTCACAAGATTGAAAAAGAATTGCAAACCAATTTTATAAACACAAGAAATTTCCAATATACAAAACCTTTTTGAAAGAGAATTTTGTTTCGATTTACCAGACACTTTTTGAAAAGAAAAAATCACATGGTAGATCTACCTTATGAACCAAAGTTCAATAAAAAAGATATTCCAACAAAAGTTTGGCCAATTCAAATGAATATCGAATTAGAACAATTTTGCATAAAAGAGATCCAAGATCTCGAATCTAAAGGATTGATTTCAAAATCCAAGTCACCATGAAACTTTGTAGCTTTCTATGAAAAAAACTCATCAGAAATAGAAAAAGGAACACCTTGCATGGTTATCAACTACAAACCTTTAAATAAAGCTCTAAAATGGATTCGTTACCCAATTTCAAATAAAAAGATTTGTTACAGAAACTGCACGTCTCATACATCTTAAACTCTATATGAAATCTGGTTTTTGGAAAATCTAGATTGAACCCAAACAAAGATATAAAACTACCTTCACTTTTCCATTCCAACAATATAAGTGGAATGTTATGCCCTTTGGGCTAAAAGTGCACATTCTAAATTTCAAAGTGTTATGAATGACATTTTTAATCCATATTCAGAATTCTACAATGTGTACATCGACGATTTACTCATATTCTCAACTTCTATTTAACAATTTATAAAACATCTTAAAACATTCTTTTATGAAATAAAAAGGAATGGTATTGCTTTATTAGCAAAAAAGATCTCTCTCTTTCAAACAAGAGTTAGGTTCTTAGGACATTTCGTGTCTTGTGGAACCATTACTTCTATAAGATGATCCCTTCAGTTTGCTAACAAATTTCTTGAAAAGATCACCAATAAAACCCAACTTTAGAGATTTCTCGGAAGCTTAAACTAAGTCCTTGATTTCTATCCAAACATAAACCGTTTAACAAAACCACTTCATAATAGGCTTAAACTAAACCCTAAGCCTTGGAGTGCATACAAAAATATTCCAAAAAATAAAAAGATGGGTCATGACCCTCAAAGAATCTCCAGAGCTCCTCAAAATGCTTCAAAAATATCTCCAAAGTATTGAAGTACAAAACCAATCAGAGGCCCTAGCCTCTCTAGGTATAATTTCTAAACTTAAAAAGGAAGAACCCTTTTCCAAAATTACCTCAAATTATGAGAAAGGGGGATCATCTTCCTCCAATATAGTCTCTGCAACAAAGAAAAGAGAGCTAGTCTCTCAAAAACATTTTCAAAAAATGCCCAAATATATTTTAAAACAAGCCTCTTAGACTATTATAACTATTGAACAAGGATTTCAACATCCAAATCCTTATGTATCACTACAAGAAATATTTAGAAAAAATTGGTTCTATAAACCATGGGACCTAACTAAAACCCCACCATATTGTCAAAGTATTTTTGGAATTTACAGGGTGTGTTGAATTTAAACACTTCTATCACCAAAACAACCAAGAAGACCCCTTATATTCCACCTATAAAATCATAAAAGTTATTCCTGGCTATTTTATTTTAATTTTAAAACTATTAACCTTACAAAACTATTATCTTGGTTTGTCTACCGGTGGAAATATTTTGGATCATCACCATAGATCCTCGTACCAGAAATCCAAAAAAGTTATAACCAATTTCAAATGCTCTATAAACCATCAAAAATCAAGAAGAGATTCCCATTATTATGTGTCGTTTCTTCAAAATTCTAACTTCCTTGGGTATGTCAATGATTCTTAGAAACCACACATGAATAAGAAATTATAGTCATAAAATAAAGGTATAAAATCAAATGGTAGGCATCATTTAATGTCCCCAAATCAATCAAAAAACTAGCAGTACAGGAATGGCTTCATAAAAGTGACTACAGAACAATAAAGCAAGAAGAATTTCTTCTAAAACATAGTTTGTTCCTTGCCTAAAGAGCTTATGCCAGTGCACTACTGCAGCCAAAATCGAAGAAGAATAATGCAGCAACTCTTAAAAGATAAAACAGAATCTTCCAACCTCTCTGCATCAGAAGAATCAAAACCCCTCGTTGATCTGGGAGATGAAAATGAAGATGAGTAATTTGTCTAATAAAAAAAAGGCAAAGAAACAAATACAGAAGCTGAGCAAATCACTAATAACAAACGAAGGAAAAATGATTTTGAACAACAGATGCCACAACAAGTAGCAGAAGCAAATTACATGAATGGATCCGGAGTTACTAGGTACTTATACCAGTACTGAAACTACAGCTAATGCACCTATTAAGCCTAATTATTATTATCACAACAAAAATTTGGAAAACAACAAATATTTGATCAATGTCGGATAATAATAACACACTTGCTATTAATATTCCTGCTATGAAGGAGATCCACCACCAACAAGTTGTAATAGCCACTATCAGGCATCTTTCTTTATTACATTTGTAAATTTTTTGTTAATTGTAAGTATCTAACATGTCTCGTCTAGTAGCATATTTTTCAATTGAATAAGTCTTAGTCTCGAATCCTTATATATGGATGTATATTTAGTATACTTCAAAAATAATTGTAGTTAACTTTCATTGTTTCTAATGTAGTAATTGTTTTGTACAATTTTTTAAATAATAATTACATTTTGATTTTAGTTTTTATTTTCATATTGTATTTATTACATCTTTGAACATAGTGTCCATGTTCAACTTACTCTTTTTTTTCTACTAAAATTTGCATTTTTCATATTTAAAATTTAAATTAAATTTGTATTGGTTCCTTGATTTCATTTACCAAATGGTTTATTAACAACACAAACAATAAAATCAATACATAGTGATTTTTTTAAAATATTTTACAACACGTAACCATACAAATTATATATTTATATTATATGAAAATTTATCCATCCTAAAAATTCATATTAAACATCCTTTTTATTAGTTAGATATCATTTAAATTAAACTTTAATTTTTAATTAAATCTTATTATTAAAGTTTTTTTTATTACTGAAAATTTTAATAACGTTTTTTGGTATAATGTATCAAAAGAAAATTACTTCAATCATAACAAAAAAAAATTAACAATGAATTTAAAATTCATCCACGTGAATAATATTCTAATCCACCACCGTCCATAACATTCTTATCGTTCTACCTTAATACAAATATAAAGAATATACCATGCATCAATACAATAAATTTTCGGTAAACAACGAGAATATAATTTATTGAAATATATTTAGATCTATTTAATGTTAAATTCTGAAAAATTATCTATTCCATGTTATTATAATATTATTTAAAATTATCTATTCCATGTTATTATAATATTATTTTTATTATTATAAATTTTAATATTGTTATTTTATTTTCCTACTTATTTTTAACATATTTTTTTTGATGAACTATAATCAAACGTGAGATTCAAAATCTGTTTATTTTTATCAAACTATTTTTATTTTATAATTGCTTGATTTATTTCATGATGGTCTCGTGTTTTACAAAAAAAAAAAAAAATCACATTGTAGGTTGAATTAGACATATTTCACAACGAACATTATAAAAGGGAATTACACATCCATGTAATTACATTACATATGTGTAACGTAAGTACACATGTATAAATAATTTGAGAAATCACGTTATTCACCATTTCATGATTACACATGGAAAAAGTGTTTCACTGAAAGTTAAATTTGATTCATTCATGACAAAAAAAAGAGGACCTTACTCTCATCAACTTTCAGTAACTAACTAAAAGATTATTTAGTTGAATTTGGAGGAACAATCATGTTATTCACCATTTCCAGACAAAAAAGCACAAGTACTACATACAACTATAGTATAGTTTTTAGATCTGCAAGTGTTGGAAAGCCACAGATCATCCATTTCCAGTTAGTAGATTACGTCTATGTTCGGAAAATCGGGTCGTTAAGATAACGATGTTGCTGCTGCTCAATTCTTTTCAGTAGTTAGCATCCTATTATCTGTCATCACAAATTGAACAGCTTCATCAGACCATAATGAAACATACATAACCAAGCATTCATAGAATTATATCTGCTTAAGCCAAGCATCTATATGACCAAAAAATATTCATACATTACCCTGGTTCACCAATGAAGCAGTAATGCTATTTGTGGCTACTGAAACAGTTCTATCATCATCAGTGCTGCTGACAATAGGTGTATCAATTTTCTTGCCTTCTTCCAGGACCCGGATTGGGACTTCAGAATTTGATTTTGGTGCATTGTTCATATACTCCCTTCCTAGATTCAATTGAGTTGCAGATGGTTCGGGGTTTTCAGTAACCTGAATGAATGACAAAAAGGTTGGAAATTGAGGACATGAAAACTCGTTTCAATTTGACTAGGGAAAATCACAACTCTCGAATATCTCAAGAGTATAATAAGACGAGAAACAAATGACATTTGTTTTATCTCTTTTTATTTGAAATTATTTTCTTCATTTTGCTCTTAGAAAAAGCTTTCTACATATTATTGTTAAGAACTCAAGTGGCGTTTCGTTCACAGAATGAAATCGGAATTGGAATGAAAATGAGAATGGAAAGGAAATAATTTTGTTTGTTTTGACCAATGGAATCAAAGAAAGAATCAGTATTACAATATTTAGTTTACAACTGAAATGGAATGAAAAACACTATATATTACCTTAATACACTGATATTCAATAAAGTTTAAATAATATCATTTAATTATTGTTTTTTCATCAGACAAAATACATTATTGAAATTCTAAAATAATTATTACATAAAAAGAAAATATATTATTAAAATTATTATTTTTCTAAATAAAGTTTAGGGTTTTAAGGTTTCGGATTTAAGATTTAAGGATTTCGATTTAAGATTTAGGATTCAAGCTATTATTTTTCTAAATAGAGTTTAAGGTTTAGGGTTATATTTATAGGTTAAGGTTTAGGGTTAAAATTATTATATTTTTAAATAGGGTTTAGGGTTTTAGAATTTGGGATTTGGAATTTAGGATTTGGAATTTGGGGTTTAGGGTTTATAGTTTTGGGATTTAGGATTTAGGGTTTAGGGTTTAAGATTATATTAGTGGGTTAAGGTTTATGATTAAAATTATTATTTTTCTAAATATGGTTTAAGGTTTTAGGATTTGGAATTTGAGATTTAGGGTTTAGGGTTATATTTGTGGGTTAAGGTTTATGATTAAAATTATTATTTTTCTAAATATGGTTTAGGGTTTTCAAATTTAGGGTTTTAGAGTTTAAAGTTTAAGGTTTTGGGATTTAGGGTTTAGGGTTTATGATTTTGGATTTTGAGATTTAAGTTTTAGGGTTTAAGGTTTAGGATTTTGAAATTTAGGGTTTAGGGTTTAGGGTTTTGGAATTTAGGATTTAGGGATTAGGGTTTAGTGTTTAGTGATTTGGGATTTGGAATTTGAGATTTGGGTTATATTTAGAATTGGGGTAAAATTGGAAAAAAAAATTGAGATGAAAATAGAATCATGATTCCTTAAGGGGGAGAAAGAATTCTGATTACTTCTCCTTTAGGAATCGATTCTATTCCATTCCTATTTTTAAGCCTAGTCAAACACAAAAATGAAAAGAATCAATTCTGATTCCATTCTATCCAACCAAACATAGCATCAAAGAAGTCACGAATTTAGCAACCAAAAATCAAAGTAGGTGAAGAGGATAATAAGAAAAACTAACCCGATACAATACACACTCAAGAATCCGATTATCTATCAGCTATTAGACTCAATAATCCTACTAAAACTAATCAACTCAATCTAGAAATTCTTAGAAAACAAGTAAACTTAACCCCTACTAGGGTTATTTCAGAAGGATAGCTAAGAAAACACTAAATAATTGGGAACCAAAAAATAATATATAATGCCAAAAAAAATCTCAAAGCAACCGTTTTTCATGGTCTAAAAGGATCTGAATTAATGTATGTAATGAACAAAATAATCAATGAATTTCTTCATTCTTTGGATCATGAGGAATACAATTAGTGACACCTTAAAACTCAAATAAATAACCTTTTGGGGGAAACTGTTTATATGATGTTTACTACAATCTACCATAATGTAACAAGAAGTAGATAAGAACTCAAACACAATGCGCAACTGAATGGCTACATTTATGCAGCCTGACTATGGCCAATAAAACCCAAGCCATTAAGTTTCAATTTCATATTTTGGGCACTTCTTGTTCAAAAGTTTACCGATTTATAGTATTCTAAATATGTATCAAGAAAATATTTAGTACAGTAAAGTCTCAGGGACTATGTCAGACGAATTTTCAGAGAAAAGGGGAAAGAAAATTAAAAAGGAAAAAAGTAAGCTCAGTCCAACAAAAGATTTAGAAATATCTTACCTTGTGATGCTCAGAAACTAGTGAACGTGCTTTGTTCTTAGTCAAAGGAGTAACAGAAGACTCTGTCTTGAGCTCGTGTGATCTGGACCCACTATTATCATTATTAATTGACTTTTCAGGGTCTACCACGTCTGTTTTGGTGGGGTTAAAAGCTTTGGATTTGCTGTTATAATCACCATTTGACAAAACACCAGCTTCTGCAGCAGTCCGCTTCCTGGTTAGAGAAAACAATATTCTATGAAAATTGTGGAGAAATCAAAGAAAAAAGAAGGGGGAATAAGAAAACTGTCTATTATTCTTCCATTCTATCATTGAGAGATTATACGCATCCATGAAAAACAATACCAAAAATAAAAATAAAAAAAATACGAGTCAATATAATAGGTCTTAGTGAGCAGGATAAACTCTAACCCCAAGTAATGTAATTTAATTTAAATCTAATTTTGTTTCCAACACTCCTCAACATGGACATAGAACCTTTCTTTTGCTTAAACCAAAAAACAGAAAACAAAATAGTTGGTAAAATATATGTGTTTCCACAATCAGACAAATTCCCTAATTACATTATTTGTATGTCAATGCAGTTCTATAGTCTTTCCTGCAACTGTAAACTGTAAGTTGCAAACAATCAAATTGTTATACCACTAACTTGTTGACAATGATGACATAGGGATAAATCATTGAAGTCACAGGTAACATATATTGGACTATACTGGAAGTATCCCAGAGTGGAGAGCAAGACCAAAAGTAATCAAAAGAATGCCCCCTATCTAGAAATATAGAAACCCATTCAAGTAAGGGCTAGTATGATAGACTCTAAGATAATGCAGCAAAACCCTATGGGTGTAGGAGCGTACACAGCAATAGACAAATAGAAAATTATATGGTGACTTGGGACACCTAAACACTGAGGTAGTTGAGTCTATAGTCGGTAATTACTCAGTTTCAATCAGACAGGAAAAAGGATTGGTGATCATAGCCCTTGTAAGAAAAGGGAATGGAAAAATATTTGGGAGTTATACAGCCTTTCTAGCCCAAATTGGTATGTAGGGTGATTTTACTGTTGTAGATCTATAATAGAAAATTTAAGTTGGGGGTAGGAGAAACTAGAAGTATGAAATATTTTAAATTCTTTTATAAGGGAGAGAAGATTAAAAGAAAGTGTTTGTACAGGTGGGAGTTTTAGTAGCTCCGACTTTAGATCCATTAATGTTTGTTACAAGCTTGACATATTTTTCCTTACCGAGTGAGAAACTTTAGTTGAGCTATAATGTCATACAATAGATATATTATTAGGTAATTTCATACCACTGTACAGTTCTTCCCCTTTCCTGTTAAGTTTAAGAATGCATGACTTGGGCATAAAGATTTCATAAATAAATTGCAACAACGGTGGGAAGAAGCATTTGTCCAACAATGATGTGAACCTGTGGTTATAAGTTCATGAAAACGTTGAGAATACTTGAAAGAAAAGTTAAAAGGTGGAACGAGGAGGAGTTTGGTGGCTTGAAAAAGAGAAGAAATTTGGAGATAATTTCTTTCTTAGTCTCAAGTGGATGGAAGTGTCGATGAGTACATGAAAATACAGTTAAAAAACCCAAACCAAACCAACCCACTTTATTGTGGGTTGGGTTGGCTTGGTTTGATTATAAAAAAAAATGTTTGGCTTCGCTTGGTTTGATTACCAACCAAAAATACCAAACCGAGCCCAACTTAGCCAATGTCCACCCTATAAAATAGCACAAATAAGCAACAGAGTGACTTCATCGTAAGAATGAAAATAGGCCAGATTTTTATGGAAAGAGTAAGATAAGGCCGATGATGGTGTCAATTGTAGGAGCCCCTGGTCTTCTCCAGACTTCTTTCTTTTGTTATTTTTTCTTTTCAAGGAAAACATAGAAGCAAAGACATGAAAGCAATAACAATAGTGGGGAGAAAGACCAAGTAGAAAACTTTATTAAGTTGGGGGGAAGAGAAACTTGAAGTACAAAATATTTTAAATTCTTTTATGATGGAGAGAAGGTTAAAAGAAAGTGTTTGTACAGGTGGGGAGTTTTACTTGCTCCAACTTTAGATCCAATGATGTTTCTTACAAGCTTGGCATATTTTTTATAAGCCGAGTGAGAAACCTTAGTTGGGCTTAATGTCAGACAATACCACTGTACAGTTCTTTCTCCTTTCCTATTAAGTTTGAGAATGCATGGCTTGGGAATAAAGATTTCATCAATAAATTGTAACAATGATGGGAAGAAGCATTTGTCCAACGATGGTGTGGATGTGTAGCTATAAGTTCATGAAAACGTTAAGAATATTAGAAAGAAAATTTAAGAGGTGGAACAATGGAGTTTAGTGACTTGAAAAAGAGAATTTTGGAAATGATTTTTCTTAGATAGTCTCAAGTGGATGGAAGGGTCGATGAGTGCATGAAAATATAATTAAAAAACCCAAACCAAACCAAACCAAGCCCAATCCAGCTAATGTCCACCCTATAAAATAGCACAAAATAAGCAAGGGAGTGACTTCACAGTAAGAATGAAAATAGTCTAGATTTTTATGGAAAGAGTAAGATAAGGCCAATGATGGTGTCAATTGTAGGAAAAGGTGACTGATAGAGTAAAACAGCAGTTTTTTTTCTCTCTGCATACTTCTTTCTTTTGTTCTTTTTTCTTTTCAAGGAAAACATAGAAGCAAAGAC
Organism: Hippophae gyantsensis; assembly: GCA_030763125.1. NCBI lineage: Eukaryota > Viridiplantae > Streptophyta > Magnoliopsida > Rosales > Elaeagnaceae > Hippophae > Hippophae gyantsensis. The sequence continues at coordinate 9,667,432 of CM061038.1, read as the reverse complement.
ATGAAAGCAATAACAATAGTGGGAAGAGAGACCAAGTAGAAAACTTTATCATGCTTAGACTATGATAGGAACAGAGAGAGATCAAATAACAAAGAACTAGAGGATTAGGGTTTAGGAATCATTCTTATACCATGTGGGATATTAATGAAGATAGGAGGATATGAAAAGTACAAATCCTCATAACTTTTCCATTATATTATTGGGAACATATATAACATATCTATAAGAATAAGCTTCCTAAACCTTGTATGTTTCAATAAGGAGAGCTCTCGGTGTGAAAGTAAACATATAGCCTCTAACTGAAGTCTGAAATAATTTAATTTAATGTACAACATAAGCTCTAAATCATACTCAAATAATAAAAAAAAACCATACTCTTACCTATTGGAGATAGAAATAGGCAAAAGACCATAGCTTGTCCTGTTAGAAAACAATACTCCACGCAGAGGCTTCCCATCAATGACAGTTTCAATAGTATACCCATCCAGGATTTGTTCAGTAACCTTGGCGTGAAATGTCTTCTTTCCTTGAAGAGACTGAGATTGATTCAAATGAAAATTCTGTCCACCTGCTAAGAGAGAGAGAGAGAGAGTAAATTATATGTACCAGCTAAAATAAAACTGCACGTACACAATGTATAAGTAAATCACTTCATCTTTCAAGCTATTAAAAAGAAATGGTGCAACATCAAACCCTATCAAAAAGTACTACCAAATATCTGTGGTACTATCCACTGTTTCACCAGTTATTTTGCGAAAAGCCAAAGACCTATTCTACCTGCCTTCTACATTTTGACTGACACAAGAAAAGATTGAATAAGAGTAAGACAACATACAGGTGAGTGCTCTGCCTCCAGTAAAGACAAAGAACTAATGCTTGGGGCAATTTCAAGCATGTAAGATCCCCAAGACACAATATTGATAAATAGCAGAAAGAACCCAGGAAACATCAACTTGACTATAACACAGAACCCAATTATTTTATAATACAACAAATCATCAAGAATCAGGCACTACACACAAGGGGAAGCAGCATGGCACCATGCACACACACGGATATTGTTACTGTGCACTGTGGTACACTTTGACACTCCATTGGATAGTACCTAGGGGGAAAGAGGTGAAAGAAGAAGTTAGCAAAGAAGCTAAGTTTGGAAAGTGAAATAAATCAATTCAGGTTCTTGGATTTATGCTCAAATACCCAGAGTTTGAAATGTCAATCTCAATGAAAATGACAAAATATAATTTTTACAGAAATGCTGAAGATCTTATCGCTATCAACGGAAACTTTGGAAAAAAATCATGAAAATTATGGAAACTCTATCAAATGTATGGAATTTTTTATAAAACTTTATAAAACATCAAAATAATCAATTATTTATATTTTAAAATAATTTTTGATTTAATACATATATTTTTAAATACTTTAAATATTTATATTAATTAATAAACTGATCAATTAATTAAAATATTGTATAATAAAATATATTTTTTTAAATATTGTAGAATAAGTAATTCAAAGATTTGAAATAATTAAATAAACTATCTAATTGTATTAATTATTATAAATAGATAAATTTTGATAATATGAAAATAATTTTTATTGATTATTTTTTTTAAAAGTACTTATAATGAAATAGGCTATAAATAAGAAAAAAGAGAAAAACAAATAAAAAATTATTATTTTCGATATTTTGTTCGATATTTTAACAACAATATCGAGATGCATAAAATGTAAACATTGTTGCAACATTGTCGACAATATCGTCGATATTTTCATCCTTACTAATACCATGCGACATCGAGGCACCATGCAGACACATATATTGTAACTATGCACCATTGTGCACTTTGATGACTGCTTGGATAGTAAATAAGGGGAAAGAGGCACAAGAAAAAGGTAGTAAAGAATCTAAGTTTGAAAAGGAATAAATAAATTCATGTTCTTGGATTTATGCTCTAATATCATGCCTTTTAAAAGAAATTCAAAGAAAGTAGAGAGAAAGATATAAAGCAAAAAATCTTCTATAAGATAATAGGAGACTCTAAATGAAAGTATCTTTCTCTCATCTATTTTCCATCATATTATTGGAAGAAAAATAAATATCGTATGTATCTATAAGAATAGAAATAGTTAATACATAAAACCATATCTACGTAAAATACATAGAATAGGGTTCATTGATATTCCTAGTATAGTAGATGCTATCACACATAAAATCATACTCAATTCGATAAAATTGTTTAATCTTAAAAAGGATCTTCTATAATTTTGCACGTGAGGGGTTATTTCTTGGTTTTGTCTGATCATTAATAACTTGATTATTTTTAGATAATAGCATATAGAAACAACACTCGTAAGAAGTCCTATTGAAATCAAGAAATATAGGCCTAATGGGATAAAAATAAAGACCTAATTGCTTCACTTTGTATTAAAAAATTAATCATTAATTCTGATGAATGTAATTCATTGAAATTTCGTTCAGTAAAATGGAAGAATTATAAATTTCCAAAATAATAGAAAGGAATATCACAAAAAGGCCATTACGAGACCCATCAAAGGAATAGTTACTCACCAAGGAGCTACTTTACCATATTTTAAATTCAATAATTTCAATAAACTCCTTACAAGAGTTTGTCTTGAACGAGATTTAGAACTGCCCTCAACGATTTGTGTAGCCATAAAACCCTGTTTCTCATTCATTGAGATCTATTGACTTTGTATACCATTCCGCTGTAAATAAATGATCTTATCATAGATCCACTGTGGTCTTGAAACTATATAATGATGAAAACAGTAACCTTAGTTACCATCTTTATATTCGGTTTACTTATAAGTTTTACTGAGTAAGCCTTATATTTTCTCTTGAGCAACCCTCTCAACAACTAAGAGATCTATTCGAAGAACACGAAGACTAGTTTAAGTAACGAGCCTCCCAATATAAATATTGGGAGACTTGATACTTTCAATTGAGATTATAAAAAACATTTCACTTTTTAGTTGGAACTTTAGGCAATTCTTGAAAAAAGATAGCAAAAAAAATTATTCCTAGAGTTGAGACTAGGAAGAATGTATAAACCAATGCTTCTATAGATTCGATCGTGGTTTAACAATCATAACTTTCATATCTGCTTATTGAGAATCCTCGTCCGAATAAAAAAAAGCAAGAGTCAAAGAAAAGGCAACGATTCAAATCAAGGTTTATCTAGTATCCTATAGCAAAATCAAATCACAAAACGAAAGATGAAAAATAACAAAACAATATTGTATTAGACTGTTTGTCTTCTTGTAGTTGGATCTCCATGTTTTTGGAATACTCCAAATTCTACTTGAGCATCCAAATCTGGATCAATACCATCAAAAACGTCTCTGAACAAAGTTTGAGAATCATGCCAAATGTAACAGAAGAAAAAGAGTAGAACAAATGAAGCATGTCTAAAAGTTAACGAACCCCTTGGGCTATTACGAAAAACACCATTGGATTTCAAAGTAGCATGATCTATTTCAAAATTTTCATCTAATTGAGCACGTCTAGCATATTTTTTCATAGTAACAAGATCACTATAACCCACCCCATTAAGTTAACTACCATAGAACTCAATAGTTACACCTATCAACGTTCTCTTTCAAACCTTTCAACCAATCAATACAGCCACGTAGAGCAGCTTTTGCTAAAACCCGAACAGTTTCTTGAAAACTCGCTTCAGATATGAAACTTTGAGTATTTAACAATGCTTTCGTTATTCCTAGTAATACAGCTTGATAACAAATTGCTTCCTCGAAAGCATGCCCCATTTGTTCAGCTCGCAACAACCCAATGAGTTCTCCGGGCAAAAAAAAACATTAGACATATAGAAATTATTGTACGTCAAATAACATCAAAACTGTCGGTTTCAAAAGAAAAATATAAAGCTAAAAATCTTCTATAAGATAAGCCTAAGCTTATCTCATTAATAGTTATTATTTCTAAAGATAACATGATAAGAAATGCTTCTCCAATACACCACCATTCTTTAGAAAGCACACGAGTGAAACAAAAGAAATAGAACCTGATGTGGGGGCATTTGTGTAAACTAACAGGAAGTTATTTACTATTTTGTTAGTGTCATTTTAGTAGAGTCTGAAGTGTTATTTCATGCAGCTTTGTCATTTTCTGCTTTTCTATTACTTTGTTTTCTTATTTTCTACTGAATATTACAATGGTGAGCTGGAAAGTCAAAGCTCACACGTTTTGAGCAACTAGCTGCTTAGGGTATAAGCAAAAGGAACATTAATGAATATAAACTTAAAGCTATTTTGTTAACTGTTTCTTTCAAGGAACTGGACCAAAGTAGTCATTCCTTCAAGAATTGATTCAATTCTTGTTTGATTTTATTGGTTTTACACCATTTGGTACCAAAGCTTAGGTCTCTCCAGTGCGATATCAATGGCAAAGTCTGGTGATGAAAAGTTGTGAGCTGTTGGAGACAACCCTGGTGCGATTGCCTTGCTCACCTTCCTTCGCAAAGAGGGACAGAAAACAGAGACTCGCCATCAACAATTTATGGCTGAGCTTTGGAAATTGTTAACTCAGTTTAAGACTAAGATTGTCTCTAAGGTATGAAACCAACCACAAATCCAGCCAAACCCAGCTCTAAACTACCACCCACCCCCAGTCGACCACCACCCTCAACCCCCAATGTCAATGCCAACTCCCAGCTACCTTGCAACAGCTTCTTTAACTTCGCCACAACCACATACCTCAAGCCCAGCCATTGATTTCCAACAAACCAATACCTTCGGAGGATTCCACCCTAGAAAAACCTTCTCTACCCCTTTTTGCAAAAGACCGAATAAAACCCAAGTCCTTAATAAACCACAAATGGCTAAAACTGAGTTTCCTCAATTCACACCCACTACCAATCAAGTAAGGCCACTGGAATATTCTAATTTCCGGGCCAAATTCAAATCAATCGAAGGAATACTGGTAAGTTACCTATTAAATCCTAGGAACGGATGAAATAGTTGATGTACACTCAACTTTTGCCACCTGATTACCAGCAAACATTGTTTAGACAATATCATCATTGTCAATAGGGTCAACGAAGTACATTGAAGAATCCCAAGAACTTCAGGCTCGCAACAACCTCAATGAGACTGAGGCTCAAATTGTATTGAGGTATATTTCTGGTTTGAAAGAACCCCTTTGTAGCCAAGTAGATGTGAGGAATGTTTTAAATTTCCCTTAAGCCATCACCCTAGCCATCAAATTATGAAGCCTACTTTTCTACACCACCTAGAACACCTTTAATGAGGAGAACCCCAACAGATAACCAAATTGAAAAACCTCCTTCGTCAACCCAACAAGAAATCAATATAAGCCAAATTCCTATCACAAAAACCTAGGCAAACAACCCATTAACCCACAAAAGCCCAATCCCAACTTTAAACCCACTTAATACACGTGCTACAAGTATAACCAGATGGGCACCATTCTAGTGACTGTCCATTGAGGAAGTCAATGCACATGGTAGGACTAGAGGGAGTGGATGATGGATTTGAGGATGTTGATCAGGAGGAATTTGATGAAGTTGAGTATGTAGATGGAGAGAATGAGGAGAAATTTCTTTGTATAGTCCAAAGATTGTTGCTGGCTCCTAGGGAGCCCATTGTTTCTCAAAGACACACCATCTTTTGGACTAAATGTACCATCAACAAAGAAGTTTTTGAAGTGATTATTGACAGTGGGAGCAATGACAACATCATTTCCAAATAGTTGGTTAAATCTCTTGGTTTATCAACTGTGAGACATCCTAGACCTTATAGAGTGGGACAGATCAAGAGAGAGACTGAATAGAGAGTAACAGAGGTTTGCAAAATATCACTGTCCATTCGAAAGAATTACCAAGATGAAATCAGCTGTGATGTGCTTGAGATGGATACATGTCAAGTGTTATTTAGGCAAACCATGGCAACATGATAGAAATACGACACACAAAAGTAGGGAGAATACTTATTTTGGCTCAACAAGAAGATAGTGTTGGTGCCTCTACCTGTGAAATTTCAAGCTATTGACTCTCATGTTGAGGGCAAGCAGTCCATAACCGATGCTACTAGTTCTGAGATTCACAAGGAGGTAAAAACAAGAAAGCAAGAAATTTTGTTCATTTCTAAAGAATTTCAAGAGAAGAACTCCATGCTTCCTGAACAACTGAAATTGCTTCTAAATGAATTTCAAGATATCACAGGGAGGAACTGCCTACTGGTTTGCCACTTATGAGAAGTATACAGCACCAAATTGATTTGGTTCCTAGTGCCAAACGCCCCAACCTTCCTCACCATAGGATGAGAACTAAGGAACATGAGATTGTCCAAGAAATGGTTGATAAGTTGTTTCAAAAACATGATGTCCAAGAAAGTTTAAGCCCTTGTGCAGTGCCTACTTTGTTGGTGCCAAAGAAGGATGGAAATTGGAAGATGAGTGTTGATAGTAAGGCTATCAACAAGATCACTATCAAGTCAAGGTTCCCTATACCTAGACTTGAAGACATGCTAGAAAAATTGGAGAGTTCAACTTTGTTTTCTAAACTGGATCTAAGGGTGATTACCACCAAATTACGATCAAGCCAGGGGATGAGTGGAAAATCGCATTCAAAACCAAAGAGAACCTTCATGGCATTTGACCTTTATAATGCATCAAGTGATTTCATGCACTTTATGAACCAAGTATTGAAACCCTTTACAGGCATGTATGTAGTGGTGTATTTTGATGACGTTCCGACATTTAGTAAAGGTGAACAAGAGCATTTGGGTCATCTAAAGATAGTTTTGGAAGCACTAAGAGATCACAAATTTTTCGTGAATTTGAAGAAATGTAAATTATTTACAAAAACCTAATCTTCTTAGGTTTAGTTATAAGTGAGCATGGGGCGTTAGTGGATGAAAAGAAAGTGCAGGCAATTAAGAAGTGGCCTCCTCTCACCAATGTCCGTGAAGTTGGAAGCGTCCATGGGTTTTCAACCTTCAATAAAAGGATCATCAAGAATTTCAATTCATTGGTAGCCCCTCTTACAAATTGTATGAAAAAAAGGAGGGTTCCACTAGGATCAATCACAATAGAATAGTTTTGAGGTTATTAAACTTAAACTCACCACATCCCTAATTTAAGCCCTTCTCAATTTTAACAAGCTATTTGAAATTGAGTTTGACGCATCAGGAACTAGAATAGGTGCAATCGTTACACAAGAAGGTATCATCATTGAATTTTTAATGAAAAGTTAAATGAACCTAGGAGAAAGTGGTCTACTTATGAGCAAGAACTATATGTTATTGTGAGAGATTTTATACACTGGGAGCACTACTTGATCCAAAAAGAATTTGTTCTACATTCAAACCATCAAGCTATTCAATTCATCAACTCCCAAAAGGACTTCAATAGAATGCACACAAGGTGGGTCTTTTTCTGCAAAACTTTAACTATGTTTTCAATCTTAGGAGTGGGAAGAATCAATTTAGTGGCTGATGCTTTAAGTAGAAGACACCATCTACTAATTGTCCTGAAAGTTGTGAATATCAGTTTTGTCACTACCAAAACACTATGTAGAGGATGATGACTTTGGGATAGTATGGGGAAGGTGTTGCCAACATGTTCCTAATAAGGATTTCCATTTGGAGGAAGGATATATCTTCAAAGGGAACCAACTGTGTATCCCTAAGTCTTCCTTAAGGAAGCATTTAATTCAAAAATTCCATGATGGGGGTTTACTGCTCACACGAGAAGAGATAAAACAGTAGCTCTTCTTGACAAAAGGTACTTTTTGCCTCAACTTAAAAGGGATGTATTAATATTTGTTCAACGATGTGGGCTGTGTCAAGCAACTAAAGGAACATCCCAAAACACAAGGTTATATGCCCATCTTCCTGTTCCTAAGCATACTTGGGAGGACTCCAGTCCAGACTTCATTTTGGGATTACCAAAAACACAAAGGCATGTGGACTCCATTATGATTATGGTGGACATATTTTCCAAAATGGCTCATTTTGTTCTTTGTAAGAAGATATCAAATGCAAGTCACATAGCTAGCCTTTTCTTCAAAGGAATTGTTAAACTACATGGGGATCCTAGGTCACTCACCTCTTATTTGTCAAATTTACTAGTAATTTCTAGAAGGAACTATGGAAAAGGTTTGGTACTGTTTTACAGTTCAACACCACTGGCCACCCTCAGACTAATGGACAGACAGAAGTGGTAAATAGAACTTTGGGCAATATGCTTAGACGTTTGGCTAGAGAAAAACCTAAGCAATGAGAATGTGTTAGATCAAGCTAAGTTTACATTAACAATATGGTGAATAGGTCAACTAGGAAGCCACTCTTTGCTATTGTTTACACTAAAGTGCCTCAATTTCCTTTTGATTTGGCTAATATTCCAGTTTTTAAGAACAAAAAGGCCCTTACTACAGCTGAAGCAATACAGGAGATGGTGAAAGGGGTGAAGAAACATCTCATAGAAGTTAATGCCAAGTATAAAGTCCAAGCAGATAAGACACAAATTGAAGATATTTCAGGAAGGGGGCACACTTAAACAAGGGAAGAACACCTTCAAGGACTTTTTTAAAACTGCAGGACAAAAGAATTGGTCCATTTCATGTTATTCACAAGATAAATGACAAAGCTTATGTGGTGGATCTTCCTCCACATTTCCAGATCTCTCCTACATTTAATGTTTCATACCTTGTAGCTTATTATCCACCAGATGGTTCACCCACATTCTCATCTACTAAAGATTCAAATGCTTTTCAAGCGGAAGGGACTGATGCAAGGGCATTTTGAGTAAAGTACTAAGAAGTTATTTACCATTTTAAAGTGTCATTTTAGTAGAGTATGAAGTGTTATTTCATTCAGTTTTGTCATTTTTTGCTTTTCTATTACTTTATTTTCTTATTTTCTACTGAATATTACAATGGTGAGCTGAAAAGGAAATTTGTTACTCAAAATTCACACATTTTGAGCAACTAGCTGCGTAGGGTATAAATAAAGGAAATGTAGCAGTTTTGCCATCAGAATTTCATTAATGAATATTATCTTAAAGAATAAACAAGAAATAAAAACCCCTAAATGAGAATCAATGCATAAAAAGACAAAATAAATAAATAAATCCAAGGAAATCTTTACCGCTTTCAAAAGTTAATTGCATCTCATTTAGAAACATGGACATCATATGTGAATAATTAAATGCTTACATGCTTGACCATAAACTGGCAGAGTCAAAGGTTGGTACATGTCAGTACCAATTCCAACTCTAACCAATGCTTTGTCAGGAAAAGAACTGAGGTTTTTTCCTTGGCACTTCAACTTTAATTGCTTCCTCAAAGATAACTTTTCTATTCTCTGTTCATTTTCCAGGGAAAGTCCTACAATTGAAAACCGTATAAGACAGAAATTATTAAGTCCAAACTCAGCCGAACCTTTGCATTCCTGGAATCTAACATAAAAGAACCACACAACAGCCACTTTTACCTGTGTACAAGTAATACATGTCATCCAATGCCTCCAAACTCTTGTTGCAACCACCTATGAACGCAAGAACACCCCTCTTTGTTGGATCTAAACAGTCTCCAGCCACAGAAAATCTGGCAGATGGTCCATCACCTATAGTTGCAACCCTGTTCCACACGCCAGTATCTGCAGCACCATTGAGAAAAAATGGATGATATGATGGTTCAAACAATATTGAATAGTCGCAAGAACAAAAACTAAAAACCAGGACAAGAAATATGAGCCAAGCATTATATCAATATAGTCCACAGTAAAGGAAAACAAACATTCTAGAAGTTTAAACGAGCTATAAACAGGTTATCACAAAGAACAAGGAAAAACTATCTTAAATCGTGTTATAAATTTATCTCAAAGGGCAAGTGAGAAATACCAACCAATCAGCTGGCATCAATTGCCACAGGATTAGTTCTCAAGATTTGCAGAAAAAAATTGTGACCCACAGTCAATAGTTATGTGGTAAACAAAAGATGTCCAAAACCATATGGCTGGGCCCACATTTAACCTAAAAGAACTCAAAGAATACTCATCTACCGAATGTGTTAATTTTATTATATGTTTTTCCATACAACAAGTAATTTCTTCGCATACAACTAGAAGAAGTGAATAGTACTACACAGTAAAATGAAAGATAGTATATGCATACCAATGTCAAGAATATAAAGATCATTATATAGGTTTTGTGCGTCTGTAAATCCTCCTAAAACAAATAAGTTCTTCCCAAAAGCAACAGTTTCATGACCAGCTCGGGGGGTCAACAATTGGCCAGAAGTGCTTAGCTCCCTCCATGTTAGAGTATCTGATGTGATAAAAAGAGTTCAAAATAAATTAAAAATGAAAAGAACAAATGACGAAAATATCCGTGAAAAAGGTATAGAGGATCTTTCAAATTAGTCAAATTCATCTAATATATATGTGGAATAATAAGGGTAAAAAGAGGATCATAATACCTATATCAAGGATATGAACATCGGACAAATAATAGTCATGCCCATCTTCGCCACCAATCACAATGACTTTGCTCTTCCAAGACGAGCAAGTATGGCTACCTCGTGGAGATGGCGGAGTACCAAATGTTGTTGCACGTTTCCACACAAATGTCTCTATTAACAGGAGGAAAGGTAAAGAAAATTGTCAATCTGCCTCAAAAATTAACAAGTATCTAATATAGTAAACTTACCTGTATTCAGGATGTAAAGATCATTGTAGTACACCTCTTCATGGTTACTCAAAGATTTTCCACAACCACCAAAGATATATAGTCTTTTACCAACAACTGTTGAACTATGACCCTCTCGTGCTTCTGGTCCTTCTCCTCTCAAAGTTGGAGATATCCATGCATGTGAGGCTACCATAATTAAAGTCCTCAAGTAAAAATGATAATGGTAAAAAATATATTTTAGTATAATCATTCACACTAATTGGCTATATAATTTCTTAACTTTCCTCGTTTCGTCCATAAGCACACAAATACATTATGGAAATAGGATTTTTTCTTTTAAGATCAAACGGTCCTTGGGTGATTCAAACAGGTGACTTGAAATGACAAGAGGTGAGCTTATTGCCAAAACATTAGGCAAACTACATGGAAATAGAAATATAACTAGTGATAACAAGGGCTAATGTACATTCAATCCAAGAGGGACACGTGTCTCCTCTCAACTCTTAACAAAGAAAATTTTAGACGTGATATCTATAGAATTATATACAAATTACACGTATAAAATGAAACTATGTAGCTAGATTTTATTTTAAGTTTATATCATTGAAGAACTGACTACAAACTCAATAATTTGTATAAACTCAATAATTTGGAAGTATTTACACTCAAATGATATAAATATAGCACATTATTCTCAATGAAAATAAAGTAATAACTAAAAACTAGTATTATTTTTTATTGTTTATATGGTGCACCTCTTGACTTGAAATGTTAAATCCTAGTGATAACCATGATTTAGAACCATATGGTCACTCTAATGTCAGACTGCACCACAGTAAAAGTGAAATTAAGCCAAAGTGAAAAAGAAACAAGGGCAAGGAGGAAAAAATAAAATAGAAGCTACTTACATGTGTCTAATATATGTAAGTCCTTAAGAGGATTCATTCCATCTGTACCCCCAAATACAAAAAGATTATCCCCAATAGCAGTGCAGCTGTGGCTGTCCCTTGGAGTTGGTGTTGCACCTTTTATCACTGGCTTACTCCATGCCTGGGTAACTGCAGTCAGCTATTCAAAATTAGAGAACAAACGATCTTCAAAAATACATTCCTAGACAATGTAACAAAATCCCAAAACCAAAAATATGAAGCCTTTAGCGGCGTCAACCATAAATGGATTTGGATATTTAATGCATTGAAACTCATAAAGATCCTAAATTTAACCAATATAACACTAAAAATACAATTAAATCACCATGTGGAAGGAAAAAATGCTAATTAGTTCGAAAATAAAAAATCCCAGAAATTTTTTTACGGAATAAACCCGACCAAAGCCCTAAACGACAAGTTGGATTCAAGAAAATGATAAAAGGGTGTCTCAAATTGTCCTAACCATGATTCTACACAAAAGATAAAATAAAAACAAAACGATGGAAAAAAAGCCTTATTAGAAAATAATATTTATATATAGGTCGAGAACCACCAGTGTCAAAGACGTGAACTTGATTGGTCTGACAGTTATCTTCGCCATAACCCCCAAATACGTAGAAAAATCTCCCATCTTTAATGGAGTTGCATGTGTGTCCCCACCTCTTCCCTGGCCCAGAAGATATCTCACCTAAGTGTTGTGACTGGACTCTTTCCCATCTCATTTTCTAGGAAAATCAATCAATAGCTGAGAAAATGCAAGAAAATTTTAAATCAGGTGCGAAATCAGAGAGAAAAATTACTTATATGTTATTTTATGCGTCTCTCGTGATTGAGTGAATGTGTGAATATTGAGGTGGGATTCGAGTTCATGCAGATTAAAACAGAGGAAATTTGTTGGACCTTTTAAAAGGGGCCGAAGCGTTGAAACAAGTACTTGCCTTAAAGGGCCAAAGGTGGGAAACTTAATTTAGGTCCATTGTGTTTTTTTTTTTGTTTTTTCACTCTTATTTGCAACCGAAATACATAAAAAAAATCCCTATTTATATTATTAATACATATTTTGATCAATTTTTACTACAATATCAATGAATTTGAGTAATTTAAAGTAGAGGTAACAATTTGTATAATTCAAAGTAGAGGTAACAATTTGTATCGTAGTTCGATTGATCGAATTAAACCTAAATGATCACGAATCAAATTAAATTCAAACCAATTCAAATAATTCGAAACAAATCTAACTGAGTTAAAATTAGCTCATTAACCCAAAATAAAATTAAGAATATTGTGATTTTGTGATACTTATTTAAAATATTGTAAATAATATTATGATTTAAAATTAATAAAGTCTGAAATATGATATAAATTATTTTGAATCTTAGTGTTTGAATTATGATAATATGATGTTATTAGTGTGTATTTTTTTTATAATTAACTACTTGTTATAACATTATTCTCCCATTTTGTTATTTCATATGATAGATGTTTGTACTAATGAGCTTTAATATAATTAAAAATATTTTTTGATTTATAAAAATCTAATTAATTTTAAAAAATCTTAGTAATAATTTGAGCTAATTTATTAGGCCAATTTATTTGTATTTGATTTGGTTTCGGAATCACACTTATTAACTTGAATTAAATTTCATTTGGATTAGGGTTATAGCAATTTGAGATAAACTAATTCAAACTAACTTAAACTAGCTCAGTTCATACGAATTGTCACTCCTAATTCATAGATATTGTTACTGTTGAAAAATTGACCAAAATGTATATTAGCAACTTAAATATGAATATTTTATATTTTACAGTTGAGAATAATAATAAAAATGATACCAAAATAAAAATAAGGGTAATCTAAATATATAAATCTCTTATTTAGTGCCCAATTATCTTTTCATCACTTTTAGCCTATTTCAGACAAATACCCGTGCAAAAGAGTTGTTAGTAGTTTTTTATTATTATACTAATATTCATTTTCTAATTTGAGTTAACTCATATTTGTAGGATATGAATTGATGTAGATAGAAAGCTATAGATAACAATTAATTTCTAAAACTAATTTCTTTTTTTTATTTTCTGTTATAACCGAATAACAATACACATGATGGTAGTATGTCTGTAAGTAATGGGTAAGACATATGGGAATTAGTTAGGTTGGGTGAATACGCATGAATGTATGAAAACGATTAGGCTTGAGGCCTATAAAATCCATGCATAACCACAACTAGGGATCACTTTAATTTTACCCAATTCTTAGTGTTCTCATAGTAGTAATTTTGTAATTTACTCTAAGAACAACCAAAGAGTTGCTCTTGTTAACCAATACAAGTATAATTACCTTTCTTATTCTTGTTCTGATTCTTGCACTACATCAAAAATTGGTATCAAAGCTTGGTTTAAGCTGCAAACAGATGGCGACATCCAACAACCAAACCAATGGTGATGGTAGTGAAGACACGAGGAACTTATGGCTTGCGATGACTGGCTTGGAAAGCCAATTCGAAGCCATTTCGAGCAGAGGATTGAGAAGGTGTCGCGAGACCTTCACCAGTCACTCCTACAGGCCACCACCTAAATTCAAAGTCAACTGGACGAAATTCAAAAGTAGTTGAAACCACGAGGAAAGAAGGTTCTTCACGATGAACAATTATCAAACCCACCACTTCGTCTTCGTCGCACACCTAAGTTTCCTCACAATCGAGTTTACCCCGACTCTAATAATGACCTCGTAACACCATAGGAAGAAAACCCCATAAATTTTGGGTTCGATGGAGGCATTGTTATTTGGATGGGTAGCAATTAGGAGAGAAAATTCGAGAAGCACTATATTGGAAATAGACAGTTTGAAAGCATGAGGAGTCAGCACATAGATTTTGTTAATTCCCCTCATGAGCATCAATCCTATGGTAAGCAAGACTATCGGTTTACCGTGGACCTTCCTATCTTCGTGGGCCACTCTCATATGGAAGAATTCTTGGATTGGTTGGCTATTGTTGAAATTTTTTTCGATTATATGGAAATACAAGAAGAACAAAAAGTAAATTTAGTCACTTATAAACTTAAAGGTGGAGCCTTTGCTTGGTGAGAACACATGAAAAATGAAAGGAGGTTGAGAGGAAAGGCACCAATCACCTCTTGGGAAAGAATGGAGAAATTAATGGTGCAACAGTTTTTATTAACTGATTATGAGTAGCTTCTTTACCAGCAATATCACTAGTTCCAATAGGGAAGGAAAAGTATCACTGAATACACTGAAGAGTTCATAAGGCTTGGCTTGTGAGCCAACATGTGGGAGCGAGAACCTCATAAGGTTGCTAGATATGTGCAGGGTCTAAATTCTCCTATTAGAGAAAGACTAGAGCTTAGCCAAACCATGTGGTCTGTCAACCAAGTCACTAGCATGACACAAAAAGTGGAAAACCAACTAGCTAGACACAGAAAATCCATACCCTTTGGGTCTCATTTTAGTGACTCCCCTACCAGTAAAAATCTGAGTGGTTTCACCACAAAATTCATCCCACTAGTCACCACAAAACCCATATCAGTTCCAAAAACATCCACCCTCAAACCTAACAACCCAAACAACTCGCTTCTAAAACCTAACCCCTATGCCAAACCACCATCTATCAAATGTTTTAGGTGCTATCAACAAAGGCACAAATCTAATGAATGTCCATAAAGGCGCGCAACTAATTTGGTCAATTAATTTGAGCATTCAGATGATGAGTTTGACCCACTATCTCTAGACAACTTGGAAGGAGCAATACCCACTGAAGATGATAATAGTGGTAGGACTTTAAGTTGTATAATGCAGAAGGTGTTTCTATCACCAAAATAACACCACCATCATAAAGACATGTCATTTTTAGAACAAGGTGCATAGCTCAAATAAGGTATATGACGTTATTGTTGATAATGGTAGTATTGAAAATATTGTCTCACACGTACTGGTGTAGTCTTTAGGACTGAGCACTCAACCCCACCCACATCCTTACAAAATAGAATGAATTAAGAAAAATGAGTGAGATTAAAGTACAAGAGATGTATAGGGTACCATTTTCTATTGGAAAATTTTACAAAGATGAGGTGCATTGCAATATGGTGAAAATTTATGCTTGTCAAATTCTTTTGGGAAGACCCTGGCAAAGCAAAAATCATCTTTTTTATTTGGAAAGGTACCAATATAGCCCTACTTCCTACAAAGAAAAGCTTCCTCACCCCTACCAAATCAAAAATGCTTCTTAACTACAAACCCAAAAAATTTGACAATGAAATCAAAAATGCTAAAGTAGTGCTAGCATTAGTGCTATGGAACAAAAACTAGTCACTCATGCCATCCATGATGCTGTTACAACATTATTATCTACCTACACTGACCTTACACCAACTGACCTACTAAACATCTTACTACCATTAAGAGATATTCAACACTACATAGATTTCATACCAGGCTATAATCTATCCAATTTACCCTACTATCGAATGAACCCCAAAGACTATGAGCTCCTACAAGAGATAGTAGCAGACCTTTTGGATAAGCATTTCATCCAGGAAATTAAGAGTCCATGTGTTGTGCTTACATTGCTTGTATCCAATAAGGATGTGTATTGATAGTATGGCTATTAAAAAGATCACAATTAAGTACAAGTTCCATATATCCTAGGTTGGAAGATATGCTTGACAAGCTATAAGGTTTCACTATTTTCTGTAAGCTTTATCTTAGTAGTGGGTATCACCAAATTTGCATCAGAAAAGGAGATGAGTGGAAGACAGTTTTTAAAACCAAATAAGGCATGTATAAATAACTTGTCATGTCATTCGGGTTATGCATTGTTCCCAACACCTTCATGAGATTAATGCATCACATTTTAAAGCCTCTCAATGGTACTTGTGTAGTTATGTATTTCTATGATATCCTAATCCACAACAATAACTCTAACGAGCACCTAGAACATTTGCACGTTATCTTTGAAATATTGAAGGAACACAAGCTTTTTATTAACCTCAAAAAGTACAAGTTTATGACCAGAAGACTCCTTTTCTTGGGATATGTTATCAGTTGTGAAGGTATCTCAATGGATACCAAGAAGATTGACTTCATCCATTCATGGCCTAACCCAACATCAATACATGAAGTCAGGAGTTTTCATGGCCTGACAACATTCTACAAAAGGTTCATAAAGGATTTTCAGTTTAATTGTAAAACCCATAACCAATTTTCTCAAGAGAGGATAATTCATTTAGGGAAAGGAGTAAAAAGATAATTTCCAACTCATCAAAGAAAACTGTGCATAGCCCCAATCCTAGCTCTACCAAATTTTGATAAAGTATTTGAGGTTGAAACATATGCATCCATAGTGGGAATTGGAGCAGTATTATCCCAGGTGGCAAGCCTATTGAATTCTTCAACAAGAAATTCTATGTAGCACGCCAGAAATGGTCCACTTATGACCAAGAATTCTACGTTGTCATTCGAGCCCTCAAACATTGAGAGTATTATCTCATTTCAAAGGAATTTTATCCTTCATAGTGATCGCTTGGCATTCAGATGGATCTACTCCTAGAAAGACATCTCAAAATCTCATACTAGGTGGGTCATTTACCTATAAAGGTTTACTTATATATTTAAGCACAAAGAGGGACAATTAAACAAAGTCATAGATGCACTTAGTCGAAGGCACACCTTGCTAACTACCCTCCAAATTGAAATTATTAGTTTCGACACCCTTCTTGAACTATATAGGACAAATGAAGATTGTATCTGTCTGAACCCAGTGCAACAACCATGAATCTATGCATGATTTCCATTTGCAAAATGGGTATCTCTTTAAAGATAATAGATTGTGCATCCCAAAAACCAACTTAAAGGAATACCTAATGTAGAAAATTCATGCTAGGGGACTTAGTAATCATACTAGTAGGAAAAAAACCATACTTTCGGTGGATGAAAGATTATACTGGCTTCATCTATGGAAAGATGTAGCTAATTTTGTGCAGCAATGCTCTATCTACCAAAAAGCTAATAAAGGTAGTCAAAACACTGTCCTATACTCTCCTCTTTTAGTTCCTACAACCATTTGAGAGGATCTTAGCATGGATTTCATCCTTGAGATACTGGTTAGCAAAAAAAGAGTAGACTCTATCCTGGTGGTAGTGGACAAGTTTTCAAAGATGTCCCACCTGATCCCATGCAAAAAGGTCTTTGATGCTATCACCATAGCAACTATCTTTTTTGAAGACGTTGTCATACAACATGGCATTCCTAAAACCATCACCTCTGATCATAATGTGAAGTTTATAAGTCACTTTTGGAGAGAGTTATGGGGAGATTTTGATACCAACTTGAATTTAGCAACACCTATCATCCACAGATAGATGGGCAAATAGAAGTACTCAACAGAACCATAGGCAATATGCTCAAGTGTTTGACTCATGAAAAACCTCCAAAATGGGATTTGCATCTTCCCTAGATTATGTTTGTTCTCAATAGTATTGATGAGTGCTCAAAAAGAACTAAAATTACCATGATTTTATGCCCATTAATTGATTAAAAATATATATATTTATATGTTTTATCATATATTTATATAAATTTGTCTTTTTCGGAATCACGGGTGTTTTTATTGTTTTTCAGGTATTTTCACTTAAAAACGTAACTTAAAGACTCAAAGAGGAATACTGGAAGCAATACATCATAAATATATTAATAAATAAATGGAGAAAGGTCAACAAATATGGAAAAATTGGACAAAATGGGTCAAAAGGGTCAAAAATGTCAAAAAGAAGAAAATGGCTGGCCATGTGCCCCTGTAGCCGTCAGCCGCGCGAGCCCTGCGCGCGCCAGCGCTAGACCGCGCGCCGGCCTCCAGTAGCGCGCGTAGCATGCCCACACGTCCGCGCGCGCGCGTGTATCTCTATCTCTTGGCTCCCGTGCCGCGCTCGTGCGCGGGCATCTTTCATTTAGCCAAGGCGCATGTGCGCCCATACCCTCGCGCGCGCCCATTTTCTTGTGGCACTGCGCGCGGCCGCCTGTAAGTCATCTTGACGTCATCGGTATGGACGTCGCAATTACCACTTTCAGCGTTTTCACATTTTTTTAACATTTTTTCCACTTTTTCTCTCCGTCCTACTTTATAAATACACCGCTTCTCTTCACTTCATACCACACCAAAACCATTCTTATCTTCTCTTTCTTCTCTCGTTTCTTAGTTTTTAAGCTTTTCTTAGTTTTTAGTTGTTCTTAGTTAATTTCTCTTAGTTTTAGAGTTCTTCCCTTTTTGGGAAGAACTAGTTATGTTTTGTAATTTATTAGCTTTTCGATTCAATAAATGGGAGTGCAAATTCCGCTGAGGTTTTCCAGCAACGGGAATAGCATCGAAGTTCTGTAAGGATTTTATTTTCTTTACAGTTATTTTTTATGCTTTATTCTTACATGTTATATTTAATTTGTCTGTGATTAAATTTAACTTTCTTTAATTGTTTATAAACATGATGTAATAATAACGTTGTTATGTTTATGCTTATGAAATATTAAATAGGTAAAAATCTCTAAATGAATTGATTTTATTTTTATTCAAAATTTTATATTAAGAATGTTAGAGAGAAATATATTATTTTTCATTACAAACTTAAATATGAAAATTAGATTTTAAGGTTTAGTTATCCGGTCTAATTTAGAGTAGTGCTCTTTTATTTGTTGGTACAATCGCCGAGTAGTTAGAGTGAAGCTCTATTTCAAAAGTTTTTATAAGAATTATTATTCAAATGTATTGACAACATGTTTTCGGTAGTGGTTTTAAAACTTGAAAGTTAGTACTTTCGGATAATTAAATTCTTAGGTTTAATTTGGACACCTTGAATAAAGTTTAAAAAGTTTCTAATCCACCAAAGGTGGCATTTATATGGTTAATTTTCAACCTCTTAGTAAAATGAATTAATTTATTTAATCAAATTAGTTATCAACCCTTCCCATAGTTGTTAGTTGATTTGTTTAGTTAATAAAGAATATCTAACCCCACCAAAGGTGGTATTAAATACAAAAAAGAGAATCAATAAATATCAATTCATATCTTTAATAACCTAAATAATGAGCAAGCATAATTAACTTAATTATTATATCCATAAATATTCCAACTTTGTTTTAACGAGATAAAATTTGCATAAATGTTTATTGAATCTATGTTTATTTTATGTAATTAGATTAAAAACACAAAACCAAAATATCATGACAGGATGTTTAGGATTTAATTTAGTTTTTAAAAGTTTGAATAATAAATTAAAAACCACATACAATTCTTCCAGATCGACCTTGGGAGTATACTTATTATTTTCTCTACGAAATGATTCGTGCACTTGGTGAGTTTTATAAATAGATAAAACCAAAGTAGCAGTGCAGATCAGCGATGTCGATTCTACCTTGATCAAGTTTTATTGTGTCGGAAGGAATAAGCGTTTTAAATTATTTATGAAAATTTTAAAAACCTTTTGTGTTGTAAATAATTGTGATTTTTTTTTATTGAAAAATTAAAAAAAAATAAAAATTTTGTTGTTTGTGAAAAGTAAAAAAAAAAAATTCAAATTTCAATTTCGTAATAAATAAAAAACAATATAGCATGAATAATAAAATAATTTTGCATTTTGAAATTTGAAGTAAAAAAAAAAAATTTAAATTAAATTAATAAATAAATAAGAATAAAAAAAATAAAAAAATAAAAAAATAAAAATAATAAAAATAATAAAAATAATAAAAATAATAAAATAAAAAAATAAAAAAAAATCAAAAACTTTATTTTTATTTTATTTTATTTTATTTTATTTTTGTTGTTTTTTCTTTTTCTTTTTTTTTTCTTTTACCTTTTTCAATTTTTTTTTTCAATTTATTTTATTTATTTTATTTTTTTTTTGGCTTAATTTTTATTTTTTCTCTTTTTATTTTATTTATTTATTTTTTTTCAATTTTTTTTTTTAACTACTTTTTTTTTAATTTTCGTTTAAGTTAATTAACTTAGGTTTTTAGTAACTTAATTTACTAACTTATATTAATTTAATTTACTAACTTAATTAACTTAGATTTTCATTAACTTAATTAACCTACCTTTTTATTAACTTAATTAACTTAAATTTTAACTTAACTTAACTTAATTAACTTAATTTTAATAACATGAAAAGTAGAAATCTATGGGAGTTAAATAGGAGACTAGTTCCTGGAAGCCTTTGTGCCACTAGTCTTTCCCTGGGAGCGTTATGCTGTCTGGAGGATGGTTTTTAAGGAAGCCTTTCATACCATTCTTTCACGGGAGCACTTTGGTTATCTTGATTATGTTATTTTAACTTAAAAAATTAAAAAAAAAAATTAAACTATCTCAAAATTTTAAAGCTCTAATTACAATCTAAGGAGTTAGTTGTTTTGTTTGATCTAGGTACAATTGTGTTTTGATGCCTTTAATTATTTGATTTGTACCTAGACATGGATTATCTAAAACTCACAAGCATGTCCCTAGTTTTAAGTACAGAAAAATTTAAAAATCCATAGGACATGACTCAAAAAGTATAGGTAGACAACCTTGTCTTACTTGTAGGTTTGATTGACTTCATTGATGAGGGGACATTGAGTTTACTTAAAATGAAATCCCAAGTTACGTCTTGCTAAGACGCGTTAAACTAAGCGGTACGGATGGGAAGGCAACCCATCATTTTATGTATTTTTATTTTGTTTTATTTGTTTAATTTTATTGTTTATTTTAGTTTAATTATATGTGAATAATTTTTAAATTGTTAAAACTAAAAATATTTGTTGAGTTGTTAGAAGTTCAAGAATCATACGTATACACTTTAATGATGAATATGATGAATGCACTGCATTTCTCCATTACTACTTACATTCTCAAGAAATAGGTAATCTTTCTTCTCTTTTCTCTTTATCTTTAATTTACAATTGCTAACGAGACAATGTAAGTTCTAGGTTGGGGGTGGTGAAAAAGTTACCATGCTTAATTAGAAAAGAAAAAAGATTTAACAATTTAAAATTCAAAAAAAACAAAAATTCAAAAAAAAAAAATTATTAATTTTTTTTCTTTTTATGTTCACATCTTCATTTTTGTGTTTGGTTTATTTTCCTTGTTTTATTTAGTAATTTTTGAAATTAAAAAAAAAAATTCTCACAAAAATTTATCATTTCTTTAAATCAAATTTAAGTAAATAGTTAAGTCTTTGTACTGTTAGATTAATTTTTGAAAACATATCATGAAATATTATGTAATTATTTTTGATAATTAGTTAATTTTTGTCATAACTAGTATTTCTTGATAAGATGTAGAAATTATGTTAAACCCAAAATCGGTGTTTGTAAATTTGTTTTAGTGGAGACTACCTTTGTGAGATATAATTTGAGCCTAATTTCCCTTATTGAGAGTGAAATATATATTTTTTCTACCCAAAACACATTTCTTATTTCTTCAAATTCTTAGATGATCTCTATAGGCATTAATATTGAATGTATGAATTTTTTTCTCATCTTAATAGAGTATCGTATATTTTTTTTTTATTATTTTTGCTTAGATTAAATGATTTGAGTAGAAATTGATAGTATATGCTTTTATCTCATTCGTGCATGATGTTACAAAAAAAGAGAGACATATCAGGGGTTACCTAAACCAAGATCAAACGAAAAAGCCACAAAATTAACCACTCACCAAAATCCTTAAAAAAATGTACAATGTCAGATACATGGGTTGACTCTCTAAAAAATGATATATATTGAAAAATATCTTTAGAAAAATATAGAGAGAAAGAATATATAGTATAATCTACATACTATAACCCACATTGCCTACAAAGTTGTGAGTAAAGGCTAATTACAAAGAAAGATATAGGAAATAATTCCCTAAAAAGTCATTGCACTTTCTTCATTTATAAAAGGCATATATCTTGAAATTTTTTCTTAATGAGTTTGATTTATGCATGAAAATAATTTTTATATATGATATCTTTATAATTTATACATTTGATTCCTTCCATGAGATCAACGTCAAAATAACACTTTGAGCCTTTCTTCTTTATACATATGCGAACATATTAGTTTATTTCTATACATCAACTCTTTCGCATATAAATTAGTATGAGTGTTTGAACCCATAGGATTCAGTGTTTTGAGAGTATTGACTTGTGAGGAATAGAGTCGGCAATTCGGATCTATGACACTGAAATGGGGCGCAATTAAATTGATACATTTTTTATATGAAATATGAAAATGATTTCCGACTAATTATTATAATAAATCATGATTGTTTAAAAAGATTAAAATAACTTATGCTTGAGATTTTAATTATGATCTTAAAGGAGATTAAAAAGTATGAGACATTTTTGTGATATGTTGTTTTCTTTTATTCTTAAAAACGTTAATTTTGATTTTGTTGTAATTTTAGTTTTTAAGTTGATTGTTGTTATTATTTCTTTTAATTTTTACATTTACTTCAATGTTTGTGGGTATCATTATCTTGAAAACCCTCACGAGACTCAAACTAGTCCACTAGGGCAACCTAGGGTTTAAAGGCTTGTTGCATAGGCTAAATGCAACCGTGTCAATCTGGAAGTGATTTAGGATAGTTTAATTTTTAGTTTTTATAAACGCTTCTCTTGCTAAGGGACTAGCGAAGTTAGGTTGAGGTTGTGATGAGTGCTCAAAAAGCACTAAAATTACCATGATTTTATGGACATTAATTGATTAAAAATATATATATATTTATATGTTTTATCATATATTTATATAAATTTGTCTTTTTCGGAATCACGGGTGTTTTTATTGTTTTTCAGGTATTTTCACTTAAAAACGTAACTTAAAGACTCAAAGAGGAATACTGGAAGCAATACATCATAAATATGTTAATAAATAAATGGAGAAAGGTTAACAAATATGGAAAAATTGGACAAAATGGGTCCAAAGGGTCAAAAATGTCAAAAAGGAGAAAATCAGCTGCTGTCATGGCGCCATTGCTTGACCACGCTGAGTCACCGCCGTGCACATGTGTGACACGCCCGATCAAGTATCACAAAGTACACCACTAATCACTCACCCTTTTTTGATTGTCTACACCAAAGTACCTAACTTCACTATAGATTTGCAAGCCATACCCAATTCAAAGAGCAAAGCTGCTAACATATGGGCTATTGATTAGACTCAATTCCATTGGAAAATTTGAAAGCATATTGAGAAGATGAATGCACAGTACAAAATGCAGGTTGATTAGCATCGTATGCCTATGCATTTTCAAATTGGTGAACTTGTCATGGTTCACCTCAACAAACATAGGTTATCACAAAGCACTTGCCCCAAGCTTCAGCTCAAAAACTATGGTCCTTTCAGAATTCTTAAGAAAATCAATGACAACACTTATGTCATTGATCTCCCCAAAGACTAATATTTTCAACACATTTAACGTAACAGATCTTCTCAAATACTACCCTACAGATGCAACTGATGTGATCAATCTGAATTTGAGGATGAATTCTATCGAGGATGAAGACTATGATGCAGATAGAAAGTTACAAATAGCAACTAATTTCTACACTAATTTTCTTTTTTATTTTCTATTATAACCGAATAACAATGCATATGGTGGCAACATGTGTGTGAGAGATGGGTGAGGCACATGAGAATTAGTTAAGTTAGGTAAGTGCCCATGAGTGTATGGAAACGATTAGGCTCGAGGCTTATAAAATCCATGCATGACCACAGTTAGGGATCATTCTCATTTTACCCAATTCTCAATGTTTCTCATAACAATAATTTTTTTAATTCATTCTAAGAACAATCGAAGACTTGCTCTTGTTAATCAATACAAGTATAATTACCTTTCTTGTTCTTGTTTTGATTCTTACACTACCTCATGAATGCTTTATCCAATCACAATTTTAATGTTAGTACATATTACTATTCATAACTACTCGTATCTAATTTTATCCTTTTTAAGATATCTAGATGGTTTTGATCGGGAAAAATAAATAATTGATTACGGTAAAAAAATGATGTAATCAATATGAAAAAAATAAGTGAAAATTTGTGTCAATAAAAATTTGATATTTTAGTGATTATTTATCATAAATTATGCAAAATACAAGGAATCGCTTAAAACGAAGGGAAAAACGAAGTGGGAGAAATAATAATTTCGTGTGGTGTAATATTAATGTTGTATTTATAGGATGAATTTGTGTTATATCATGTTTGTATTTTAGTATTAGTTGATACAATAATATATTTAGATAATATTTTATCAAGTAAATTATTTATAATTATAATGAATAATGGCTTTTAAAATTATTAAAAAACTATGATAAATTCTAATACAATCATGTTGGGATAATAACACAAGTTATTCTATTCATACAAATATAAAAACTTATAATTGATAATAGACAATAGTAGGTAGACACGATCAACATGGTTGGTTGGTTACTGGTCTAATATACGACTAATCTTACTTTTAAGATTTTTAAAAAAATAAAAACCTTATTATACTTACAAATTTTTATAAACTAAACTTTAATTGGTTTTGAATATATATATTTTTTATCAAAAATTACTTAAAAAAGCATAATCTAGAAATAAGAAGAAATCTTATCATGATATATCTTCTCTTTATGTTATTATTTAAAAATATTTATTTTTGTTAAATAAAAATTACATATAAAAGACTTCAAAATGTACACCATATTTTAAATCAATTTAATGAAACATGATAATATTTGTTAAGATTTTGAAATAAATAAAAAAGTAAACATCAACCCACTTACTTTTTTGGTGGTTAAACCATGCTTATTTCTCATTTCCAGAAATAATGCCATTTGGCATCGCATGAATATATTTTAGCAATTAGAATTTTAAAAAATACGAAATAATAAAATATAAAATATATTAATTAATATATATAAATGTTATAAATATAATAAAATTAAGATGTATTTATAATATAAGTACGTGGATTTTATAAAATAGAAACATAGCCAATTGATTAGATTGATTTTCTAAAATTTAAGACCTACGTTGCATCAATCAACTTATAAAACAAAAAACGTGTAATTTAATTTACTTTAAATTTTCTTTATTTACGCTCACATAGCATACATATATAACATATTTTTTAATTAAAAATAAATAATAATTAATAAACGAGTAATATTATTATTATTGTTTATATAACGCTACTCTTAAAATTAAATCTTAAATTCATCGGTCTCTATGCAGATCAATTCGGTTCTCTATGGTTCCAAACCGAATCACGGATTGCCATCCTTAATGTTACTTGTGGTGGCTCAAATTACTACCTTAATGGACTGCCGTTGTTAAATTTTGGCTTAAAATCTGTTATAGACAGTAGCTCTCATTTGTTCTATCGTGAACCTCAGAACACTTTTTAGAAAGTGAAAATCAGTGGTCTTCTCTTTCAATGGTTTTCTCTAATATTTGTTTTGTTAATTTTTCTTAGTATTTCGTGATTGAGGAAACTATTTCAAGGCTCGTGTTTACTAATTTTCCCCTTTATTTCATTTACAAATGCTTTACTCTATCCACCCTTCACCTTCTCCATTTCTTGCCGTCATTTCTTTCGGATGAGCAACGTTGTCGATAAAAATAGTCATCTACTGTTGCTGCAAGTCATCATTGGGGAAGTAACAATACATGTAATCGTCTTCTAAATTAATTTTAAACTTAGGGTTCTTTCAACATTCATGAAATTTTAAACTTAGAATTGACTCCAAATTTGTTTAATGGATGATGACTTTATAAAAATAAAATTATTAGTGTGCTTTTATCTTAATATTTATTTATTTTATTCATTAAGTAATATTTTAGGATTAAAGTATTAAAATATGAATTTTATAGTAAAAAAAAGTGAAAATATAACTTTTAGAATTTTTTGGGATTTTTAACAGAGAACTATTCAGAAGCTACCACGTGAATGACACATAAGTATAAGAGCTGACTGGATAAGCCATATGGATGCTACGCAAGTAGAGAGACCCAATCGTAGATTTCCACTTGTACAATATGATACAATGTTACACCACGTGTCAACACGACGTTCATTTTGACTTTGTCCCACAGTCAAATGTCTTGCCACGTGTCTTTAGTCAATTCGTCCACTCCTTCCACTATCGCACCACGCCATCCGTAACAACAAATCATGTCTTACTATGTGGTGTTGACTCAACATGCGATGATCGAGACTAGTCACCCTTATCATGTGTCGTGTGTTGATTCGCTCAATGAATACCATGTGCTACCACATGTCGCGTCCTTATTAGTTAGCACTGTTAATTTTTCTCTTTTTCATCTCAACCCTTGATCTGAAGCTGATCTGACTGTTCAGATTCTATCTGAGCTAATTTTAACCCTCTAATTAACCCATAAACACTAAGGAACCTAAATTAACATAATTTTTATCAAATTTTGGAGCCAAGAAGTGAGAAAAACATAAAAAATTTAAAAAGAGATACAATTTTGGTGGAGATTCAAAAAGAGATTGGTGCTACAATTCAAGAGATTGATTGTATTTCTTCTTTTCCTTTCTTTATCAATTTTTATATCTTTCTTTATGAAAAATATAAGCTTTATGAACAAAATTACATCTAGTTAATTTATTAATCCAGGGATTTTATTAACCCAATTTTCTACAAGTGATGATCTAACATTTTATCTCGATTATGATTTTAATTTAATTATATTATTTAATTTGATTTTTATACTATTAATTGTTTGACCGACAATTGATTTATAGAGGTAATTAAATAGATTTAAGAGAATTATTTAATTGTTTGTCTTGATTAAATAACATGCATAGTTTCTAGGTAGGAATGTATGATTCTTATGTATGTGATCCATAATTGATGAGCTTAATAAGTAGTATGTAATTTAATTGACATGAGAATGTTTTTAGGTTAATTAATATATGATGTGTAGTTTACTTAAAAGATGAATACATGATATATTAGATACAATTGGTCATATAGATGATTGATAATTATATTGGAGGGATTTTAGTGATTCACACGTTTAAAAAATTAGGAGATTAAATATTCTTAGATATTTTCTCATATATCTTCTTAGGTACAAAATCTGATTTAATTAATTATTTTTATTTATTTTTAGTTCTTTTAATTTTGATTCCTTAAAACATAAAAACATCACAAAAAAAATTGTTTTTTGTTTTTTGTTTTTATTTTAAATATTAGTTTCTAATAACATAATCTACGTAGGAACAATCTTTTCTTATCATTATATTACTTATTGTAATATGTATACTTGCGTATTCATTTAACACAATTCATATCCGATCAATATACAATCAAACTAAGAGTCTAAATTAAAGCTTATTCATACAAACATCATTATATTAAAAAAAATATTGAGCAAATAATATTAAATAACTAATCATTCACAAAAAAAAACACAATAACTTCTTATATAATTATTATTCAAACATTACTATTCAAAACAATATATACCACATTTTAGTATTCATCAATTGTAAATCATAATATCATCAATAATATTTTAGATATGTATCATAAAATTATAACATTTTAGATATGTATTATAAAATTATAACATTTTTAATTTGATTTCTAGCTAGCGGGTTAGCCCTAACCCAACTCGATTTTTTGAGCTATTTGAGCTAGTTAATTTGGCCTCAATTTAATTTGATTTGTGTTTTATTTGAGTTTTTTATTGAATTCGATTTGATCAATCAAATTATGACAAATTCTTGAAAAATCCAATTTATTAACTTAAAAACAAAAGTTAAGTAGGATAACACACTCAAAAATATAAGTTTAAGTTTTAGTATTGTCATTATGCATATTATATTTAAAAATTCAATTTTTTAAAGGGTGAAAGGCCAATTTTAATGGAATATATTAGGTCTTTAAATGCCAAACAATCAAACTTTAGAAACTTTGTTTGTTAATTTTTTTATAAAATATCAATACTTGTAAATTTTATATTTTTTATAACATCAATTTTCTTACCATATTTCTAAATTATTCTATTTGTGTTTGAGTAGACAGTATTTAATTTAATTTTTTTATTCCTTTTTAAGTTAAAATCTTGGTTCCAAACCCATTCTAAGAGTAAGAAGGAAAGAATGATAATGGGAAATATTGTGCTCAAGCACCAAGGAAATATTTTTAGCAAGGTAACAAGATGTTTACAAATGATGTATAAAACATGCCCATGCCATGACCTTTTCCATTTAGGAAGGTGGCAATAAAATTTGGATGAATTTGGTGATGCCCGGAATGAAGACTTACAAAGGAAAGAAAATATTGAGAAAACATAAGGAAAAGATAATAAGTGGAAAAGAAAGCTTAAACATTTTCTCATGCCTATTTCTCAAAAGAAAGTAGGGAAATAAATACTCCAAATTTTATTTCCTTATAATTATGAAATATTTAATGGAATATATTACGTCTTTAAATGCCAAACAATCAAACTTTAGAAACTTTGTTTGTTAAAGTTTTTATAAAATATCAATACTTGTAAATTTTATATTTTTTATAACATCAATTTTCTTACCATATTTCTAAATTATTCTATTTGTGTTTGAGTAGACAGTATTGAATTTAATTTGTTTATTCCTTTTGAAGTTAAAACCTTGGTTCCAAACCCATTCTAAGAGTAAGAAGGAAAGAATGATAATGAGAAATATTGTGCTTAAGCAACAAGGAAATATTTTTAGCAAGGTAACAAGATGTTTACAAATGATGTATAAAACATGGCCATGCCATGACCTTTTCCATTTAGGAAGGTGGCAACAAAATTTGGATGAATTTGGTGGTGCCCGAAATGAAGACTTACAAAGGAAAGAAAATATTGAGCAAACATAAGGAAAAGATAATAAATGGAAAAGAGAACTTAAACATTTTCTCATAATGCCTATTTCTCAAAAGAAAGTAGGGGAAATAAATACTCCAAATTTTATTTCGTTATAATTATGAAATATTTAATGGAATATATTACGTCTTTAAATGCCAAACAATCAAACTTTAGAAACTTTGTTTGTTAATTTTTTTTATAAAATATCAATACTTGTAAATTTTATATTTTTTATAACATCAATTTTCTTACCATATTTCTAAATTATTCTATTTGTGTTTGAGTAGATAGTATTGAATTTAATTTGTTTATTCCTTTTTAAGTTAAAATCTTGGTTCCAAACCCATTCTAAGAGTAAGAAGGAAAGAATGATAAAGAGAAATATTGTGCTCAAGCACCAAGGAAATATTTTTAGCAAGGTAACAAGATGTTTACAAATGATGTATAAAACATGCCCATGCCATGACCTTTTCCATTTAGGAAGGTGGCAATAAAATTTGGATGAATTTGGTGGTGCCCGGAATGAAGACTTACAAAGGAAAGAAAATATTGAGAAAACATAAGGAAAAGATAATAAGTGGAAAAGAAAACTTAAACATTTTCTCATGCCTATTTCTCAAAAGAAAGTAGGGGAAATAAATACTCCAAATTTTATTTCCTTATAATTATGAAATATTTAATGGAATATATTACGTCTTTAAATGCCAAACAATCAAACTTTAGAAACTTTGTTTGTTAATTTTTTATAAAATATCAATACTTGTAAATTTTATATTTTTTATAACATCAATTTTCTTACCATATTTCTAAATTA
Organism: Hippophae gyantsensis; assembly: GCA_030763125.1. Lineage (NCBI taxonomy): Eukaryota > Viridiplantae > Streptophyta > Magnoliopsida > Rosales > Elaeagnaceae > Hippophae > Hippophae gyantsensis. The sequence goes on along the minus strand of CM061038.1, from coordinate 9,637,124 downwards.
TTCTATTTGTGTTTGAGTAGACAGTATTGAATTTAATTTGTTTATTTCTTTTTAAGTTAAAATCTTGGTTCCAAACCCATTCCAAGAGTAAGAAGGAAAGAATGATAATGAGAAATATTGTGCTTAAGCACCAAGGAAATATTTTTAGCAAGGTAACAAGATGTTTACAAATGATGTATAAAACATGCCCATGCCATGACCTATTCCATTTAGGAAGCTGGCAACAAAATTTGGATGAATTTGGTGGTGCCCGGAATGAAGACTTACAAAGGGAAGAAAATATAGAGAAAACATAAGGAAAAGATAATAAGTGGAAAGGAAAACTTAAACATTTTCTCATGCCTATTTCTCAAAAGAAAGTAGGGGAAATAAATACTCCAAATTTTATTTCCTTATAATTATGCAATATTTAATGAAATATATTAGGTCTTTAAATGCCAAACAATCAAACTTTAGAAACTTTGTTTGTTAATTTTTTTATAAAATATCAATACTTGTAAATTTTATATTTTTTATAACATCAATTTTCTTACCATATTTCTAAATTATTCTATTTGTGTTTGAGTAGACAGTATTGAATTTAATTTGTTTATTCCTTTTTAAGTTAAAATCTTGGTTCCAAACCCATTCTAAGAGTAAGAAGGAAAGAATGATAATGGGAAATATTGTGCTCAAGCACCAAGGAAATATTTTTAGCAAGGTAACAAGATGTTTACAAATGATGTATAAAACATGCCCATGCCATGACCTTTTCCATTTAGGAAGGTGGCAATAAAATTTGGATGAATTTGGTGGTGCCCAGAATGAAGACTTACAAAGGAAAGAAAATATTGAGAAAACATAAGGAAAAGATAATAAGTGGAAAGGAAAACTTAAACATTTTCTCATGCCTATTTCTCAAAAGAAAGTAGGGGAAATAAATACTCCAAATTTTATTTCCTTATAATTATGCAATATTTAATGAAATATATTAGGTCTTTAAATGCCAAACAATCAAACTTTAGAAACTTTGTTTGTTAATTTTTTTATAAAATATCAATACTTGTAAATTTTATATTTTTTATAACATCAATTTTCTTACCATATTTCTAAATTATTCTATTTGTGTTTGAGTAGACAGTATTGAATTTAATTTGTTTATTCCTTTTTAAGTTAAAATCTTGGTTCCAAACCCATTCTAAGAGTAAGAAGGAAAGAATGATAATGAGAAATATTGTGCTTAAGCACCAAGGAAATATTTTTAGCAAGGTAACAAGATGTTTACAAATGATGTATAAAACATGCCCATGCCATGACCTTTTCCATTTAGGAAGGTGGCAATAAAATTTGGATGAATTTGGCGGTGCCCGGAATGAAGACTTACAAAGGAAAGAAAATATTGAGAAAACATAAGGAAAAGATAATAAGTGGAAAGGAAAACTTAAACATTTTCTCATGCCTATTTCTCAAAAGAAAGTAAAGGAAATAAATACTCCAAATTTTATTTCCTTATAATTATGAAATATTTAATGGAATATATTACGTCTTTAAATGCCAAACAATCAAACTTTAGAAACTTTGTTTGTTAATTTTTTTATAAAATATCAATACTTGTAAATTTTATATTTTTTATAACATCAATTTTCTTACCATATTTCTAAATTATTCTATTTGTGTTTGAGTAGACAGTATTGAATTTAATTTGTTTATTCCTTTTTAAGTTAAAATCTTGGTTCCAAACCCATTCTAAGAGTAAGAAGGAAAGAATGATAATGAGAAATATTGTGCTTAAGCACCAAGGAAATATTTTTAGCAAGGTAACAAGATGTTTACAAATGATGTATAAAACATGCCCATGCCATGACCTTTTCCATTTAGGAAGGTGGCAATAAAATTTGGATGAATTTGGTGGTGCCCGGAATGAAGACTTACAAAGGAAAGCAAATAATGAGAAAACATAAGGAAAAGATAATAAGTAGAAAGGAAAACTTAAACATTTTCTCATGCCTATTTCTCAAAAGAAAGTAGGTGAAATAAATACTCCAAATTTTATTTCCTTATAATTATGAAATATTTAATGGAATATATTACGTCTTTAAATGCCAAACAATCAAACTTTAGAAACTTTGTTTGTTAAATTTTTTATAAAATATCAATACTTGTAAATTTTATATTTTTTATAACATCAATTTTCTTACCATATTTCTAAATTATTCTATTTGTGTTTGAGTAGACAGTATTGAATTTAATTTGTTTATTCCTTTTTAAGTTAAAATCTTGGTTCCAAACCCATTCTAAGAGTAAGAAGGAAAGAATGATAATGAGAAATATTGTGCTCAAGCACCAAGGAAATATTTTTAGCAAGGTAACAAGATGTTTACAAATGATGTATAAAACATACCCATGCCATGACCTTTTCCATTTAGGAAGGTGGCAATAAAATTTGGATGAATTTGGTGGTGCCCGGAATGAACACTTACAAAGGAAAGAAAATATTGAGAAAACATAAGGAAAAAATAATAAGTGGAAAAGAAAACTTAAACATTTTCTCATGCCTATTTCTCAAAAGAAAGTAGGGGAAATAAATATTTCAAATTTGGTGGTGCCCGGAATGAACACTTACAAAGGAAAGAAAATATTGAGAAAACATAAGGAAAAAATAATAAGTGGAAAAGAAAACTTAAACATTTTCTCATGCCTATTTCTCAAAAGAAAGTAGGGGAAATAAATACTCCAAATTTTATTTCCTTATAATTATGAAATATTTAATGGAATATATTACGTCTTTAAATGCCAAACAATCAAACTTTAGAAACTTTGTTTGTTAAATTTTTTATAAAATATCAATACTTGTAAATTTTATATTTTTTATAACATCAATTTTCTTACCATATTTCTAAATTATTCTATTTGTGTTTGAGTAGACAGTATTGAATTTAATTTGTTTATTCCTTTTTAAGTTAAAATCTTGGTTCCAAACCCATTCTAAGAGTAAGAAGGAAAGAATGATAATGAGAAATATTGTGCTCAAGCACCAAGGAAATATTTTTAGCAAGGTAACAAGATGTTTACAAATGATGTATAAAACATGCCCATGCCATGACCTTTTCCATTTAGGAAGGTGGCAACAAAATTTGGATGAATTTGGTGGTGCCCGGAATGAAGACTTACAAAGGAAAGAAAATAATGAGAAAACATAAGGAAAAGATAATAAGTGGAAAGGAAAACTTAAACATTTTCTCATGCCTATTTCTCAAAAGAAAGTTGGGGAAATAAATACTCCAATTTTTATTTCCTTATAATTATGAAATATTTAATGGAATATATTACGTCTTTAAATGCCAAACAATCAAACTTTAGAAACTTTGTTTGTTAAATTTTTTATAAAATATCAATACTTGTCCATTTTTATTCTTTTATAACATCAATTTTCTTACCATATTTCTAAATTATTCTATTTGTGTTTGAGTAGACAGTATTGAATTTAATTTGTTTATTCCTTTTTAAGTTAAAATCTTGGTTCCAAACCCATTCTAAGAGTAAGAAGCAAAGAATGATAATGAGAAATATTGTGCTCAAGCACCAAGGAAATATTTTTAGCAAGGTAACAAGATGTTTACAAATGAAGTATAAAACATGCCCATGCCATGACCTTTTCCATTTAGGAAGGTGGCAAAAAAATTTGGATGAATTTGGTGGTGCCCGGAATGAAGACTTACAAAGGAAAGAAAATAATGAGAAAACATAAGGAAAAGATAATTAGAGGAAAAGAAAACTTAAACATTTTCTCATGCCAATTTCTCAAAAGAAAGTAGGGGAAATAAATACTCCAAATTTTATTTCCTTATAATTTTGAAATATTTAATGGAATATATTACGTCTTTAAATGCCAAATAATCAAACTTTAGAAACTTTGTTTGTTAATTTTTATTCTTTTATTACATAAATTTTCTAACCATATTTCTAAATTATTCTATTTGTGTTTGAGTAGACAGTATTGAATTTAATTTGTTTATTCCTTTTTAAGTTAAAATCTTGGATGCAAACCCATTCTAAGAGTAAGAAGAAAAGAATGATAATGGGAAATATTGTGCTCAAGCACCAAGGAAATATTTTTATCAAGGTAACAAGATGTTTAGAAATGAAGTATAAAACATGCCCATGCCATGACCTTTTCCATTTGGGAAGGTGGCAACAAAATTTGGATGAATTTGGTGGTGCCCGGAATGAAGACTTACAAAGGAAAGAAAATAATGAGAAAACATAAGGAAAAGATAATTAGAGGAAAAGAAAACTTAAACATTTTCTCATGCCTATTTCTCAAAAGAAAGTAGGGGAAATAAATACTCCAAATTTTATTTCCTTATAATTATGAAATATTTAATGGAATATATTACGTCTTTAAATGCCAAATAATCAAACTTTAGAAACTTTGTTTGTTAATTTTTTTATAAAATATCAATACTTGTCAATTTTTATTCTTTTATAACATCAATTTTCTTACCATATTTCTAAATTATTCTATTTGTGTTTGAGTAGACAGTATTGAATTTAAATTGTCTATTCATTTTCAAGTTAAAATCTTGGTTCCAAACCCATTCTAAGAGTAAGAAGCAAAGAATGATAATGAGAAATATTGTGCTCAAGCACCAAGGAAATATTTTTAGCAAGGTAACAAGATGTTTACAAATGAAGTATAAAACATGCCCATGCCATGACCTTTTCCATTTAGGAAGGTGGCAACAAAATTTGGATGAATTTGGTGGTGCCCGGAATGAAGACTTACAAAGGAAAGAAAATAATGAGAAAACATAAGGAAAAGATAATAAGTGGAAAAGAAAACTTAAACATTTTCTCATGCCTATTTCTCAAAAGAAAGTAGGGGAAATAAATACTCCAAATTTTATTTCCTTATAATTATGAAATATTTAATGGAATATATTACGTCTTTAAATGCCAAACAATCAAACTTTAGAAACTTTGTTTGTTAATTTTTTATAAAATATCAATACTTGTCAATTTTTATTCTTTTATAACATCAATTTTCTTACCATATTTCTAAATTATTCTATTTGTGTTTGAGTAGACAGTATTGAATTTAATTTGTTTATTCCTTTTTAAGTTAAAATCTTGGATGCAAACCCATTCTAAGAGTAAGAAGAAAAGAATGATAATGGGAAATATTGTGCTCAAGCACCAAGGAAATATTTTTAGCAAGGTAACAAGATGTTTACAAATGAAGTATAAAACATGCCCATGCCATGACCTTTTCCATTTAGGAAGGTGGCAACAAAATTTGGATGAATTTGGTGGTGCCCGGAATGAAGACTTACAAAGGAAAGAAAATAATGAGAAAACATAAGGAAAAGATAATAAGTGGAAAAGAAAACTTAAACATTTTCTCATGCCTATTTCTCAAAAGAAAGTAGGGGAAAAAATACTCCAAATTTTATTTCCTTATAATTATGAAATATTTAATGGAATATATTACGTCTTTAAATTCCAAACAATCAAACTTTAGAAACTTTGTTTGTTTAATTTTTTATAAAATATCAATACTTGTCAATTTTTATTCTTTTATAACATCAATTTTCTTACCATATTTCTAAATTATTCTATTTGTGTTTGAGTAGACAGTATTGAATTTAATTTGTTTATTCCTTTTTAAGTTAAAATCTTGGTTCCAAACCCATTCTAAGAGTAAGAAGCAAAGAATGATAATGAGAAATATTGTGCTCAAACACCAAGGAAATATTTCTAGCAAGGTAACAAGATGTTTACAAATGAAGTATAAAACATGCCCTTGCCATGACCTTTTCCATTTAGGAAGGAGGCATCAAAATTTGGATGAATTTGGTGGTGCCCGGAATGAAGGCTTACAAAGGAAAGAAAATAATGAGAAAACATAAGGAAAAGATAATAAGTGGAAAATAAAACTTAAACATTTTCTCATGCCTATTTTTCAAAAGAAAGTAGGGGAAATAAATACTACAAATTTTATTTCCTTATAATTATGAAATAATTAATGGAATATATTACGTCTTTAAATGCCAAACAATCAAACTTTAGAAACTTTGTTTGTTAATTTTTTATAAAATATCAATAATTGTCAATTTTTATTCTTTTATAACATCAATTTTTTTACCATATTTCTAAATTATTCTATTTGTGTTTGACTAGACATTATTGAATTTAAATTGATTATTGCTTTTTAAATTAAAATCTTGGTTCCAAACCCATTCTCAGAGTAAGAAGCATAGAATGATAATGAGAAATATTGTGCTGAAGCACCAAGGAAATATTTTTTGCAAGGTAACAAGATGTTTACAAATGAAGTATAAAACATGCCCTTGCCATGACCTTTTCCATTTAGGAAGGAGGCATCAAAATTTGGATGAATTTGGTGGTGCTCGGAAGGAAGGCTTAGAAAGGAAAGAAAATAATGAGAAAACTTAAGGAAAAGATAATAAGTGGAAAAAAAATTTAAACATTTTCTCATGCCTATTTTTCAAAAGAAAGTAGGGGAAATAAATACTCCAAATTTTATTTCCTTATAATTATGAAATATTTAATGGAATATATTACGTCTTTAAATGCCAAACAATCAAACTTTAGAAACTTTGTTTGTTAATTTTTTTATAAAATATCAATACTTGTCAATTTTTATTCTTTTATAACATCAATTTTCTTACCATATTTCTAAATTATTCTATTTGTGTTTGAGTAGACAGTATTGAATTTAATTTGTTTATTCCTTTTTAAGTTAAAATCTTGGTTCCAAACCCATTCTAAGAGAAAGAAGCAAAGAATGATAATGGGAAATATTGTGCTCAAGCACTAAGGAAATATTTTTACCAAGGTAACGAGATGTTTACAAATGAAGTATAAAACATGCCCATGCCATGACCTTTTCTATTTAGGAAGGTGGCAAAAATATTTGGATGAATTTGATGGTGCCCAGAATGAAGACTTACAAAGGAAAGAAAACAATGAGAAAACATAAGGAAAAGATAATAAGTGGAAAAGAAAACTTAAACATTTTCTCATGCCAATTTCTCAAAAGAAAGTAGGGGAAATAAATACTCCAAATTTTATTTCCTTATAATTATGAAATATTTAATGGAATATATTACGTCTTTAAATGCCAAACAATCAAACTTTAGAAACTTTGTTTGTTAATTTTTTTATAAAATATCAATACTTGTCAATTTTTATTCTTTTATAACATCAATTTTCTTACCATATTTCTAAATTATTCTATTTGTGTTTGAGTAGACAGTATTGAATTTAATTTGTTTATTCCTTTTTAAGTTAAAATCTTGGTTCCAAACCCATTCTAAGAGTAAGAAGCAAAGAATGATAATGAGAAATATTGTGCTCAAGCACCAAGGAAATATTTTTAGCAAGGTAACAAGATGTTTACAAATGAAGTATAAAACATGCCCATGCCATGACCTTTTCCATTTAGGAAGGTGGCAACAAAATTTGGATGAATTTGGTGGTGCCCGGAATGAAGACTTACAAAGGAAAGAAAATAATGAGAAAACATAAGGAAAAGATAATAAGTGGAAAAGAAAACTTAAACATTTTCTCATGCCTATTTCTCAAAAGAAAGTAGGGGAAATAAATACTCCAAATTTTATTTCCTTATAATTATGAAATATTTAATGGAATATATTACGTCTTTAAATGCCAAACAATCAAACTTTAGAAACTTTGTTTGTTAATGTTTTTATAAAATATCAATAATTGTCAATTTTTATTCTTTTATAACATCAATTTTCTTACCATATTTCTAAATTATTCTATTTGTGTTTGAGTAGACAGTATTGAATTTAATTTGTTTATTCCTTTTTAAGTTAAAATCTTGGTTCCAAACCCATTCTAAGAGTAAGAAGCAAAGAATGATAATGAGAAATATTGTGCTCAAGCACCAAGGAAATATTTTTAGCAAGGTAACAAGATGTTTACAAATGAAGTATAAAACATGCCCATGCCATGACCTTTTCCATTTAGGAAGGTGGCAACAAAATTTGGATGAATTTGGTGGTGCCCGGAATGAAGACTTACAAAGGAAAGAAAATAATGAGAAAACATAAGGAAAAGATAATAAGTGGAAAAGAAAACTTAAACATTTTCTCATGCCTATTTCTCAAAAGAAAGTAGGGGAAATAAATACTCCAAATTTTATTTCCTTATAATTATGAAATATTTAATGGAATATATTACGTCTTTAAATGCCAAACAATCAAACTTTAGAAACTTTGTTTGTTAATTTTTTTATAAAATATCAATAATTGTCAATTTTTATTCTTTTATAACATCAATTTTCTTACCATATTTCTAAATTATTCTATTTGTGTTTGAGTAGACAGTATTGAATTTAATTTGTTTATTGCTTTTTAAATTAAAATCTTGGTTCCAAACCCATTCTAAGAGTAATAAGCAAAGAATGATAATGAGAAAGATTGTGCTCAAGCACCAAGGAAATATTTTTAGCAAAGTAACAAGATGTTTACAAATGAAGTATAAAACATGCCTTTCGAATGACCTTTTCCATTTAGGAAGGAGGCAACAAAATTTGGATGAATTTGGTGGTGCCCGGAATGAAGACTTACAAAGGAAAGAAAATAATTAGAAAACTTAAGGAAAAAATAATAAGTGGAAAAGAAAACTTAAACATTTTGTCATGCCTATTTTTCAAAAGAGAGTAGGGGAAATAAATACTACAAATTTTATTTCCTTATAATTATGAAATATTTAATGGAATATATTACGTCTTTAAATGCCAAACAATCAAACTTTAGAAACTTTGTTTGTTAATTGTTTTATAAAATATCAATAATTGTCAATTTTTATTCTTTTATAACATCAATTTTCTTACCATATTTCTAAATTATTCTATTTGTGTTTGACTAGACATCATTGAATTTAATTTGTTTATTCCTTTTTAAGTTAAAATCTTGGTTCCAAACCCATTCTAAGAGTAAGAAGCAAAGAATGATAATGAGAAATATTGTGCTCAAACACCAAGGAAATATTTCTAGCAAGGTAACAAGATGTTTACAAATGAAGTATAAAACATGCCCTTGCCATGACCTTTTCCATTTAGGAAGGTGGCAACAAAATTTGGATGAATTTGGTGGTGCCCGGAATGAAGACTTACAAAGGAAAGAAAATAATTAGAAAACATAAGGAAAAGATAATAAGTGGAAAAGAAAACTTAAACATTTTCTAATGCCTATTTTTCAAAAGAAAGTAGGGGAAATAAATACTCCAAATTTTATTTCCTTATAATTATGAAATATTTAATGGAATATATTACGTTTTTAAATGCCAAACAATCATACTTTAGAAACTTTGTTTGTTAATTTTTTTTATAAAATATCAATACTTGTCAATTTTTATTCTTTTATAACATCAATTTTCTTACCATATTTCTAAATTATTCTATTTGTGTTTGAGTAGACAGTATTGAATTTAATTTGTTTATTGCTTTTTAAGTTAAAATCTTGGTTCCAAACCCATTCTAAGAGTAAGAAGCAAAGAATGATAATGGGAAATATTGTGCTCAAGCACCAAGGAAATATTTTTAGCAAGGTAACAAGATGTTTACAAATGAAGTATAAAACATGCCCATGCCATGACCTTTTCCATTTAGGAAGGTGGCAAAAAAATTTGGATGAATTTGATGGTGCCCGGAATGAAGACTTACAAAGGAAAGAAAATAATGAGAAAACATAAGGAAAAGATAATAAGTGGAAAAGAAAACTTAAACATTTTCTCATGCCAATTTCTCAAAAGAAAGTAGGGAAAATAAATACTCCAAATTTTATTTCCTTATAATTATGAAATATTTAATGGAATATATTACGTCTTTAAATGCCAAATAATCAAACTTTAGAAACTTTGTTTGTTAATTTTTTTTATAAAATATCAATACTTGTCAATTTTTATTCTTTTATAACATCAATTTTCTTACCATATTTCTAAATTATTCTATTTGTGTTTGAGTAGACAGTATTGAATTTAATTTGTTTATTCCTTTTTAAGTTAAAATCTTGGTTCCAAACCCATTCTAAGAGTAAGAAGCAAAGAATGATAATGAGAAATATTGTGCTCAAGCACCAAGGAAATATTTTTAGCAAGGTAACAAGATGTTTACAAATGAAGTATAAAACATGCCCATGCCATGACCTTTTCCATTTAGGAAGGTGGCAAAAAAATTTGGATGAATTTGATGGTGCCCTATATGAAGACTTACAAAGGAAAGAAAATAATGAGAAAACATAAGGAAAAGATAATAAGTGGAAAAGAAAACTTAAACATTTTCTCATGCCTATTTCTCAAAAGAAAGTAGGGGAAATAAATACTCCAAATTTTATTTCCTTATAATTATGAAATATTTAATGGAATATATTACGTCTTTAAATGCCAAACAATCAAACTTTAGAAACTTTGTTTGTTAAATTTTTTATAAAATATCAATACTTGTCAATTTTTATTCTTTTATAACATCAATTTTCTTACCATATTTCTAAATTATTCTATTTGTGTTTGAGTAGACAGAATTGAATTTAATTTGTTTATTCCTTTTTAAGTTAAAATCTTGGTTCCAAACCCATTCTTAGAGTAAGAAGGAAAGAATGATAAAGAGAAATATTGTGCTCAAGCACCAAGGAAATATTTTTAGCAAGGTAACAAGATGTTTACAAATGATGTATAAAACATGCCCATGCCATGACCTTTTCCATTTAGGAAGGTGGAAATAAAATTTGGATGAATTTGGTGGTGCCCGGAATGAAGACTTACAAAGGAAAGCAAATAATGAGAAAACATAAGGAAAAGATAATAAGTAGAAAGGAAAACTTAAACATTTTCTCATGCCTATTTCTCAAAAGAAAGTAGGTGAAATAAATACTCCAAATTTTATTTCCTTATAATTATGCAATATTTAATGGAATATATTACGTCTTTAAATGCCAAATAATCAAACTTTAGAAACTTTGTTTGTTAATTTTTATTCTTTTATTAAATCAATTTTCTAACCATATTTCTAAATTATTCTATTTGTGTTTGAGTAGACAGTATTGAATTTAATTTGTTTATTCCTTTTTAAGTTAAAATCTTGGTTCCAAACCCATTCTAAGAGTAAGAAGGAAAGAATGATAATGGGAAATATTGTGCTCAAGCACCAAGGAAATATTTTTAGCAAGGTAACAAGATGTTTACAAATGAAGTATAAAACATGCCCATGCCATGACCTTTTCCATTTGGGAAGGTGGCAACAAAATTTGGATGAATTTGGTGGTGCCCGGAATGAAGACTTACAAAGGAAAGAAAATAATGAGAAAACATAAGGAAAAGATAATAAGTGGAAAAGAAAACTTAAACATTTTCTCATGCCTATTTCTCAAAAGAAAGTAGGGGAAATAAATACTCCAAATTTTATTTCCTTATAATTATGAAATATTTAATGGAATATATTACGTCTTTAAATGCCAAATAATCAAACTTTAGAAACTTTGTTTGTTAATTTTTATTCTTTTATTACATCAATTTTCTAACCATATTTCTAAATTATTCTATTTGTGTTTGAGTAGACAGTATTGAATTTAATTTGTTTATTCCTTTTTAAGTTAAAATCTTGGTTCCAAACCCATTCTAAGAGTAAGAAGGAAAGAATGATAAAGAGAAATATTGTGCTCAAGCACCAAGGAAATATTTTTAGCAAGGTAACAAGATGTTTACAAATGATGTATAAAACATGCCCATGCCATGACCTTTTCCATTTAGGAAGGTGGCAATAAAATTTGGATGAATTTGGTGGTGCCCGGAATGAAGACTTACAAAGGAAAGAAAATATTGAGAAAACATAAGGAAAAGATAATAAGTGGAAAAGAAAACTTAAACATTTTCTCATGCCTATTTCTCAAAAGAAAGTAGGGGAAATAAATACTCCAAATTTTATTTCCTTATAATTATGAAATATTTAATGGAATATATTACGTCTTTAAATGCCAAACAATCAAACTTTAGAAACTTTGTTTGTTAAATTTTTTATAAAATATCAATACTTGTAAATTTTATATTTTTTATAACATCAATTTTCTTACCATATTTCTAAATTATTCTATTTGTGTTTGAGTAGACAGTATTGAATTTAATTTGTTTATTCCTTTTTAAGTTAAAATCTTGGTTCCAAACCCATTCTAAGAGTAAGAAGGAAAGAATGATAAAGAGAAATATTGTGCTCAAGCACCAAGGAAATATTTTTAGCAAGGTAACAAGATGTTTACAAATGATGTATAAAACATGCCCATGCCATGACCTTTTCCATTTAGGAAGGTGGCAATAAAATTTGGATGAATTTGGTGGTGCCTGGAATGAAGACTTACAAAGGAAAGAAAATATTGAGAAAACATAAGGAAAAGATAATAAGTGGAAAAGAAAACTTAAACATTTTCTCATGCCTATTTCTCAAAAGAAAGTAGGGGAAATAAATACTCCAAATTTTATTTCCTTATAATTATGAAATATTTAATGGAATATATTACGTCTTTAAATGCCAAACAATCAAACTTTAGAAACTTTGTTTGTTAAATATTTTATAAAATATCAATACTTGTAAATTTTATATTTTTTATAACATCAATTTTCTTACCATATTTCTAAATTATTCTATTTGTGTTTGAGTAGACAGTATTGAATTTAATTTGTTTATTCCTTTTTAAGTTAAAATCTTGGTTCCAAACCCATTCTAAGTGTAAGAAGCAAAGAATGATAATGGGAAATATTGTGCTCAAGCACCAAGGAAATATTTTTAGCAAGGTAACAAGATGTTTACAAATGATGTATAAAACATGCCCATGCCATGACCTTTTCCATTTAGGAAGGTGGCAATAAAATTTGGATGAATTTGGCGGTGCCCGGAATGAAGACTTACAAAGGAAAGAAAATATTGAGAAAACATAAGGAAAATATAATAAGTGGAAAGGAAAACTTAAACATTTTCTCATGCCTATTTCTCAAAAGAAAGTAGGGGAAATAAATACTCCAAATTTTATTTCCTTATAATTATGAAATATTTAATGGAATATATTACGTCTTTAAATGCCAAACAATCAAACTTTAGAAACTTTGTTTGTTAAAGTTTTTATAAAATATCAATACTTGTAAATTTTATATTTTTTTATAACATCAATTTTCTTACCATATTTCTAAATTATTCTATTTGTGTTTGAGTAGACAGTATTGAATTTAATTTGTTTATTCCTTTTTAAGTTAAAATCTTGGTTCCAAACCCATTCCAAGAGTAAGAAGGAAAGAATGATAATGAGAAATATTGTGCTCAAGCACCAAGGAAATATTTTTAGCAAGGTAACAAGATGTTTACAAATGATGTATAAAACATGCCCATGCCATGACCTTTTCCATTTAGGAAGGTGGCAATAAAATTTGGATGAATTTGGTGGTGCCCGGAATGAAGACTTACAAAGGAAAGAAAATATTGAGAAAACATAAGGAAAAGATAATAAGTGGAAAGGAAAACTTAAACATTTTCTCATGCCTATTTCTCAAAAGAAAGTAAGGGAAATAAATACTCCAAATTTTATTTCCTTATAATTATGAAATATTTAATGGAATATATTACGTCTTTAAATGCCAAACAATCAAACTTTAGAAACTTTGTTTGTTAAATTTTTTATAAAATATCAATACTTGTCCATTTTTATTCTTTTATAACATCAATTTTCTTACCATATTTCTAAATTATTCTATTTGTGTTTGAGTAGACAGTATTGAATTTAATTTGTTTATTCCTTTTTAAGTTAAAATCTTGGTTCCAAACCCATTCTAAGAGTAAGAAGGAAAGAATGATAATGAGAAATATTGTGCTCAAGCACCAAGGAAATATTTTTAGCAAGGTAACAAGATGTTTACAAATGATGTATAAAACATGCCCATGCCATGACCTTTTCCATTTAGGAAGGTGGCAATAAAATTTGGATGAATTTGGTGGTGCCCAGAATGAAGACTTACAAAGGAAAGAAAATATTGAGAAAACATAAGGAAAAGATAATAAGTGGAAAAGAAAACTTAAACATTTTCTCATGCCTATTTCTCAAAAGAAAGTAGGGGAAATAAATACTCCAAATTTTATTTCCTTATAATTATGAAATATTTAATGGAATATATTACGTCTTTAAATGCCAAACAATCAAACTTTAGAAACTTTGTTTGTTAAATTTTTTATAAAATATCAATACTTGTAAATTTTATATTTTTTATAACATCAATTTTCTTACCATATTTCTAAATTATTCTATTTGTGTTTGAGTAGACAGTATTGAATTTAATTTGTTTATTCCTTTTTAAGTTAAAATCTTGGTTCCAAACCCATTCTAAGAGTAAGAAGGAAAGAATGATAAAGAGAAATATTGTGCTCAAGCACCAAGGAAATATTTTTAGCAAGGTAACAAGATGTTTACAAATGATGTATAAAACATGCCCATGCCATGACCTTTTCCATTTAGGAAGGTGGCAATAAAATTTGGATGAATTTGGTGGTGCCTGGAATGAAGACTTACAAAGGAAAGAAAATATTGAGAAAACATAAGGAAAAGATAATAAGTGGAAAAGAAAACTTAAACATTTTCTCATGCCTATTTCTCAAAAGAAACTAGCTCAAATAAATACTCCAAATTTTATTTCCTTATAATTATGAAATATTTAATGGAATATATTACGTCTTTAAATGCCAAACAATCAAACTTTAGAAACTTTGTTTGTTAAATTTTTTATAAAATATCAATACTTGTAAATTTTATATTTTTTATAACATCAATTTTCTTACCATATTTCTAAATTATTCTATTTGTGTTTGAGTAGACAGTATTGAATTTAATTTGTTTATTCCTTTTTAAGTTAAAATCTTGGTTCCAAACCCATTCTAAGAGTAAGAAGGAAAGAATGATAAAGAGAAATATTGTGCTCAAGCACCAAGGAAATATTTTTAGCAAGGTAACAAGATGTTTACAAATGATGTATAAAACATGCCCATGCCATGACCTTTTCCATTTAGGAAGGTGGCAATAAAATTTGGATGAATTTGGTGGTGCCTGGAATGAAGACTTACAAAGGAAAGAAAATATTGAGAAAACATAAGGAAAAGATAATAAGTGGAAAAGAAAACTTAAACATTTTCTCATGCCTATTTCTCAAAAGAAAGTAGGGGAAATAAATACTCCAAATTTTATTTCCTTATAATTATGAAATATTTAATGGAATATATTACGTCTTTAAATGCCAAACAATCAAACTTTAGAAACTTTGTTTGTTAAATTTTTTATAAAATATCAATACTTGTAAATTTTATATTTTTTATAACATCAATTTTCTTACCATATTTCTAAATTATTCTATTTGTGTTTGAGTAGACAGTATTGAATTTAATTTGTTTATTCCTTTTTAAGTTAAAATCTTGGTTCCAAACCCATTCTAAGAGTAAGAAGGAAAGAATGATAATGAGAAATATTGTGCTCAAGCACCAAGGAAATATTTTTAGCAAGGTAACAAGATGTTTACAAATGATGTATAAAACATGCCCATGCCATGACCTTTTCCATTTAGGAAGGTGGCAATAAAATTTGGATGAATTTGGTGTGCCCGGAATGAAGACTTACAAAGGAAAGAAAATATTGAGAAAACATAAGGAAAAGATAATAAGTGGAAAAGAAAACTTAAACATTTTCTCATGCCTATTTCTCAAAAGAAAGTAGGGGAAATAAATACTCCAAATTTTATTTCCTTATAATTATGAAATATTTAATGGAATATATTACGTCTTTAAATGCCAAACAATCAAACTTTAGAAACTTTGTTTGTTAAATTTTTATAAAATATCAATACTTGTAAATTTTATATTTTTTATAACATCAATTTTCTTACCATATTTCTAAATTATTCTATTTGTGTTTGAGTATACAGTATTGAATTTAATTTGTTTATTCCTTTTTAAGTTAAAATCTTGGTTCCAAACCCATTCTAAGAGTAAGAAGGAAAGAATGATAATGAGAAATATTGTGCTTAAGCACCAAGGTAATATTTTTACCAAGGTAACAAGATGTTTACAAATGATGTATAAAACATGCCCATGCCATGACCTTTTCCATTTAGGAAGCTGGCAACAAAATTTTGATGAATTTGGTGGTGCCCGGAATGAAGACTTACAAAGGAAAGAAAATATTGAGAAAACATAAGGAAAAGATAATAAGTGGAAAAGAAAACTTAAACATTTTCTCATGCCTATTTCTCAAAAGAAAGTAAAGGAAATAAATACTCCAAATTTTATTTCCTTATAATTATGAAATATTTAATGGAATATATTACGTCTTTAAATGCCAAACAATCAAACTTTAGAAACTTTGTTTGTTAAATTTTTTATAAAATATCAATACTTGTAAATTTTATATTTTTTATAACATCAATTTTCTTACCATATTTCTAAATTATTCTATTTGTGTTTGAGTAGACAGTATTGAATTTAATTTGTTTATTCCTTTTTAAGTTAAAATCTTGGTTCCAAACCCATTCTAAGAGTAAGAAGGAAAGAATGATAATGAGAAATATTGTGCTCAAGCACCAAGGAAATATTTTTAGCAAGGTAACAAGATGTTTACAAATGATGTATAAAACATGCCCATGCCATGACCTTTTCCATTTAGGAAGGTGGCAATAAAATTTGGATGAATTTGGTGGTGCCCAGAATGAAGACTTACAAAGGAAAGAAAATATTGAGAAAACATAAGGAAAAGATAATAAGTGGAAAGGAAAACTTAAACATTTTCTCATGCCTATTTCTCAAAAGAAAGTAGGGGAAATAAATACTCCAAATTTTATTTCCTTATAATTATGAAATATTTAATGGAATATATTACGTCTTTAAATGCCAAACAATCAAACTTTAGAAACTTTGTTTGTTAAATTTTTTATAAAATATCAATACTTGTAAATTTTATATTTTTTATAACATCAATTTTCTTACCATATTTCTAAATTATTCTATTTGTGTTTGAGTAGACAGTATTGAATTTAATTTGTTTATTCCTTTTGAAGTTAAAACCTTGGTTCCAAACCCATTCTAAGAGTAAGAAGGAAAGAATGATAATGAGAAATATTGTGCTTAAGCAACAAGGAAATATTTTTAGCAAGGTAACAAGATGTTTACAAATGATGTATAAAACATGGCCATGCCATGACCTTTTCCATTTAGGAAGGTGGCGACAAAATTTGGATGAATTTGGTGGTGCCCGGAATGAAGACTTACAAACGGAAGAAAATATTTAGAAAACATAAGGAAAAGATAATAAGTGGAAAAGAAAACTTAAACATTTTCTCATGCCTATTTCTCAAAAGAAAGTAGGGGAAATAAATACTCCAAATTTTATTTCCTTATAATTATGAAATATTTAATGGAATATATTACGTCTTTAAATGCCAAACAATCAAACTTTAGAAACTTTGTTTGTTAAATTTTTTATAAAATATCAATACTTGTAAATTTTATATTTTTTATAACATCAATTTTCTTACCATATTTCTAAATTATTCTATTTGTGTTTGAGTAGACAGTATTGAATTTAATTTGTTTATTCCTTTTTAAGTTAAAATCTTGGTTCCAAACCCATTCTAAGAGTAAGAAGGAAAGAATGATAAAGAGAAATATTGTGCTCAAGCACCAAGGAAATATTTTTAGCAAGGTAACAAGATGTTTACAAATGATGTATAAAACATGCCCATGCCATGACCTTTTCCATTTAGGAAGGTGGCAATAAAATTTGGATGAATTTGGTGGTGCCTGGAATGAAGACTTACAAAGGAAAGAAAATATTGAGAAAACATAAGGAAAAGATAATAAGTGGAAAAGAAAACTTAAACATTTTCTCATGCCTATTTCTCAAAAGAAAGTAGGGGAAATAAATACTCCAAATTTTATTTCCTTATAATTATGAAATATTTAATGGAATATATTACGTCTTTAAATGCCAAACAATCAAACTTTAGAAACTTTGTTTGTTAATTTTTTATAAAATATCAATACTTGTAAATTTTATATTTTTTATAACATCAATTTTCTTACCATATTTCTAAATTATTCTATTTGTGTTTGAGTAGACAGTATTGAATTTAATTTGTTTATTCCTTTTTAAGTTAAAATCTTGGTTCCAAACCCATTCTAAGAGTAAGAAGGAAAGAATGATAAAGAGAAATATTGTGCTCAAGCACCAAGGAAATATTTTTAGCAAGGTAACAAGATGTTTACAAATGATGTATAAAACATGCCCATGCCATGACCTTTTCCATTTAGGAAGGTGGCAATAAAATTTGGATGAATTTGGTGGTGCCCGGAATGAAGACTTACAAAGGAAAGAAAATATTGAGAAAACATAAGGAAAAGATAATAAGTGGAAAGGAAAACTTAAACATTTTCTCATGCCTATTTCTCAAAAGAAAGTAGGGGAAATAAATACTCCAAATTTTATTTCCTTATAATTATGCAATATTTAATGAAATATATTAGGTCTTTAAATGCCAAACAATCAAACTTTAGAAACTTTGTTTGTTAATTTTTTTATAAAATATCAATACTTGTAAATTTTATATTTTTTATAACATCAATTTTCTTACCATATTTCTAAATTATTCTATTTGTGTTTGAGTAGACAGTATTGAATTTAATTTGTTTATTCCTTTTTAAGTTAAAATCTTGGTTCCAAACCCATTCTAAGAGTAAGAAGGAAAGAATGATAATGGGAAATATTGTGCTCAAGCACCAAGGAAATATTTTTAGCAAGGTAACAAGATGTTTACAAATGATGTATAAAACATGCCCATGCCATGACCTTTTCCATTTAGGAAGGTGGCAATAAAATTTGGATGAATTTGGTGGTGCCCATAATGAAGACTTACAAAGGAAAGAAAATATTGAGAAAACATAAGGAAAAGATAATAAGTGGAAAGGAAAACTTAAACATTTTCTCATGCCTATTTCTCAAAAGAAAGTAGGGGAAATAAATACTCCAAATTTTATTTCCTTATAATTATGAAATATTTAATGGAATATATTACGTCTTTAAATGCCAAACAATCAAACTTTAGAAACTTTGTTTGTTAAATTTTTTATAAAATATCAATACTTGTAAATTTTATATTTTTTATAACATCAATTTTCTTACCATATTTCTAAATTATTCTATTTGTGTTTGAGTAGACAGTATTGAATTTAATTTGTTTATTCCTTTTGAAGTTAAAATCTTGGTTCCAAACCCATTCTAAGAGTAAGGAGGAAAGAATGATAATGAGAAATATTGTGTTTAAGCAACAAGGAAATATTTTTAGCAAGGTAACAAGATGTTTACAAATGATGTATAAAACATGGCCATGCCATGAACTTCTCCATTTAGGAAGCTGGCAACAAAATTTGGATGAATTTGGTGGTGCCCGGAATGAAGACTTACAAAGGAAAGAAAATATTGAGAAAACATAAGGAAAAGATAATAAGTGGAAAAGAAAACTTAAACATTTTCTCATGCCTATTTCTCAAAAGAAAGTAGGGGAAATAAATACTCCAAATTTTATTTCCTTATAATTATGAAATATTTAATGGAATATATTACGTCTTTAAATGCCAAACAATCAAACTTTAGAAACTTTGTTTGTTAAATTTTTATAAAATATCAATACTTGTAAATTTTATATTTTTTATAACATCAATTTTCTTACCATATTTCTAAATTATTCTATTTGTGTTTGAGTATACAGTATTGAATTTAATTTGTTTATTCCTTTTTAAGTTAAAATCTTGGTTCCAAACCCATTCCAAGAGTAAGAAGGAAAGAATGATAATGAGAAATATTGTGCTTAAGCACCAAGGAAATATTTTTAGCAAGGTAACAAGATGTTTACAAATGATGTATAAAACATGCCCATGCCATGACCTTTTCCATTTAGGAAGGTGGCAACAAAATTTGGATGAATTTGGTGGTGCACGGAATGAAGACTTACAAAGGGAAGAAAATATAGAGAAAACATAAGGAAAAGATAATAAGTGGAAAGGAAAACTTAAACATTTTCTCATGCCTATTTCTCAAAAGAAAGTAGGGGAAATAAATACTCCAAATTTTATTTCCTTATAATTATGCAATATTTAATGAAATATATTAGGTCTTTAAATGCCAAACAATCAAACTTTAGAAACTTTGTTTGTTAATTTTTTTATAAAATATCAATACTTGTAAATTTTATATTTTTTATAACATCAATTTTCTTACCATATTTCTAAATTATTCTATTTGTGTTTGAGTAGACAGTATTGAATTTAATTTGTTTATTCCTTTTTAAGTTAAAATCTTGGTTCCAAACCCATTCCAAGAGTAAGAAGGAAAGAATGATAATGAGAAATATTGTGCTTAAGCACCAAGGAAATATTTTTAGCAAGGTAACAAGATGTTTACAAATGATGTATAAAACATGCCCATGCCATGACCTTTTCCATTTAGGAAGGTGGCAATAAAATTTGGATGAATTTGGTGGTGCCCGGAATGAAGACTTACAAAGGAAAGAAAATATTGAGAAAACATAAGGAAAAGATAATAAGTGGAAAAGAAAACTTAAACATTTTCTCATGCCTATTTCTCAAAAGAAAGTAGGGGAAATAAATACTCCAAATTTTATTTCCTTATAATTATGAAATATTTAATGGAATATATTACGTCTTTAAATGCCAAACAATCAAACTTTAGAAACTTTGTTTGTTAAATTTTTTATAAAATATCAATACTTGTAAATTTTATATTTTTTATAACATCAATTTTCTTACCATATTTCTAAATTATTCTATTTGTGTTTGAGTAGACAGTATTGAATTTAATTTGTTTATTCCTTTTTAAGTTAAAACCTTGGTTCCAAACCCATTCTAAGAGTAAGAAGGAAAGAATGATAATGAGAAATATTGTGCTTAAGCAACAAGGAAATATTTTTAGCAAGGTAACAAGATGTTTACAAATGATGTATAAAACATGGCCATGCCATGACCTTTTCCATTTAGGAAGGTGGCAACAAAATTTGGATGAATTTGGTGGTGCCCGGAATGAAGACTTACAAAGGAAAGAAAATATTGAGAAAACATAAGGAAAAGATAATAAGTGGAAAAGAAAACTTAAACATTTTCTCATGCCTATTTCTCAAAAGAAAGTAGGGGAAATAAATACTCCAAATTTTATTTCCTTATAATTATGAAATATTTAATGGAATATATTACGTCTTTAAATGCCAAACAATCAAACTTTAGAAACTTTATTTGTTAAATTTTTTATAAAATATCAATACTTGTAAATTTTATATTTTTTATAACATCAATTTTCATACCATATTTCTAAATTATTCTATTTGTGTTTGAGTAGACAGTATTGAATTTAATTTGTTTATTCCTTTTGAAGTTAAAACCTTGGTTCCAAACCCATTCTAAGAGTAAGAAGGAAAGAATGATAATGAGAAATATTGTGCTTAAGCAACAAGGAAATATTTTTAGCAAGGTAACAAGATGTTTACAAATGATGTATAAAACATGGCCATGCCATGAACTTTTCCATTTAGGAAGCTGGCAACAAAATTTGGATGAATTTGGTGGTGCCCGGAATGAAGACTTACAAACGGAAGAAAATATTGAGAAAACATAAGGAAAAGATAATAAGTGGAAAAGAAAACTTAAACATTTTCTCATGCCTATTTCTCAAAAGAAAGTAGGGGAAATAAATACTCCAAATTTTATTTCCTTATAATTATGAAATATTTAATGGAATATATTACGTCTTTAAATGCCAAACAATCAAACTTTAGAAACTTTATTTGTTAAATTTTTTATAAAATATCAATACTTGTAAATTTTATATTTTTTATAACATCAATTTTCATACCATATTTCTAAATTATTCTATTTGTGTTTGAGTAGACAGTATTGAATTTAATTTGTTTATTCCTTTTGAAGTTAAAACCTTGGTTCCAAACCCATTCTAAGAGTAAGAAGGAAAGAATGATAATGAGAAATATTGTGCTTAAGCAACAAGGAAATATTTTTAGCAAGGTAACAAGATGTTTACAAATGATGTATAAAACATGGCCATGCCATGAACTTTTCCATTTAGGAAGCTGGCAACAAAATTTGGATGAATTTGGTGGTGCCCGGAATGAAGACTTACAAACGGAAGAAAATATTGAGAAAACATAAGGAAAAGATAATAAGTGGAAAAGAAAACTTAAACATTTTCTCATGCCTATTTCTCAAAAGAAAGTAGGGGAAATAAATACTCCAAATTTTATTTCCTTATAATTATGAAATATTTAATGGAATATATTACGTCTTTAAATGCCAAACAATCAAACTTTAGAAACTTTGTTTGTTAAATTTTTTATAAAATATCAATACTTGTAAATTTTATATTTTTTATAACATCAATTTTCTTACCATATTTCTAAATTATTCTATTTGTGTTTGAGTAGACAGTATTGAATTTAATTTGTTTATTCCTTTTTAAGTTAAAATCTTGGTTCCAAACCCATTCCAAGAGTAAGAAGGAAAGAATGATAATGAGAAATATTGTGCTTAAGCACCAAGGAAATATTTTTAGCAAGGTAACAAGATGTTTACAAATGATGTATAAAACATGCCCATGCCATGACCTTTTCCATTTAGGAAGGTGGCAACAAAATTTGGATGAATTTGGTGGTGCCCGGAATGAAGACTTACAAAGGAAAGAAAATATTGAGAAAACATAAGGAAAAGATAATAAGTGGAAAAGAAAACTTAAACATTTTCTCATGCCTATTTCTCAAAAGAAAGTAGGGGAAATAAATACTCCAAATTTTATTTCCTTATAATTATGAAATATTTAATGGAATATATTACGTCTTTAAATGCCAAACAATCAAACTTTAGAAACTTTGTTCGTTAAATTTTTTATAAAATATCAATACTTGTAAATTTTATATTTTTTATAACATCAATTTTCTTACCATATTTCTAAATTATTCTATTTGTGTTTGAGTTGACAGTATTGAATTTAATTTGTTTATTCCTTTTTAAGTTAAAATCTTGGTTCCAAACCCATTCCAAGAGTAAGAAGGAAAGAATGATAATGAGAAATATTGTGCTTAAGCACCAAGGAAATATTTTTAGCAAGGTAACAAGATGTTTACAAATGATGTATAAAACATGCCCATGCCATGACCTTTTCCATTTGAGAAGGTGGAAACAAAATTTGGATGAATTTGGTGGTGCCCGGAATGAAGACTTACAAAGGAAAGAAAATATTGAGAAAACATAAGGAAAAGATAATAAGTGGAAAATAAAACTTAAACATTTTCTCATGCCTATTTCTCAAAAGAAAGTAAAGGAAATAAATACTCCAAATTTTATTTCCTTATAATTATGAAATATTTAATGGAATATATTACGTCTTTAAATGCCAAACAATCAAACTTTAGAAACTTTGTTTGTTAAATTTTTTATAAAATATCAATACTTGTAAATTTTATATTTTTTATAACATCAATTTTCTTACCATATTTCTAAATTATTCTATTTGTGTTTGAGTAGACAGTATTGAATTTAATTTGTTTATTCCTTTTTAAGTTAAAATCTTGGTTCCAAACCCATTCCAAGAGTAAGAAGGAAAGAATGATAATGCGAAATATTGTGCTTAAGCACCAAGGAAATATTTTTAGCAAGGTAACAAGATGTTTACAAATGATGTATAAAACATGCCCATGCCATGACCTTTTCCATTTAGGAAGCTGGCAACAAAATTTTGATGAATTTGGTGTGCCCGGAATGAAGACTTACAAAGGAAAGAAAATATTGAGAAAACATAAGGAAAAGATAATAAGTGGAAAATAAAACTTAAACATTTTCTCATGCCTATTTCTCAAAAGAGAGTTGGGGAAATAAATACTCCAAATTTTATTTCCTTATAATTATGAAATATTTAATGGAATACATTACGTATTTAAATGCCAAACAATCAAACTTTAGAAACTTTGTTTGTTAAATTTTTTATAAAATATCAATCCTTGTAAATTTTATATTTTTTATAACATCAATTTTCTTACCATATTTCTAAATTATTCTATTTGTGTTTGAGTAGACAGTATTGAATTTAATTTGTTTATTCCTTTTTAAGTTAAAATCTTGGTTCCAAACCCATTCCAAGAGTAAGAAGGAAAGAATGATAATGAGAAATGTTGTGTTTAAGCACCAAGGAAATATTTTTAGCAAGGTAACAAGATGTTTACAAATGATGTATAAAACATGCCCATGCCATGAACTTTTCCATTTGGGAAGCCGGCAACAAAATTTGGATGAATTTGGTGGTGCCCGGAATGAAGACTTGCAAACGGAAGAAAATATTGAGAAAACATAAGGAAAAGATAATAAGTGGAAAAGAAAATTTAAACATTTTCTCATGCCTATTTCTCAAAAGAAAGTAGGGGAAATAAATACTCCAAATTTTATTTCCTTATAATTATGAAATATTTAATGGAATATATTACGTCTTTAAATGCCAAACAATCAAACTTTAGAAACTTTGTTTGTTAAATTTTTTATAAAATATCAATACTTGTAAATTTTATATTTTTTATAACATCAATTTTCTTACCATATTTCTAAATTATTCTATTTGTGTTTGAGTTGACAGTATTGAATTTAATTTGTTTATTCCTTTTTAAGTTAAAATCTTGGTTCCAAACCCATTCCAAGAGTAAGAAGGAAAGAATGATAATGAGAAATATTGTGCTTAAGCACCAAGGAAATATTTTTAGCAAGGTAACAAGATGTTTACAAATGATGTATAAAACATGCCCATGCCATGACCTTTTCCATTTAGGAAGCTGGCAACAAAATTTGGATGAATTTGGTGGTGCCCGGAATGAAGACTTACAAAGGGAAGAAAATATTGAGAAAACATAAGGAAAAGATAATAAGTGGAAAAGAAAACTTAAACATTTTCTCATGCCTATTTCTCAAAAGAAAGTAGGGGAAATAAATACTCCAAATTTTATTTCCTTATAATTATGAAATATTTAATGGAATATATTACGTCTTTAAATGCCAAACAATCAAACTTTTGAAACTTTGTTTGTTAAAGTTTTATAAAATATTAATAGTTGTAAATTTTATATTTTTTATAACATCAATTTTCTTACCATATTTCTAAATTATTCTATTTGTGTTTGAGTTGACAGTATTGAATTTAATTTGTTTATTCCTTTTTAAGTTAAAATCTTGGTTCCAAACCCATTCCAAGAGTAAGAAGGAAAGAATGATAATGAGAAATATTGTGCTTAAGCACCAAGGAAATATTTTTAGCAAGGTAACAAGATGTTTACAAATGATGTATAAAACATGCCCATGCCATGACCTTTTCCATTTAGGAAGGTGGCAATAAAATTTGGATGAATTTGGTGGTGCCCAGAATGAAGACTTACAAAGGAAAGAAAATATTGAGAAAACATAAGGAAAAGATAATAAGTGGAAAGGAAAACTTAAACATTTTCTCATGCCTATTTCTCAAAAGAAAATAGGGGAAATAAATACTCCAAATTTTATTTCCTTATAATTATGAAATATTTAATGGAATATATTACGTCTTTAAATGCCAAACAATCAAACTTTAGAAACTTTGTTCGTTAAATTTTTTATAAAATATCAATACTTGTAAATTTTATATTTTTTATAACATCAATTTTCTTACCATATTTCTAAATTATTCTATTTGTGTTTGAGTAGACAGTATTGAATTTAATTTGTTTATTCCTTTTTAAGTTAAAATCTTGGTTCCAAACCCATTCCAAGAGTAAGAAGGAAAGAATGATAATGAGAAATATTGTGCTTAAGCACCAAGGAAATATTTTTAGCAAGGTAACAAGATGTTTACAAATGATGTATAAAACATGCCCATGCCATGACCTTTTCCATTTAGGAAGCTGGCAACAAAAGTTGATGAATTTGGTGGTGCCCGGAATGAAGACTTACAAAGGAAAGAAAATATTGAGCAAACATAAGGAAAAGATAATAAATGGAAAAGAGAACTTAAACATTTTCTCATCATGCCTATTTCTCAAAAGAAAGTAAGGGAAATAAATACTCCAAATTTTATTTCCTTATAATTATGAAATATTTAATGGAATATATTACGTCTTTAAATGCCAAACAATCAAACTTTAGAAAGTTTGTTTGTTAAATTTTTTATAAAATATCAATACTTGTAAATTTTATATTTTTTATAACATCCATTTTCTTACCATATTTCTAAATTATTCTATTTGTGTTTGAGTAGACAGTATTGAATTTAATTTGTTTATTCCTTTTTAAGTTAAAATCTTGGTTCCAAACCCATTCCAAGAGTAAGAAGGAAAGAATGATAATGCGAAATATTGTGCTTAAGCACCAAGGAAATATTTTTAGCAAGGTAACAAGATGTTTACAAATGATGTATAAAACATGCCCATGCCATGACCTTTTCCATTTGAGAAGGTGGAAACAAAATTTGGATGAATTTGGTGGTGCCCGGAATGAAGACTTACAAAGGAAAGAAAATAATGAGAAAACATAAGGAAAAGATAATAAGTGGAAAGGAAAACTTAAACATTTTCTCATGCCTATTTCTCAAAAGAAAGTAGGGGAAATAAATACTCCAAATTTTATTTCCTTATAATTATGAAATATTTAATGGAATATATTACGTCTTTAAATGCCAAACAATCAAACTTTAGAAACTTTGTTTGTTAAATTTTTTATAAAATATCAATACTTGTAAATTTTATATTTTTTATAACATCAATTTTCTTACCATATTTCTAAATTATTCTATTTGTGTTTGAGTATACAGTATTGAATTTAATTTGTTTATTCCTTTTTAAGTTAAAATCTTGGTTCCAAACCCATTCCAAGAGTAAGAAGGAAAGAATGATAATGAGAAATATTGTGCTTAAGCACCAAGGAAATATTTTTAGCAAGGTAACAAGATGTTTACAAATGATGTATAAAACATGCCCATGCCATGACCTTTTCCATTTAGGAAGCTGGCAACAAAATTTGGATGAATTTGGTGGTGCCCGGAATGAAGACTTACAAAGGAAAGAAAATATTGAGAAAACATAAGGAAAAGATAATAAGTGGAAAAGAAAACTTAAACATTTTCTCATGCCTATTTCTCAAAAGAAAGTAGGGAAATAAATACTCCAAATTTTATTTCCTTATAATTATGAAATATTTAATGGAATATATTACGTCTTTAAATGCCAAACAATCAAACTTTAGAAACTTTGTTTGTTAAATTTTTTATAAAATATCAATACTTGTAAATTTTATATTTTTTATAACATCAATTTTCTTACCATATTTCTAAATTATTCTATTTGTGTTTGAGTAGACAGTATTGAATTTAATTTGTTTATTCCTTTTTAAGTTAAAATCTTGGTTCCAAACCCATTCCAAGAGTAAGAAGGAAAGAATGATAATGAGAAATATTGTGCTTAAGCACCAAGGAAATATTTTTAGCAAGGTAACAAGATGTTTACAAATGATGTATAAAACATGCCCATGCCATGACCTTTTCCATTTAGGAAGGTGGAAACAAAATTTGGATGAATTTGGTGGTGCCCGGAATGAAGACTTACAAAGGAAAGAAAATATTGAGAAAACATAAGGAAAAGATAATAAGTGGAAAGGAAAACTTAAACATTTTCTCATGCCTATTTCTCAAAAGAAAGTTGGGGAAATAAATACTCCAAATTTTATTTCCTTATAATTATGAAATATTTAATGGAATATATTACGTCTTTAAATGCCAAACAATCAAACTTTAGAAACTTTGTTTGTTAAATTTTTTATAAAATATCAATACTTGTAAATTTTATATTTTTTATAACATCAATTTTCTTACCATATTTCTAAATTATTCTATTTGTGTTTGAGTAGACAGTATTGAATTTAATTTGTTTATTCCTTTTTAAGTTAAAATCTTGGTTCCAAACCCATTCCAAGAGTAAGAAGGAAAGAATGATAATGCGAAATATTGTGCTTAAGCACCAAGGAAATATTTTTAGCAAGGTAACAAGATGTTTACAAATGATGTATAAAACATGCCCATGCCATGACCTTTTCCATTTAGGAAGCTGGCAACAAAATTTTGATGAATTTGGTGGTGCCCGGAATGAAGACTTACAAAGGAAAGAAAATATTGAGAAAACATAAGGAAAAGATAATAAGTGGAAAGGAAAACTTAAACATTTTCTCATGCCTATTTCTCAAAAGAAAGTAGGGGAAATAAATACTCCAAATTTTATTTCCTTATAATTATGAAATATTTAATGGAATATATTACGTCTTTAAATGCCAAACAATCAAACTTTAGAAACTTTGTTTGTTAAATTTTTTATAAAATATCAATACTTGTAAATTTTATATTTTTTATAACATCAATTTTCTTACCATATTTCTAAATTATTCTATTTGTGTTTGAGTAGACAGTATTGAATTTAATTTGTTTATTCCTTTTTAAGTTAAAATCTTGGTTCCAAACCCATTCCAAGAGTAAGAAGGAAAGAATGATAATGAGAAATATTGTGCTTAAGCACCAAGGAAATATTTTTAGCAAGGTAACAAGATGTTTACAAATGATGTATAAAACATGCCCATGCCATGACCTTTTCCATTTAGGAAGGTGGCAACAAAATTTGGATGAATTTGGTGGTGCCCGGAATGAAGACTTACAAAGGAAAGAAAATATTGAGAAAACATAAGGAAAAGATAATAAGTGGAAAGGAAAACTTAAACATTTTCTCATGCCTATTTCTCAAAAGAAAGTAGGGAAAATAAATACTCCAAATTTTATTTCCTTATAATTATGAAATATTTAATGGAATATATTACGTCTTTAAATGCCAAACAATCAAACTTTAGAAACTTTGTTTGTTAAATTTTTTATAAAATATCAATACTTGTAAATTTTATATTTTTTATAACATCAATTTTCTTACCATATTTCTAAATTATTCTATTTGTGTTTGAGTAGACAGTATTGAATTTAATTTGTTTATTCCTTTTTAAGTTAAAATCTTGGTTCCAAACCCATTCCAAGAGTAAGAAGGAAAGAATGATAATGAGAAATATTGTGCTTAAGCACCAAGGAAATATTTTTAGCAAGGTAACAAGATGTTTACAAATGATGTATAAAACATGCCCATGCCATGACCTTTTCCATTTAGGAAGGTGGCAATAAAATTTGGATGAATTTGGCGGTGCCCGGAATGAAGACTTACAAAGGAAAGAAAATATTGAGAAAACATAAGGAAAAGATAATAAGTGGAAAAGAAAACTTAAACATTTTCTCATCATGCCTATTTCTCAAAAGAAAGTAAGGGAAATAAATACTCCAAATTTTATTTCCTTATAATTATGAAATATTTAATGGAATATATTACGTCTTTAAATGCCAAACAATCAAACTTTAGAAACTTTGTTTGTTAAATTTTTTATAAAATATCAATACTTGTAAATTTTATATTTTTTATAACATCAATTTTCTTACCATATTTCTAAATTATTCTATTTGTGTTTGAGTAGACAGTATTGAATTTAATTTGTTTATTCCTTTTTAAGTTAAAATCTTGGTTCCAAACCCATTCCAAGAGTAAGAAGGAAAGAATGATAATGCGAAATATTGTGCTTAAGCACCAAGGAAATATTTTTAGCAAGGTAACAAGATGTTTACAAATGATGTATAAAACATGCCCATGCCATGACCTTTTCCATTTAGGAAGGTGGAAACAAAATTTGGATGAATTTGGTGGTGCCCAGAATGAAGACTTACAAAGGAAAGAAAATATTGAGAAAACATAAGGAAAAGATAATAAGTGGAAAAGAAAACTTAAACATTTTCTCATGCCTATTTCTCAAAAGAAACTGGGGAAATAAATACTCCAAATTTTATTTCCTTATAATTATGAAATATTTAATGGAATATATTACGTCTTTAAATGCCAAACAATCAAACTTTAGAAACTTTGTTTGTTAAATTTTTTATAAAATATCAATACTTGTAAATTTTATATTTTTTATAACATCAATTTTCTTACCATATTTCTAAATTATTCTATTTGTGTTTGAGTAGACAGTATTGAATTTAATTTGTTTATTCCTTTTTAAGTTAAAATCTTGGTTCCAAACCCATTCCAAGAGTAAGAAGGAAAGAATGATAATGCGAAATATTGTGCTTAAGCACCAAGGAAATATTTTTAGCAAGGTAACAAGATGTTTACAAATGATGTATAAAACATGCCCATGCCATGACCTTTTCCATTTAGGAAGGTGGAAATAAAATTTGGATGAATTTGGTGGTGCCGGAATGAAGACTTACAAAGGAAAGAAAATATTGAGAAAACATAAGGAAAAGATAATAAGTGGAAAGGAAAACTTAAACATTTTCTCATGCCTATTTCTCAAAAGAAAGTAAGGGAAATAAATACTCCAAATTTTATTTCCTTATAATTATGAAATATTTAATGGAATATATTACGTCTTTAAATGCCAAACAATCAAACTTTAGAAACTTTGTTTGTTAAATTTTTTATAAAATATCAATACTTGTAAATTTTATATTTTTTATAACATCAATTTTCTTACCATATTTCTAAATTATTCTATTTGTGTTTGAGTATACAATATTGAATTTAATTTGTTTATTCCTTTTTAAGTTAAAATCTTGGTTCCAAACCCATTCCAAGAGTAAGAAGGAAAGAATGATAATGAGAAATATTGTGCTTAAGCACCAAGGAAATATTTTTAGCAAGGTAACAAGATGTTTACAAATGATGTATAAAACATGCCCATGCCATGACCTTTTCCATTTAGGAAGCTGGCAACAAAATTTTGATGAATTTGGTGGTGCCCGGAATGAAGACTTACAAAGGAAAGAAAATATTGAGAAAACATAAGGAAAAGATAATAAATGGAAAAGAGAACTTAAACATTTTCTCATCATGCCTATTTCTCAAAAGAAAGTAGGGGAAATAAATACTCCAAATTTTATTTCCTTATAATTATGAAATATTTAATGGAATATATTACGTCTTTAAATGCCAAACAATCAAACTTTAGAAACTTTGTTTGTTAAATTTTTTATAAAATATCAATACTTGTAAATTTTATATTTTTTATAACATCAATTTTCTTACCATATTTCTAAATTATTCTATTTGTGTTTGAGTAGACAGTATTGAATTTAATTTGTTTATTCCTTTTTAAGTTAAAATCTTGGTTCCAAACCCATTCCAAGAGTAAGAAGGAAAGAATGATAATGAGAAATATTGTGCTTAAGCACCAAGGAAATATTTTTAGCAAGGTAACAAGATGTTTACAA
Source organism: Hippophae gyantsensis (assembly GCA_030763125.1). Taxonomy (NCBI): domain Eukaryota; kingdom Viridiplantae; phylum Streptophyta; class Magnoliopsida; order Rosales; family Elaeagnaceae; genus Hippophae; species Hippophae gyantsensis. The sequence goes on along the minus strand of CM061038.1, from coordinate 9,605,664 downwards.
ATGATGTATAAAACATGGCCATGCCATGAACTTTTCCATTTAGGAAGCTGGCAACAAAATTTGGATGAATTTGGTGGTGCCCGGAATGAAGACTTACAAAGGGAAGAAAATATTGAGAAAACATAAGGAAAAGATAATAAGTGGAAAGGAAAACTTAAACATTTTCTCATGCCTATTTCTCAAAAGAAAGTAAAGGAAATAAATACTCCAAATTTTATTTCCTTATAATTATGAAATATTTAATGGAATATATTACGTCTTTAAATGCCAAACAATCAAACTTTAGAAACTTTGTTTGTTAAATTTTTTATAAAATATCAATACTTGTAAATTTTATATTTTTTATAACATCAATTTTCTTACCATATTTCTAAATTATTCTATTTGTGTTTGAGTAGACAGTATTGAATTTAATTTGTTTATTCCTTTTTAAGTTAAAATCTTGGTTCCAAACCCATTCCAAGAGTAAGAAGGAAAGAATGATAATGAGAAATATTGTGCTTAAGCACCAAGGAAATATTTTTAGCAAGGTAACAAGATGTTTACAAATGATGTATAAAACATGCCCATGCCATGACCTTTTCCATTTAGGAAGGTGGAAATAAAATTTGGATGAATTTGGTGGTGCACGGAATGAAGACTTACAAAGGAAAGAAAATATTGAGAAAACATAAGGAAAAGATAATAAGTGGAAAGGAAAACTTAAACATTTTCTCATGCCTATTTCTCAAAACAAAGTAGCCGAAATAAATACTCCAAATTTTATTTCCTTATAATTATGAAATATTTAATGGAATATATTACGTCTTTAAATGCCAAACAATCAAACTTTAGAAACTTTGTTTGTTAAATTTTTTATAAAATATCAATACTTGTAAATTTTATATTTTTTATAACATCAATTTTCTTACCATATTTCTAAATTATTCTATTTGTGTTTGAGTAGACAGTATTGAATTTAATTTGTTTATTCCTTTTTAAGTTAAAATCTTGGTTCCAAACCCATTCCAAGAGTAAGAAGGAAAGAATGATAATGAGAAATATTGTGCTTAAGCACCAAGGAAATATTTTTAGCAAGGTAACAAGATGTTTACAAATGATGTATAAAACATGCCCATGCCATGACCTTTTCCATTTAGGAAGCTGGCAACAAAATTTGGATGAATTTGGTGGTGACCGGAATGAAGACTTACAAAGGAAAGAAAATATTGAGAAAACATAAGGAAAAGATAATAAGTGGAAAAGAAAACTTAAACATTTTCTCATGCCTATTTCTCAAAAGAAAGTAGGGGAAATAAATACTCCAAATTTTATTTCCTTATAATTATGAAATATTTAATGGAATATATTACGTCTTTAAATGCCAAACAATCAAACTTTAGAAACTTTGTTTGTTAAATTTTTTATAAAATATCAATACTTGTAAATTTTATATTTTTTATAACATCAATTTTCTTACCATATTTCTAAATTATTCTATTTGTGTTTGAGTAGACAGTATTGAATTTAATTTGTTTATTCCTTTTTAAGTTAAAATCTTGGTTCCAAACCCATTCCAAGAGTAAGAAGGAAAGAATGATAATGCGAAATATTGTGCTTAAGCACCAAGGAAATATTTTTAGCAAGGTAACAAGATGTTTACAAATGATGTATAAAACATGCCCATGCCATGACCTTTTCCATTTAGGAAGGTGGCAATAAAATTTGGATGAATTTGGCGGTGCCCGGAATGAAGACTTACAAAGGAAAGAAAATATTGAGAAAACATAAGGAAAAGATAATAAATGGAAAAGAGAACTTAAACATTTTCTCATCATGCCTATTTCTCAAAAGAAAGTAAGGGAAATAAATACTCCAAATTTTATTTCCTTATAATTATGAAATATTTAATGGAATATATTACGTCTTTAAATGCCAAACAATCAAACTTTAGAAAGTTTGTTTGTTAAATTTTTTATAAAATATCAATACTTGTAAATTTTATATTTTTTATAACATCAATTTTCTTACCATATTTCTAAATTATTCTATTTGTGTTTGAGTAGACAGTATTGAATTTAATTTGTTTATTCCTTTTTAAGTTAAAATCTTGGTTCCAAACCCATTCCAAGAGTAAGAAGGAAAGAATGATAATGAGAAATATTGTGCTTAAGCACCAAGGAAATATTTTTAGCAAGGTAACAAGATGTTTACAAATGATGTATAAAACATGCCCATGCCATGACCTTTTCCATTTAGGAAGGTGGAAATAAAATTTGGATGAATTTGGTGGTGCCCGGAATGAAGACTTACAAAGGAAAGAAAATATTGAGAAAACATAAGGAAAAGATAATAAGTGGAAAAGAAAACTTAAACATTTTCTCATGCCTATTTCTCAAAAGAAACTGGGGAAATAAATACTCCAAATTTTATTTCCTTATAATTATGAAATATTTAATGGAATATATTACGTCTTTAAATGCCAAACAATCAAACTTTAGAAACTTTGTTTGTTAAATTTTTTATAAAATATCAATACTTGTAAATTTTATATTTTTTATAACATCAATTTTCTTACCATATTTCTAAATTATTCTATTTGTGTTTGAGTAGACAATATTGAATTTAATTTGTTTATTCCTTTTTAAGTTAAAATCTTGGTTCCAAACCCATTCCAAGAGTAAGAAGGAAAGAATGATAATGAGAAATATTGTGCTTAAGCACCAAGGAAATATTTTTAGCAAGGTAACAAGATGTTTACAAATGATGTATAAAACATGCCCATGCCATGACCTTTTCCATTTAGGAAGGTGGCAATAAAATTTGGATGAATTTGGTGGTGCCTGGAATGAAGACTTACAAAGGAAAGAAAATATTGAGAAAACATAAGGAAAAGATAATAAGTGGAAAAGAAAACTTAAACATTTTCTCATCATGCCTATTTCTCAAAAGAAAGTAAGGGAAATAAATACTCCAAATTTTATTTCCTTATAATTATGAAATATTTAATGGAATATATTACGTCTTTAAATGCCAAACAATCAAACTTTAGAAAGTTTGTTTGTTAAATTTTTTATAAAATATCAATACTTGTAAATTTTATATTTTTTATAACATCAATTTTCTTACCATATTTCTAAATTATTCTATTTGTGTTTGAGTAGACAGTATTGAATTTAATTTGTTTATTCCTTTTTAAGTTAAAATCTTGGTTCCAAACCCATTCCAAGAGTAAGAAGGAAAGAATGATAATGAGAAATATTGTGCTTAAGCACCAAGGAAATATTTTTAGCAAGGTAACAAGATGTTTACAAATGATGTATAAAACATGCCCATGCCATGACCTTTTCCATTTAGGAAGGTGGAAACAAAATTTGGATGAATTTGGTGGTGCCCGGAATGAAGACTTACAAAGGAAAGAAAATATTGAGAAAACATAAGGAAAAGATAATAAGTGGAAAGGAAAACTTAAACATTTTCTCATGCCTATTTCTCAAAAGAAAGTAAGGGAAATAAATACTCCAAATTTTATTTCCTTATAATTATGAAATATTTAATGGAATATATTACGTCTTTAAATGCCAAACAATCAAACTTTAGAAAGTTTGTTTGTTAAATTTTTTATAAAATATCAATACTTGTAAATTTTATATTTTTTATAACATCAATTTTCTTACCATATTTCTAAATTATTCTATTTGTGTTTGAGTAGACAGTATTGAATTTAATTTGTTTATTTCTTTTTAAGTTAAAATCTTGGTTCCAAACCCATTCCAAGAGTAAGAAGGAAAGAATGATAATGAGAAATATTGTGCTTAAGCACCAAGGAAATATTTTTAGCAAGGTAACAAGATGTTTACAAATGATGTATAAAACATGCCTATGCCATGACCTATTCCATTTAGGAAGCTGGCAACAAAATTTGGATGAATTTGGTGGTGCACGGAATGAAGACTTACAAAGGGAAGAAAATATAGAGAAAACATAAGGAAAAGATAATAAGTGGAAAGGAAAACTTAAACATTTTCTCATGCCTATTTCTCAAAAGAAAGTAGGGGAAATAAATACTCCAAATTTTATTTCCTTATAATTATGAAATATTTAATGGAATATATTACGTCTTTAAATGCCAAACAATCAAACTTTAGAAACTTTGTTTGTTAAATTTTTTATAAAATATCAATACTTGTAAATTTTATATTTTTTATAACATCAATTTTCTTACCATATTTCTAAATTATTCTATTTGTGTTTGAGTAGACAGTATTGAATTTAATTTGTTTATTCCTTTTTAAGTTAAAATCTTGGTTCCAAACCCATTCCAAGAGTAAGAAGGAAAGAATGATAATGCGAAATATTGTGCTTAAGCACCAAGGAAATATTTTTAGCAAGGTAACAAGATGTTTACAAATGATGTATAAAACATGCCCATGCCATGACCTTTTCCATTTAGGAAGCTGGCAACAAAATTTTGATGAATTTGGCGGTGCCCGGAATGAAGACTTACAAAGGAAAAAAATATTGAGAAAACATAAGGAAAAGATAATAAATGGAAAAGAGAACTTAAACATTTTCTCATCATGCCTATTTCACAAAAGAAAGTAAGGGAAATAAATACTCCAAATTTTATTTCCTTATAATTATGAAATATTTAATGGAATATAATACGTCTTTAAATGCCAAACAATCAAACTTTAGAAAGTTTGTTTGTTAAATTTTTTATAAAATATCAATACTTGTAAATTTTATATTTTTTATAACATCCATTTTCTTACCATATTTCTAAATTATTCTATTTGTGTTTGAGTAGACAGTATTGAATTTAATTTGTTTATTCCTTTTTAAGTTAAAATCTTGGTTCCAAACCCATTCCAAGAGTAAGAAGGAAAGAATGATAATGAGAAATATTGTGCTTAAGCACCAAGGTAATATTTTTACCAAGGTAACAAGATGTTTACAAATGATGTATAAAACATGCCCATGCCATGACCTTTTCCATTTAGGAAGCTGGCAACAAAATTTTGATGAATTTGGTGGTGCCCGATATGAAGACTTACAAAGGGAAGAAAATATTGAGAAAACATAAGGAAAAGATAACAAGTGGAAAAGAAAACTTAAAATTTTCTCATGCCTATTTCCCAAAAGAAAGTAGGGAAATAAATACTCCAAATTTTATTTCCTTATAATTATGAAATATTTAATGGAATATATTACGTCTTTAAATGCCAAACAATCAAACTTTAGAAACTTTGTTTGTTAAATTTTTTATAAAATATCAATACTTGTAAATTTTATATTTTTTATAACATCAATTTTCTTACCATATTTCTAAATTATTCTATTTGTGTTTGAGTAGACAGTATTGAATTTAATTTGTTTATTCCTTTTTAAGTTAAAATCTTGGTTCCAAACCCATTCCAAGAGTAAGAAGGAAAGAATGATAATGCGAAATATTGTGCTTAAGCACCAAGGAAATATTTTTAGCAAGGTAACAAGATGTTTACAAATGATGTATAAAACATGCCCATGCCATGACCTTTTCCATTTGAGAAGGTGGAAACAAAATTTGGATGAATTTGGTGGTGCCCGGAATGAAGACTTACAAAGGAAAGAAAATATTGAGAAAACATAAGGAAAAGATAATAAGTGGAAAATAAAACTTAAACATTTTCTCATGCCTATTTCTCAAAAGAAAGTAAAGGAAATAAATACTCCAAATTTTATTTCCTTATAATTATGAAATATTTAATGGAATATATTACGTCTTTAAATGCCAAACAATCAAACTTTAGAAACTTTGTTTGTTAAATTTTTTATAAAATATCAATACTTGTAAATTTTATATTTTTTATAACATCCATTTTCTTACCATATTTCTAAATTATTCTATTTGTGTTTGAGTAGACAGTATTGAATTTAATTTGTTTATTCCTTTTTAAGTTAAAATCTTGGTTCCAAACCCATTCCAAGAGTAAGAAGGAAAGAATGATAATGCGAAATATTGTGCTTAAGCACCAAGGAAATATTTTTAGCAAGGTAACAAGATGTTTACAAATGATGTATAAAACATGCCCATGCCATGACCTTTTCCATTTAGGAAGCTGGCAACAAAATTTTGATGAATTTGGTGTGCCCGGAATGAAGACTTACAAAGGAAAGAAAATATTGAGAAAACATAAGGAAAAGATAATAAGTGGAAAATAAAACTTAAACATTTTCTCATGCCTATTTCTCAAAAGAAAGTAGGGGAAATAAATACTCCAAATTTTATTTCCTTATAATTATGAAATATTTAATGGAATATATTACGTCTTTAAATGCCAAACAATCAAACTTTAGAAACTTTGTTTGTTAAATTTTTTATAAAATATCAATACTTGTAAATTTTATATTTTTTATAACATCAATTTTCTTACCATATTTCTAAATTATTCTATTTGTGTTTGAGTAGACAGTATTGAATTTAATTTGTTTATTCCTTTTTAAGTTAAAATCTTGGTTCCAAACCCATTCCAAGAGTAAGAAGGAAAGAATGATAATGAGAAATATTGTGCTTAAGCACCAAGGAAATATTTTTAGCAAGGTAACAAGATGTTTACAAATGATGTATAAAACATGCCCATGCCATGACCTTTTCCATTTGAGAAGGTGGTAACAAAATTTGGATGAATTTGGTGGGCCTGGAAATGAAGACTTACAAAGGAAAGAAAATATTGAGAAAACATAAGGAAAAGATAATAAGTGGAAAAGAAAACTTAAACATTTTCTCATGCCTATTTCTCAAAAGAAAGTAGGGGAAATAAATACTCCAAATTTTATTTCCTTATAATTATGAAATATTTAATGGAATATATTACGTCTTTAAATGCCAAACAATCAAACTTTAGAAACTTTGTTTGTTAAATTTTTTATAAAATATCAATACTTGTAAATTTTATATTTTTTATAACATCCATTTTCTTACCATATTTCTAAATTATTCTATTTGTGTTTGAGTAGACAGTATTGAATTTAATTTGTTTATTCCTTTTTAAGTTAAAATCTTGGTTCCAAACCCATTCCAAGAGTAAGAAGGAAAGAATGATAATGCGAAATATTGTGCTTAAGCACCAAGGAAATATTTTTAGCAAGGTAACAAGATGTTTACAAATGATGTATAAAACATGCCCATGCCATGACCTTTTTCCATTTAGGAAGCTGGCAACAAAATTTTGATGAATTTGGTGGTGCCCGGAATGAAGACTTACAAAGGGATGAAAATATTGAGAAAACATAAGGAAAAGATAATAAGTGGAAAGGAAAACTTAAACATTTTCTCATGCCTATTTCTCAAAAGAAAGTAAAGGAAATAAATACTCCAAATTTTATTTCCTTATAATTATGAAATATTTAATGGAATATATTACGTCTTTAAATGCCAAACAATCAAACTTTAGAAACTTTGTTTGTTAAATTTTTTATAAAATATCAATACTTGTAAATTTTATATTTTTTATAACATCCATTTTCTTACCATATTTCTAAATTATTCTATTTGTGTTTGAGTAGACAGTATTGAATTTAATTTGTTTATTCCTTTTTAAGTTAAAATCTTGGTTCCAAACCCATTCCAAGAGTAAGAAGGAAAGAATGATAATGCGAAATATTGTGCTTAAGCACCAAGGAAATATTTTTAGCAAGGTAACAAGATGTTTACAAATGATGTATAAAACATGCCCATGCCATGACCTTTTCCATTTAGGAAGCTGGCAACAAAATTTTGATGAATTTGGTGGTGCCCGGAATGAAGACTTACAAAGGAAAGAAAATATTGAGAAAACATAAGGAAAAGATAATAAATGGAAAAGAGAACTTAAACATTTTCTCATCATGCCTATTTCTCAAAAGAAAGTAGGGGAAATAAATACTCCAAATTTTATTTCCTTATAATTATGAAATATTTAATGGAATATATTACGTCTTTAAATGCCAAACAATCAAACTTTAGAAACTTTGTTTGTTAAATTTTTTATAAAATATCAATACTTGTAAATTTTATATTTTTTATAACATCAATTTTCTTACCATATTTCTAAATTATTCTATTTGTGTTTGAGTATACAGTATTGAATTTAATTTGTTTATTCCTTTTTAAGTTAAAATCTTGGTTCCAAACCCATTCCAAGAGTAAGAAGGAAAGAATGATAATGCGAAATATTGTGCTTAAGCACCAAGGAAATATTTTTAGCAAGGTAACAAGATGTTTACAAATGATGTATAAAACATGCCCATGCCATGACCTTTTCCATTTAGGAAGCAGGCAACAAAATTTTGATGAATTTGGCGGTGCCCGGAATGAAGACTTACAAAGGAAAGAAAATATTGAGAAAACATAAGGAAAAGATAATAAATGGAAAAGAGAACTTAAACATTTTCTCATCATGCCTATTTCTCAAAAGAAAGTAAAGGAAATAAATACTCCAAATTTTATTTCCTTATAATTATGAAATATTTAATGGAATATATTACGTCTTTAAATGCCAAACAATCAAACTTTAGAAAGTTTGTTTGTTAAATTTTTTATAAAATATCAATACTTGTAAATTTTATATTTTTTATAACATCCATTTTCTTACCATATTTCTAAATTATTCTATTTGTGTTTGAGTAGACAGTATTGAATTTAATTTGTTTATTCCTTTTTAAGTTAAAATCTTGGTTCCAAACCCATTCCAAGAGTAAGAAGGAAAGAATGATAATGAGAAATATTGTGCTTAAGCAACAAGGAAATATTTTTAGCAAGGTAACAAGATGTTTACAAATGATGTATAAAACATGCCCATGCCATGACCTTTTCCATTTAGGAAGCTGGCAACAAAATTTTGATGAATTTGGTGGTGCCCGGAATGAAGACTTACAAAGGAAAGAAAATATTGAGAAAACATAAGGAAAAGATAATAAATGGAAAAGAGAACTTAAACATTTTCTCATCATGCCTATTTCTCAAAAGAAAGTAAAGGAAATAAATACTCCAAATTTTATTTCCTTATAATTATGAAATATTTAATGGAATATATTACGTCTTTAAATGCCAAACAATCAAACTTTAGAAACTTTGTTTGTTAAATTTTTATAAAATATCAATACTTGTAAATTTTATATTTTTTATAACATCAATTTTCTTACCATATTTCTAAATTATTCTATTTGTGTTTGAGTATACAGTATTGAATTTAATTTGTTTATTCCTTTTTAAGTTAAAATCTTGGTTCCAAACCCATTCCAAGAGTAAGAAGGAAAGAATGATAATGAGAAATATTGTGCTTAAGCAACAAGGAAATATTTTTAGCAAGGTAACAGGATGTTTACAAATGATGTATAAAACATGCCCATGCCATGACCTTTTCCATTTAGGAAGCTGGCAACAAAATTTTGATGAATTTGGTGGTGCCCGGAATGAAGACTTACAAAGGAAAGAAAATATTGAGAAAACATAAGGAAAAGATAATAAGTGGAAAGGAAAACTTAAACATTTTTCTCATGCCTATTTCTCAAAAGAAAGTAGGGGAAATAAATACTCCAAATTTTATTTCCTTATAATTATGAAATATTTAATGGAATATATTACGTCTTTAAATGCCAAACAATCAAACTTTAGAAACTTTGTTTGTTAAATTTTTTATAAAATATCAATACTTGTAAATTTTATATTTTTTATAACATCAATTTTCTTACCATATTTCTAAATTATTCTATTTGTGTTTGAGTATACAGTATTGAATTTAATTTGTTTATTCCTTTTTAAGTTAAAATCTTGGTTCCAAACCCATTCCAAGAGTAAGAAGGAAAGAATGATAATGAGAAATATTGTGCTTAAGCAACAAGGAAATATTTTTAGCAAGGTAACAAGATGTTTACAAATGATGTATAAAACATGCCCATGCCATGACCTTTTCCATTTAGGAAGCTGGCAACAAAATTTTGATGAATTTGGTGGTGCCCGGAATGAAGACTTACAAAGGGATGAAAATATTGAGAAAACATAAGGAAAAGATAATAAGTGGAAAGGAAAACTTAAACATTTTCTCATGCCTATTTCTCAAAAGAAAGTAGGGGAAATAAATACTCCAAATTTTATTTCCTTATAATTATGAAATATTTAATGGAATATATTACGTCTTTAAATGCCAAACAATCAAACTTTAGAAACTTTGTTTGTTAAATTTTTTATAAAATATCAATACTTGTAAATTTTATATTTTTTATAACATCAATTTTCTTACCATATTTCTAAATTATTCTATTTGTGTTTGAGTAGACAGTATTGAATTTAATTTGTTTATTCCTTTTTAAGTTAAAATCTTGGTTCCAAACCCATTCCAAGAGTAAGAAGGAAAGAATGATAATGAGAAATATTGTGCTTAAGCACCAAGGAAATATTTTTAGCAAGGTAACAAGATGTTTACAAATGATGTATAAAACATGCCCATGCCATGACCTTTTCCATTTAGGAAGCTGGCAACAAAATTTTGATGAATGAAGACTTACAAAGGAAAGAAAATATTGAGAAAACATAAGGAAAAGATAATAAATGGAAAAGAGAACTTAAACATTTTCTCATCATGCCTATTTCTCAAAAGAAAGTAGGGGAAATAAATACTCCAAATTTTATTTCCTTATAATTATGAAATATTTAATGGAATATATTACGTCTTTAAATGCCAAACAATCAAACTTTAGAAACTTTGTTTGTTAAATTTTTTATAAAATATCAATACTTGTAAATTTTATATTTTTTATAACATCAATTTTCTTACCATATTTCTAAATTATTCTATTTGTGTTTGAATTGCTTGTATTGAATTTAATTTGTTTATTCCTTTTTAAGTTAAAATCTTGGTTCCAAACCCATTCCAAGAGTAAGAAGGAAAGAATGATAATGAGAAATATTGTGCTTAAGCACCAAGGAAATATTTTTAGCAAGGTAACAAGATGTTTACAAATGATGTATAAAACATGCCCATGCCATGACCTTTTCCATTTAGGAAGCTGGCAACAAAATTTTGATGAATTTGGTGGTGCCCGGAATGAAGACTTACAAAGGGATGAAAATATTGAGAAAACATAAGGAAAAGATAATAAGTGGAAAGGAAAACTTAAACATTTTTCTCATGCCTATTTCTCAAAAGAAAGTAGGGGAAATAAATACTCCAAATTTTATTTCCTTATAATTATGAAATATTTAATGGAATATATTACGTCTTTAAATGCCAAACAATCAAACTTTAGAAACTTTGTTTGTTAAATTTTTTATAAAATATCAATACTTGTAAATTTTATATTTTTTATAACATCAATTTTCTTACCATATTTCTAAATTATTCTATTTGTGTTTGAGTAGACAGTATTGAATTTAATTTGTTTATTCCTTTTTAAGTTAAAATCTTGGTTCCAAACCCATTCCAAGAGTAAGAAGGAAAGAATGATAATGAGAAATATTGTGCTTAAGCACCAAGGTAATATTTTTACCAAGGTAACAAGATGTTTACAAATGATGTATAAAACATGCCCATGCCATGACCTTTTCCATTTAGGAAGCTGGCAACAAAATTTTGATGAATTTGGCGGTGCTCGGAATGAAGACTTACAAAGGAAAGAAAATATTGAGAAAACATAAGGAAAAGATAATAAATGGAAAAGAGAACTTAAACATTTTCTCATCATGCCTATTTCTCAAAAGAAAGTAAGGGAAATAAATACTCCAAATTTTATTTCCTTATAATTATGAAATATTTAATGGAATATAATACGTCTTTAAATGCCAAACAATCAAACTTTAGAAAGTTTGTTTGTTAAATTTTTTATAAAATATCAATACTTGTAAATTTTATATTTTTTATAACATCCATTTTCTTACCATATTTCTAAATTATTCTATTTGTGTTTGAGTAGACAGTATTGAATTTAATTTGTTTATTCCTTTTTAAGTTAAAATCTTGGTTCCAAACCCATTCCAAGAGTAAGAAGGAAAGAATGATAATGCGAAATATTGTGCTTAAGCACCAAGGAAATATTTTTAGCAAGGTAACAAGATGTTTACAAATGATGTATAAAACATGCCCATGCCATGACCTTTTCCATTTAGGAAGCAGGCAACAAAATTTTGATGAATTTGGCGGTGCCCGGAATGAAGACTTACAAAGGAAAGAAAATATTGAGAAAACATAAGGAAAAGATAATAAGTGGAAAATAAAACTTAAACATTTTCTCATGCCTATTTCTCAAAAGAAAGTAGGGGAAATAAATACTCCAAATTTTATTTCCTTATAATTATGAAATATTTAATGGAATATATTACGTCTTTAAATGCCAAACAATCAAACTTTAGAAACTTTGTTTGTTAAATTTTTTATAAAATATCAATACTTGTAAATTTTATATTTTTTATAACATCAATTTTCTTACCATATTTCTAAATTATTCTATTTGTGTTTGAGTAGACAGTATTGAATTTAATTTGTTTATTCCTTTTTAAGTTAAAATCTTGGTTCCAAACCCATTCCAAGAGTAAGAAGGAAAGAATGATAATGAGAAATATTGTGCTTAAGCACCAAGGTAATATTTTTACCAAGGTAACAAGATGTTTACAAATGATGTATAAAACATGCCCATGCCATGACCTTTTCCATTTAGGAAGCTGGCAACAAAATTTTGATGAATTTGGCGGTGCCCGGAATGAAGACTTACAAAGGAAAGAAAATATTGAGAAAACATAAGGAAAAGATAATAAATGGAAAAGAGAACTTAAACATTTTCTCATCATGCCTATTTCTCAAAAGAAAGTAAAGGAAATAAATACTCCAAATTTTATTTCCTTATAATTATGAAATATTTAATGGAATATATTACGTCTTTAAATGCCAAACAATCAAACTTTAGAAACTTTGTTTGTTAAATTTTTTATAAAATATCAATACTTGTAAATTTTATATTTTTTATAACATCAATTTTCTTACCATATTTCTAAATTATTCTATTTGTGTTTGAGTATACAGTATTGAATTTAATTTGTTTATTCCTTTTTAAGTTAAAATCTTGGTTCCAAACCCATTCCAAGAGTAAGAAGGAAAGAATGATAATGAGAAATATTGTGCTTAAGCACCAAGGAAATATTTTTAGCAAGGTAACAAGATGTTTACAAATGATGTATAAAACATGCCCATGCCATGACCTTTTCCATTTAGGAAGTAGGCAACAAAATTTTGATGAATTTGGCGGTGCCCGGAATGAAGACTTACAAAGGAAAGAAAATATTGAGAAAACATAAGGAAAAGATAATAAGTGGAAAGGAAAACTTAAACATTTTCTCATGCCTATTTCTCAAAAGAAAGTAAAGGAAATAAATACTCCAAATTTTATTTCCTTATAATTATGAAATATTTAATGGAATATATTACGTCTTTAAATGCCAAACAATCAAACTTTAGAAACTTTGTTTGTTAAATTTTTTATAAAATATCAATACTTGTAAATTTTATATTTTTTATAACATCAATTTTCTTACCATATTTCTAAATTATTCTATTTGTGTTTGAGTATACAGTATTGAATTTAATTTGTTTATTCCTTTTTAAGTTAAAATCTTGGTTCCAAACCCATTCCAAGAGTAAGAAGGAAAGAATGATAATGAGAAATATTGTGCTTAAGCACCAAGGTAATATTTTTACCAAGGTAACAAGATGTTTACAAATGATGTATAAAACATGCCCATGCCATGACCTTTTCCATTTAGGAAGCTGGCAACAAAATTTTGATGAATTTGGCGGTGCCCGGAATGAAGACTTACAAAGGAAAAAAATATTGAGAAAACATAAGGAAAAGATAATAAATGGAAAAGAGAACTTAAACATTTTCTCATCATGCCTATTTCTCAAAAGAAAGTAGGGGAAATAAATACTCCAAATTTTATTTCCTTATAATTATGAAATATTTAATGGAATATATTACGTCTTTAAATGCCAAACAATCAAACTTTAGAAACTTTGTTTGTTAAATTTTTTATAAAATATCAATACTTGTAAATTTTATATTTTTTATAACATCAATTTTCTTACCATATTTCTAAATTATTCTATTTGTGTTTGAGTTGACAGTATTGAATTTAATTTGTTTATTCCTTTTTAAGTTAAAATCTTGGTTCCAAACCCATTCCAAGAGTAAGAAGGAAAGAATGATAATGAGAAATATTGTGCTTAAGCACCAAGGAAATATTTTTAACAAGGTAACAAGATGTTTACAAATGATGTATAAAACATGGCCATGCCAGGAACTTTTCCATTTAGGAAGCTGGCAACAAAATTTGGATGAATTTGGTGGTGACCGGAATGAAGACTTACAAAGGGAAGAAAATATTGAGAAAACATAAGGAAAAGATAATAAATAGAAAAGAGAACTTAAACATTTTCTCATCATGCCTATTTCTCAAAAGAAAGTAGGGGAAATAAATACTCCAAATTTTATTTCCTTATAATTATGAAATATTTAATGGAATATATTACGTCTTTAAATGCCAAACAATCAAACTTTAGAAACTTTGTTTGTTAAAGTTTTTATAAAATATCAATACTTGTAAATTTTATATTTTTTATAACATCAATTTTCTTACCATATTTCTAAATTATTCTATTTGTGTTTGAGTTGACAGTATTGAATTTAATTTGTTTATTCCTTTTTAAGTTAAAATCTTGGTTCCAAACCCATTCCAAGAGTAAGAAGGAAAGAATGATAATGAGAAATATTGTGCTTAAGCACCAAGGAAATATTTTTACCAAGGTAACAAGATGTTTACAAATGATGTATAAAACATGGCCATGCCAGGAACTTTTCCATTTAGGAAGCTGGCAACAAAATTTGGATGAATTTGGTGGTGCCCGGAATGAAGACTTACAAAGGGAAGAAAATATTGAGAAAACATAAGGAAAAGATAATAAGTGGAAAATAAAACTTAAACATTTTCTCATGCCTATTTCTCAAAAGAAAGTAGGGGAAATAAATACTCCAAATTTTATTTCCTTATAATTATGAAATATTTAATGGAATATATTACGTCTTTAAATGCCAAACAATCAAACTTTAGAAACTTTGTTTGTTAAATTTTTTATAAAATATCAATACTTGTAAATTTTATATTTTTTATAACATCAATTTTCTTACCATATTTCTAAATTATTCTATTTGTGTTTGAGTATACAGTATTGAATTTAATTTGTTTATTCCTTTTTAAGTTAAAATCTTGGTTCCAAACCCATTCCAAGAGTAAGAAGGAAAGAATGATAATGCGAAATATTGTGCTTAAGCACCAAGGAAATATTTTTAGCAAGGTAACAAGATGTTTACAAATGATGTATAAAACATGCCCATGCCATGACCTTTTCCATTTAGGAAGCTGGCAACAAAATTTTGATGAATTTGGCGGTGCCCGGAATGAAGACTTACAAAGGAAAGAAAATATTGAGAAAACATAAGGAAAAGATAATAAATGGAAAAGAGAACTTAAACATTTTCTCATCATGCCTATTTCTCAAAAGAAAGTAAGGGAAATAAATACTCCAAATTTTATTTCCTTATAATTATGAAATATTTAATGGAATATATTACGTCTTTAAATGCCAAACAATCAAACTTTAGAAACTTTGTTTGTTAAATTTTTTATAAAATATCAATACTTGTAAATTTTATATTTTTTATAACATCAATTTTCTTACCATATTTCTAAATTATTCTATTTGTGTTTGAGTAGACAGTATTGAATTTAATTTGTTTATTCCTTTTTAAGTTAAAATCTTGGTTCCAAACCCATTCCAAGAGTAAGAAGGAAAGAATGATAATGAGAAATATTGTGCTTAAGCACCAAGGAAATATTTTTACCAAGGTAACAAGATGTTTACAAATGATGTATAAAACATGCCCATGCCATGACCTTTTCCATTTAGGAAGCTGGCAACAAAATTTTGATGAATTTGGTGGTGCCCGGAATGAAGACTTACAAAGGGATGAAAATATTGAGAAAACATAAGGAAAAGATAATAAATGGAAAAGAGAACTTAAACATTTTCTCATCATGCCTATTTCTCAAAAGAAAGTAAGGGAAATAAATACTCCAAATTTTATTTCCTTATAATTATGAAATATTTAATGGAATATATTACGTCTTTAAATGCCAAACAATCAAACTTTAGAAAGTTTGTTTGTTAAATTTTTTATAAAATATCAATACTTGTAAATTTTATATTTTTTATAACATCAATTTTCTTACCATATTTCTAAATTATTCTATTTGTGTTTGAGTAGACAGTATTGAATTTAATTTGTTTATTCCTTTTTAAGTTAAAATCTTGGTTCCAAACCCATTCCAAGAGTAAGAAGGAAAGAATGATAATGAGAAATATTGTGCTTAAGCACCAAGGAAATATTTTTACCAAGGTAACAAGATGTTTACAAATGATGTATAAAACATGCCCATGCCATGACCTTTTCCATTTAGGAAGCTGGCAACAAAATTTTGATGAATTTGGCGGTGCCCGGAATGAAGACTTACAAAGGAAAGAAAATATTGAGAAAACATAAGGAAAAGATAATAAATGGAAAAGAGAACTTAAACATTTTCTCATCATGCCTATTTCTCAAAAGAAAGTAGGGGAAATAAATACTCCAAATTTTATTTCCTTATAATTATGAAATATTTAATGGAATATATTACGTCTTTAAATGCCAAACAATCAAACTTTAGAAACTTTGTTTGTTAAATTTTTTATAAAATATCAATACTTGTAAATTTTATATTTTTTATAACATCAATTTTCTTACCATATTTCTAAATTATTCTATTTGTGTTTGAGTTGACAGTATTGAATTTAATTTGTTTATTCCTTTTTAAGTTAAAATCTTGGTTCCAAACCCATTCCAAGAGTAAGAAGGAAAGAATGATAATGAGAAATATTGTGCTTAAGCACCAAGGAAATATTTTTACCAAGGTAACAAGATGTTTACAAATGATGTATAAAACATGCCCATGCCATGACCTTTTCCATTTAGGAAGCTGGCAACAAAATTTTGATGAATTTGGTGGTGACCGGAATGAAGACTTACAAAGGGAAGAAAATATTGAGAAAACATAAGGAAAAGATAATAAGTGGAAAAGAAAACTTAAACATTTTCTCATGCCTATTTCTCAAAAGAAACTGGGGAAATAAATACTCCAAATTTTATTTCCTTATAATTATGAAATATTTAATGGAATATATTACGTCTTTAAATGCCAAACAATCAAACTTTAGAAACTTTGTTTGTTAAATTTTTTATAAAATATCAATACTTGTAAATTTTATATTTTTTATAACATCAATTTTCTTACCATATTTCTAAATTATTCTATTTGTGTTTGAGTATACAGTATTGAATTTAATTTGTTTATTCCTTTTTAAGTTAAAATCTTGGTTCCAAACCCATTCCAAGAGTAAGAAGGAAAGAATGATAATGAGAAATATTGTGCTTAAGCACCAAGGTAATATTTTTACCAAGGTAACAAGATGTTTACAAATGATGTATAAAACATGCCCATGCCATGACCTTTTCCATTTAGGAAGCTGGCAACAAAATTTTGATGAATTTGGCGGTGCCCGGAATGAACACTTACAAAGGAAAGAAAATATTGAGAAAACATAAGGAAAAGATAATAAGTGGAAAAGAAAACTTAAACATTTTCTCATGCCTATTTCTCAAAAGAAAGTAGGGGAAATAAATACTCCAAATTTTATTTCCTTATAATTATGAAATATTTAATGGAATATATTACGTCTTTAAATGCCAAACAATCAAACTTTAGAAACTTTGTTTGTTAAATTTTTTATAAAATATCAATACTTGTAAATTTTATATTTTTTATAACATCAATTTTCTTACCATATTTCTAAATTATTCTATTTGTGTTTGAGTATACAGTATTGAATTTAATTTGTTTATTCCTTTTTAAGTTAAAATCTTGGTTCCAAACCCATTCCAAGAGTAAGAAGGAAAGAATGATAATGAGAAATATTGTGCTTAAGCACCAAGGTAATATTTTTACCAAGGTAACAAGATGTTTACAAATGATGTATAAAACATGCCCATGCCATGACCTTTTCCATTTAGGAAGCTGGCAACAAAATTTTGATGAATTTGGTGGTGCCCGAAATGAAGACTTACAAAGGAAAGAAAATATTGAGAAAACATAAGGAAAAGATAATAAGTGGAAAAGAAAACTTAAACATTTTCTCATGCCTATTTCTCAAAAGAAAGTAGGGGAAATAAATACTCCAAATTTTATTTCCTTATAATTATGAAATATTTAATGGAATATATTACGTCTTTAAATGCCAAACAATCAAACTTTAGAAACTTTGTTTGTTAAATTTTTTATAAAATATCAATACTTGTAAATTTTATATTTTTTATAACATCAATTTTCTTACCATATTTCTAAATTATTCTATTTGTGTTTGAGTTGACAGTATTGAATTTAATTTGTTTATTCCTTTTTAAGTTAAAATCTTGGTTCCAAACCCATTCCAAGAGTAAGAAGGAAAGAATGATAATGAGAAATATTGTGCTTAAGCACCAAGGTAATATTTTTACCAAGGTAACAAGATGTTTACAAATGATGTATAAAACATGCCCATGCCATGACCTTTTCCATTTAAGAAGCTGGCAACAAAATTTTGATGAATTTGGTGTGCCCGGAATGAAGACTTACAAAGGAAAGAAAATATTGAGAAAACATAAGGAAAAGATAATAAATGGAAAAGAGAACTTAAACATTTTCTCATCATGCCTATTTCTCAAAAGAAAGTAAGGGAAATAAATACTCCAAATTTTATTTCCTTATAATTATGAAATATTTAATGGAATATATTACGTCTTTAAATGCCAAACAATCAAACTTTAGAAACTTTGTTTGTTAAATTTTTTATAAAATATCAATACTTGTAAATTTTATATTTTTTATAACATCAATTTTCTTACCATATTTCTAAATTATTCTATTTGTGTTTGAGTAGACAGTATTGAATTTAATTTGTTTATTCCTTTTTAAGTTAAAATCTTGGTTCCAAACCCATTCCAAGAGTAAGAAGGAAAGAATGATAATGAGAAATATTGTGCTTAAGCACCAAGGAAATATTTTTACCAAGGTAACAAGATGTTTACAAATGATGTATAAAACATGCCCATGCCATGACCTTTTCCATTTAGGAAGCTGGCAACAAAATTTTGATGAATTTGGTGGTGCCCGGAATGAAGACTTACAAAGGAAAGAAAATATTGAGAAAACATAAGGAAAAGATAATAAGTGGAAAAGAAAACTTAAACATTTTCTCATGCCTATTTCTCAAAAGAAAGTAGGGGAAATAAATACTCCAAATTTTATTTCCTTATAATTATGAAATATTTAATGGAATATATTACGTCTTTAAATGCCAAACAATCAAACTTTAGAAACTTTGTTTGTTAAATTTTTTATAAAATATCAATACTTGTAAATTTTATATTTTTTATAACATCAATTTTCTTACCATATTTCTAAATTATTCTATTTGTGTTTGAGTAGACAGTATTGAATTTAATTTGTTTATTCCTTTTTAAGTTAAAATCTTGGTTCCAAACCCATTCCAAGAGTAAGAAGGAAAGAATGATAATGAGAAATATTGTGCTTAAGCACCAAGGTAATATTTTTACCAAGGTAACAAGATGTTTACAAATGATGTATAAAACATGCCCATGCCATGACCTTTTCCATTTAGGAAGCTGGCAACAAAATTTTGATGAATTTGGTGTGCCCGGAATGAAGACTTACAAAGGAAAGAAAATATTGAGAAAACATAAGGAAAAGATAATAAGTGGAAAATAAAACTTAAACATTTTCTCATGCCTATTTCTCAAAAGAAAGTAAGGGAAATAAATACTCCAAATTTTATTTCCTTATAATTATGAAATATTTAATGGAATATATTACGTCTTTAAATGCCAAACAATCAAACTTTAGAAACTTTGTTTGTTAAATTTTTTATAAAATATCAATACTTGTAAATTTTATATTTTTTATAACATCAATTTTCTTACCATATTTCTAAATTATTCTATTTGTGTTTGAGTATACAGTATTGAATTTAATTTGTTTATTCCTTTTTAAGTTAAAATCTTGGTTCCAAACCCATTCCAAGAGTAAGAAGGAAAGAATGATAATGAGAAATATTGTGCTTAAGCACCAAGGTAATATTTTTACCAAGGTAACAAGATGTTTACAAATGATGTATAAAACATGCCCATGCCATGACCTTTTCCATTTAGGAAGCTGGCAACAAAATTTTGATGAATTTGGTGTGCCCGGAATGAAGACTTACAAAGGAAAGAAAATATTGAGAAAACATAAGGAAAAGATAATAAATGGAAAAGAGAACTTAAACATTTTCTCATCATGCCTATTTCTCAAAAGAAAGTAAAGGAAATAAATACTCCAAATTTTATTTCCTTATAATTATGAAATATTTAATGGAATATATTACGTCTTTAAATGCCAAACAATCAAACTTTAGAAACTTTGTTTGTTAAATTTTTTATAAAATATCAATACTTGTAAATTTTATATTTTTTATAACATCAATTTTCTTACCATATTTCTAAATTATTCTATTTGTGTTTGAGTTGACAGTATTGAATTTAATTTGTTTATTCCTTTTTAAGTTAAAATCTTGGTTCCAAACCCATTCCAAGAGTAAGAAGGAAAGAATGATAATGAGAAATATTGTGCTTAAGCACCAAGGTAATATTTTTACCAAGGTAACAAGATGTTTACAAATGATGTATAAAACATGCCCATGCCATGACCTTTTCCATTTAGGAAGCTGGCAACAAAATTTTGATGAATTTGGTGTGCCCGGAATGAAGACTTACAAAGGAAAGAAAATATTGAGAAAACATAAGGAAAAGATAATAAGTGGAAAAGAAAACTTAAACATTTTCTCATGCCTATTTCTCAAAAGAAAGTAGGGGAAATAAATACTCCAAATTTTATTTCCTTATAATTATGAAATATTTAATGGAATATATTACGTCTTTAAATGCCAAACAATCAAACTTTAGAAACTTTGTTTGTTAAATTTTTTATAAAATATCAATACTTGTAAATTTTATATTTTTTATAACATCAATTTTCTTACCATATTTCTAAATTATTCTATTTGTGTTTGAGTATACAGTATTGAATTTAATTTGTTTATTCCTTTTTAAGTTAAAATCTTGGTTCCAAACCCATTCCAAGAGTAAGAAGGAAAGAATGATAATGAGAAATATTGTGCTTAAGCACCAAGGTAATATTTTTACCAAGGTAACAAGATGTTTACAAATGATGTATAAAACATGCCCATGCCATGACCTTTTCCATTTAGGAAGCTGGCAACAAAATTTTGATGAATTTGGTGTGCCCGGAATGAAGACTTACAAAGGAAAGAAAATATTGAGAAAACATAAGGAAAAGATAATAAGTGGAAAAGAAAACTTAAACATTTTCTCATGCCTATTTCTCAAAAGAAAGTAGGGGAAATAAATACTCCAAATTTTATTTCCTTATAATTATGAAATATTTAATGGAATATATTACGTCTTTAAATGCCAAACAATCAAACTTTAGAAACTTTGTTTGTTAAAGTTTTTATAAAATATTAATACTTGTAAATTTTATATTTTTTATAACATCAATTTTCTTACCATATTTCTAAATTATTCTATTTGTGTTTGAGTTGACAGTATTGAATTTAATTTGTTTATTCCTTTTTAAGTTAAAATCTTGGTTCCAAACCCATT